>CM035842.1:209968845-210353556 GCA_020510985.1 Pholidichthys leucotaenia
TCTGCTCAGCGTGAATCGCCTTTCATCAGAGAACAGCACTGAGGCCCACTGGTTCCTTGTCCAACACAAATGTTCTCTGGCCCATGCAAGACGATGACACCTGTGCCTGGTGATGTGGTCAAGTACCCTTGCAGGTCATCTAGCACGCAGACCACACTGATGTAAATGGTTTTGAATGATCTGACGTGACACTTGGGTGCCTCTCACCCTCCTTAACTGTGCCTGGAGTTGAGTAGCATTCATCATCCAGTTCTACAGGGCACTGTTCACAATGAGGCAGTCATCAGCGAGGGGTGTGGCCAAAGGACGTCCACTTTTATGCCTTTCTGTGACTCTTCAAGTCTCTCTGTTGCATCCTGCTGATGACACTCTGTGACACTCTAAGCTCAGTGGCCACTTTCCTCTAAGAACATCCTGTTTGAAGCCTCACAATGGCGAGGTACTGTTGATCAATTGTTAGGTATCGTCTTGGTCTCATGATGTCAAAATGTGAACAGCATGATGAAGAGGACTGTTTAAAAACCAATTCTAACTGAACCAGAAAATTTATTGGTCAATTCATGGATCAAACATCTGTTGTGAATTTTGCCATTAAGCACCTTGTTAGAGAAAAGCAAGTTATGCAAAAAGTATTGAAACATTGAACAGTTGGACATGTGCATTCAAAAGGTTAGAGAAGGTGAAATTAAGTTCACCTGTAAAGGTTATAGTGTGGGAATCCCTCTCAGTATATTTACACTCAGACTTAAAAGATAGACCTGGTCCACGGTTACCACCAGGTCCCGGTGCGCACTGAGGACATACCTAAAATGGCAGTAATTACCCCGTTTGGCCTGTTTGAGTTTTTACGCATGCCTTTCGGGTTAAAAGGTGTGGCGCAGACATTCCAACACATGATGGATGGAGTGTTGCGCGATCTGCCGTTTGTGTTTGTCTACCTGGATGACATCCTCATGCCCATCGCGTCTGAGGACGAACACATAACCCATCTCAGGACAGTTTTCCAGAGGTTGGAGGAGCACGGATTAATAATCAACCCGGTAAAGTGCCAGTTCGGGGTGGCGAGGATCAATTTTTTTGGGCCACCGTATCTCACCGGAGGGCGCGACACCCATGCCGGACAAGGTGCGCGCCGTGGTGAATTTTCCCCGGCCTCAGACGGTCAGGGCGCTGCAGGAGTTTTTGGGGATGGTTAACTTCTACAATCGTTTCCTCCCCCATGCAGCCCAGCTCATGCAGCCGTTGTACGCCAAGCTTAAGAAACGGAAATCCGGTGGACAGACTCGACTGGACTCCTGAGCGGGAGCAGGTGTTTTCCGAGGTTAAAACAGCTCTGGCGAACGCCGCACTCCTGGCGCACCC
The DNA here is from genome assembly GCA_020510985.1 of Pholidichthys leucotaenia. Classification (NCBI taxonomy): domain Eukaryota; kingdom Metazoa; phylum Chordata; class Actinopteri; order Cichliformes; family Pholidichthyidae; genus Pholidichthys; species Pholidichthys leucotaenia. The sequence goes on from CM035842.1 coordinate 209,970,208, forward strand.
GGACCCGGAGGCTCGGATAGCGCTCACTACCGACGCATCAGACGGGGGCCGTCGTGGAGCAGCAGGTCGCCGGTTCTTGGCAGCCACTTGCCTTTTTTAGCAGGTCTTTGCACGACAGTGAGCATAAATACAGCGCGTTTGAGATAGAGTTACTGGCTCTCCACCTGGCCATACGCCACTTCCAGTTCTGACTGGAAGGGCGCACCTTCACTGCGTTCATAGACCACAAGCTGCTAACGTATGCGATAGCCAAGGTTTCGGAACCATGGTCGGGCTGGCAGCAGAGACAGTTGGCCGCGATCTCAGAGTTTACAACCGACATTCAACATGTGGCTGGTAAACTCAACGTGGTGGCGGACTGCCTCTCGCACTCATTAGTGGCTCCAGTCTACGTGGGGATAGATTACTCGGCCATGGCCACTGTGCAGAGCGGCGATGCGGATGTTTGCCTGCTCCAGTCTGGACCAACAGGGTTAAGGCTGGAGAGCAGAGTACTGCAAGACGGGGCCCCCCCCCCCAATCTGTGACATCTCCACGGGCCGCCCAAGCCTAGTGGTCCCAAGCGCTTGGCGCTGCCGTGCTTTTGAGTGAGTTCACTCCCTGGCACACCCAGGAGGGCGCGCGTCAGTCAAAATGGTGGGAGCGAAGTTTGTCTGGCCGAGCCTGCGCAAACAGGTGAAAGTGTGGGCTGCAGCCTGTGTAGCGTGTCAGTGAGCTAAAGTGCACAGGCACACAAAGGCCCCCTTGGAGCCGTTCCATATCCTGGCTAAGCGGTTCGACCACGTTCACGTGGACCTCGTGGGCCCCCTCCAGCTATCGCAAGGGTTCACGCACCTCCTGACAGTGGTGGACCGCATCACACGCTGGCCCAAAGTAGTCCCGCTAGCTTCCACTGCATCCGCAGAAGTTGCATGCGCTTTTTTGATGACATGGGTGGCACATTTTGGTGCCCCTTCCGATATCACGTCCGATCGGGGCCTGCAATTTGTTTCCTACCTCTGGTCCACCATGGCCCGGAGCCTGGGCGTCTCACTTCATCGCATGACCGCGTACAACCCACAAGCCAATGGGTTATGCGAGCGTTTCCATAGATCGCTTAAAGCAGCGCTCAAGGCTTCGCTTACAGATGCAAATTGGGTGGACCGGTTGCCGTGGGTTCTGTTAGTGTTGCATTCAGCACCGAAGGAGGACTTGGCAGCCTCCCCAGCAGAGCTGGTTTTTTCCCAGCCGCTGCGGCTCCCAGGGGAATTTTCACCAGACCCCCTTGCGCCCGCCCTACGATGGCCCGTTCAGAGTACTGGAACCCGGGGAGAAACATTTTGTGTTAGACTTGGGGGGACGCAGAGAAACAGTCTGTCGGCGGCGGCGGCCTCTGTCGGTCTATGATGACCATGGAAGAGAATCCTAAATGTCTACTCTGCTGGAACAGCACCGCCTGTGGCTGAACAGGCCGATGCGTACCGGTGTTCTACCTTCCAGCGTTGGGCCTTGGTAGGATTCAAGCCTGGGAAGGAAGATATGGAGGACAAGATGTTACCCATGCAGCATGTCCCCCCTCTCCACGTCACTGATGAATCCAAAGGAACAGCAGGGCTGCTATAGTTTGGCACCAGCGCCGTCGCAGGAGCTGCCAGAACAATGTTGAGCACAACAGAGAACTGCCTTAGGGGCTCCGACTCCGGATTTTTCCTCAGGGTTGACTCCCGAAGCCTTTCCCGTGACCGGGTGTGCCGCAAGGCAGCAGAGGTTTGAAATCAGGGTTTACCTTCCCCTAGATGGGCTACCTTCCCAGGTTGACGAGCCACCATCTACCCGAAGCATCTGGTTTTAAAGGGGACCTGTTGTGGTCGTCTAAATGCATTCAACTTGAAAACATTAGGCAAAGTATTCGTTATTTGGTTAAATAATTATTGCCAGCCATCTACCACCAGAGAAATATGCAAATACAACCGCAGGCATGGCCAGCCAATGAAAATTATGAGCGCAGCCATGACACATGCGGATGTGACGTCACTACGTTGCTACTGAAAAGTCAATACTCCGCCTGTACCAGCGACTAGGGTGCTTTTGTCAGTGTTTTTGTTCTATTATGGCTGAATTGTCGGACTCTGAGGAAGAATTCGGTCAACATGGCTACAGGTTTGAGCCAGAAAGGTCTTCTGAGGGTGAAAGTAATGAAGTGGTCCTCACACACAACGGAATTTCGTCTGAAAGGAAACGTCTGTGCCCTGTTCCGAGATTGCGCAATCACTTTTCCGCTACGATCTTCCGACAAGGTGAGCTGGGTTTCGGTACACAAAAGAAGTGTTTATCTTTGTTTTTTCGCTTATTATTGAGACATCCAAAGGCTTTACATTCCGCCATGTTGCGATATCCATATCGCATTGTATGTTTTTGTTGTTACAAGAGCACCGAGTGTCTGCTGATCTGTATATACTTTTAGCGGTGAGGGAAGAGCCCAGCGCCGAATCCCCGGCCGTCTGGCGGCCGTTACGACCTCAGATCAGACGAGACGACCCACTGAATTTAAGCATTTATTTATTTATTTTCTACTCGTTTTAGTTCTGCATTTAATATGAACCCTGAGTTTGAAATAAACGTTTGAATTTGAATATCCCGAAAGCCACTGCTCATCCGGGCACTCCAGGCTCAGCCAATATTGATCCAGATCGCGGTATCCACGCTACTACGTCACAGGAAGCGTCCTGGCAGGCCATGTAGCCGCCAGTATGGCTGCGTGCATGTTTTGCTGACATAGCTGAACCAGCACATCAGCAATGGATTTATATCGCATTGCTTTGAACTTGAACTTGAACTTAAACTTGAACTAGAATGTGAGACAGGGGCTCAATATAATATCTTTTTTTTCACGACCACCACAGGTCCCCTTTAAGGCGCCAGAGATCCTCCCTCGCCCCTTCTCCTATTAGTAAAAGCAGTTCCGCCGGGCTTAGAGACTAAACCACACGGGCAGGCTAGGAGTTGGACTTAGTTGTCAGAGGCTTTTCGAGACGCACGCCGTAAGGAGCATTTTATGAGCACTGGGAGCTTAACCCCAGTACTGCTCCTGGCTATGACAACCTTGGAACAAAAACAGTCTGTATAGACAGGCTTAAGCCCGCTTTTGTGTTATCACACGAGCAAGTGGTGCTGGCCCGAACTCCTCGGCGCAGACGACCCCTACTGAGAACTCCCCAGGTAAATGACCCGTCAGATCAGTCACAAGGGCATGCTAATGATGTTTTCTCCCCTCCCAATGTCCCCCCACAGACAGACGCATCCCCAATCTCGAAGCCGCAGACCCCACGTTACAGCCGCTACGGACGTAAGCTGAAGCCCAAAGGACATGAGGGTCAAGGCTCAGTCTGAGTCTGGGGGGGGGGGGGGGATCCCTCTCAGTATATTTACACTCAGACTTAAAAGACAAAAGGGAATTGTCATGGGGGTTTTGTGTGTGGATGTGGGGGTGGTGTGTTGATGTGAACAGTGACAAAGAGAATGGAGATTACAAAGGCATTGATGTTAAGGCAGGACACAGAGAAGGCTGACCGAGTGGTAGGATTTAAGAGCAGAGCTGCCTGATTATTTCTCTCTCCACAATAATGCATTTTAGGTGCATCCCGAAATTTCACCCTGTGGGGCACATATGTTGGTTTCATATGCTCCACAGATATATTACTGTATGTTTATTGTGTGCTTCACGTCTCAAGGGAACAAAGGGACTGAGTCTCCTAGGGTAACAGGAGGGTGTGAGATTTGGCCTTTTGTTTCAAGGTGATGGCCTTGAGAGATTTCCTGACCACTGGAGACTAGGGGGTGGATGGTGTTAAGATCGGGGGAAGTTACATTGTGACTGGGATTAAGTACCATGTGACTGTATGTTTGATTAAACACCATGTGACTGTAGGTTTGATGTCCTGGGTATAAAAGGACAGATGTGAGAAGATTCACTCTCTTTTTCTGCTTTGGAATGTTGGAGTATGTGATTGTGAATAAAGCTGAACCTGAGGAATAAACTCAGTCTCGTCCTTTCAACACATCTCCACAACCCGACAGTTGAATATCCCTAACGTTTTTGGAGTAGTGTATATGTAATAACACATGTAGCGTGCATGTGCTCGTACAAAAGTGACCATTTGCGTTCTGTCCCACAGACTACCTCTTTCAACCATTGCCAAGCCAAAGAAATGTTCTGTTCTGCAGAATGGTAAGGCACGATCACGCTGTCAAAGATAACAGACTGTCAAGCAAGCAGCCACTCACAACGGATACACAAACATAGAGGAGTACATGGAGGTTGTTGTAGCATACATAGCTAAATGCACTGATGATGTTACTCACTGCAAAACCATTACTGTTTGTGCTAACCAGAAGCCATGGATGATAGCAGAGGTTCACAGGCTCCTGATGGCTTGGGATGCAGCCTTCAGGGCCAATGACAATGCAGGACTAACAACAGCTAGGGCCAACCTGTCTCGTGGCATCACGGAAGCAAAACGACAGTACAGCAAGAAAATATCTGGACACCTCAGCAACACCAGAGATGCACGTTCTCTCTGTCGTGGCATACATACCAACTACAAACCTCCAACTCAGACCTGTTTGAGTGACATCACACTGCTTAACAACTTAAGTGATTTCTTTCGCCACTTTGCAGCACAAAACAGCACATCAGCACAGAAAGCCACTCCTCCCCCAGACGAGCAGACTATAATTTTGGATCCAGCTAGCGTGAGGAGGACCCTCTCCAGGATCAACCCACGCAAGGCAGCTGGACCAGACAACATACCAGGTCGCATTCTGAAGGACTGTGCAGAGGAGCTCATGGATGTCCTGGCTGACATCTTCAACATCTCCCTGAGTCAAGCTGTTGTCCCCACATGTTTCAAAACTGCCACCATACCAGTCCCAAAGAAGCCCGTCCCATCCAGCTAAGACGATTACCAGCCATTTGCACTGACCTCCATCATAATGAAGTGCTTTGAGCAGCTGGTCATGCAGAACATCAAGTCCATCCTCCCTCCCCCCCACGACCCATCTCAGTTTGCATACAGGTCAAACAGATCCACAGAAGATGCCATCTCTGCTGCTCTCCATCCAGCCCTCACCCACCTGGACTCAAGGAACCTCTACGTGTGAATGCTGTTCTTGGACTTCAGTTCAGCATTCAACACAATCATCCCCAGCACCTGATACAAAAACTCAGACACTTACGACTCAAAACCTCTCTCTGTAACTGGGTGCTGGACTTTCTCACAGGGAGGCCACAAAATATGTGGGTTGGCAGTAACACATCCAAGACTATCACACTGAGCACAGGGGCCCCACAAGGGTGTGTGCTCAGCCCGCTGCTCTCCACCCTGCTGACCCATGACTGTGTACCAGCCTACAGTACCAACCACATCATCAAGTTTGTGGATGACACAACGGTGGTGAGCCTCATCACCAACAATGAGGAGGCCAACAACAGAAATGAGGTAAGCCAACTGGTCCAGTGATGGAAAGACAATAACCTCTTCCTGAACATGGGAAAAACCAAGGAGATTGTGGTTGACTTCAGGAGGGGACACACACAGCATCCCCCTCTGATCATCGATGGTGCAGCTGTGGAGAGGGTGAGCAGCACCAGGTTCCTGGCGGTGCACATCTCCGAGGACCTCTTCTGGTCCAACAACACCACATCACTGGCCAAGAAGGCTCAAACTCGCCTCCATTTTCTCTGCCAACTTAGGAGAGCACAAGTCTCACCTCCCATCATGTGCTCATTCTACCGGGGCACCATTGAGAGCATGCTCACCAGCTGCATCACTGTGTGATATGGAAGCTGCACCGCCTCCTGCTGGAAGACTCTACAAAGCACAGTGAAAGCAGCCAGCATGATCATCGGTGCCCCTCTGCCCTCCATCTCGGACATCTACCACACCCGCATCACCCGCAGAGCCATCAACACCACAGGCCACCCCTCACACTCCCTCTTCAGCCCCCTACCCTCAGGGAGAAGGTACCAGAGCCTCCAGGCCTGCTCCACAAGACTGCTAAACAGCTTTGTTAACCAGGCCATCAGGACTCTGAACTCCCCCACCCCGCCCCCCGGACCATAACACACTCATCTACACAATAATTCTACCTCAGCTGTTTGCACAGAAAGACTTGGCACACCAACAGTACCACATCTGCAGCTGTATGTCTTGCACCTTACTGCAACCACTTGACGTGGTTACTAATTCTCAGACCCAGGAACAGACATGAATGAGATCAGCTAGCAGTTTAAACAATTTTATTGAAGTGAGCAGATGTGATAGGGAATCTGGCAACCCTGGAGGAGAGAGAGAGAAAACACAAGGTGAGCTCAGGCAGCATTTGGAGGAACTGAGAAGATTGGGGAAACTGATGGAATAATAACTCTTACGGGCTTCTCCAGAGGATGGCTGCATGGAAGTCCTTCCTGAGAGGAGAAGCAGTGTGCCAGGCAAGTCTCATCCTGGGGGGTGTAATGGTCCTCCTGCAGAGATACCGTGGGAGGCTGGCCGAGCCTGGGGAAGAGGGGTGACGGAGAGGTGGCTGACGAGAAAGGTGAGTGGACTCACGTGTGTGTGTGTGTGGGGGGGGGGGGGGGTGCACAATCCAAGCAGTGGTAGTTCAGTCCAAAACATGGCAACAGGCAGACAGATCCAATCCAGGGGGCAGGCTCAGTAATCTAGGCAGGTAGAGGTTAAAGCACAGAATGTAATGAGAATACATACGGTGAGACTCAGGTTGATTCAAACTAGCAGATGATCAGACAAAACCAAGCAGAGTGGAGAGAAAGCGCCCAATATAAAGGATTCCCTTAATTAGCCACTGATTGTGTAATCAGCTGCAGGGAGCAGAGCCTAATCAGAGGAGAGGGAGAGAGACTGACGGAGGCACTGAGTAAACAAGAATCCTAACACTATTTGCACAAATGTCATACCTGCTGGTGTCTGTTATTGCAGTGCTGATCATGCGCAGACCAATCTGTCACTGTCTGCGTCCCCATTACCACAATGAACTTGCAATTTACCACTATTGCGGTTCCTGTACATAGGATTGCTGTATTTTTACCGTTATTTGCACTACGGGTAACTTTACTGTACATTGTTGTTTTCCATCCTTATTCCTTCTTGTCTTATATATTGCGCACACCACTAAGAGAGAGAGAAACGTCATTTCAATTCTGCTGTATGTCCTGTACATATAAAGTATTGACAAATGAAAATCTTTGAATCTTAGGGGTCAAACCTTAATCCTCGGTACAGAACAAGCACTACAGTGTCTTAGATTAGTTCTTCCACTGGAAAACTGTGCAGTTATGAATTGGCATCCATGCTGCCCTACGTGTTTGTTTGTTTGTTTGTTGGAATCCTCATAACTTACTACAAACGTCTTACACAATGTCCAGTGAAGTTGGAACGTTGTGTAAAACAAATAAAAACAATGCAATGATTTGAAAATCCTTTTCAACCATATTCAACTGAAAAAAAAAACTACAAAGACAAGATAATTAATGTTCAAACTGATAAACTTTTATTTTTGCAAATATTCACTCATTTTGAATCTGATGCCTGCAACATGTTCCAAAAAATCTGGGACAGGGGCAACAAAAGACTGCAATGAGCAATGCTCAAACACCTTTCTGGAACATTCCACAAGTGAACAGGTTAATTGGAAACAGGTGAGTGTCATGACTGGTTATAAAAGGAGCATCCCTGAAAGGCTTTGTCATTCCCAAGTAAGGATGGAGGAGGTTCACCACTCTGTGAACAACTGGGTAGGCAAATAGTCCAACAGTTTAAGAATGTTTCTCAACGTACAGTTGTTAGGAATTTGAGGATTTCATCATCTACAGTCTATAATATCATCAGTCAATCAGACTTTATTTATAAAGCACTTTTCATGCAATGTAGCAACTCAAAGTGCTGTACAAAATAATACGCAACATATACCAAAAGACATAATATAGTCTCAGACACACACACACACACACACACACACCATCAATTAATGGATATAAAACCATGTAAAAATCACCATGGCATCCAGTAATGAGTAATGGCTTACACCCCGCAGGGTTAACACACAGTGTGCTGCTTATTTGCAGGTGTCGAGGTGGCTGGCGTTGGCTAGTCGCAGGACTCCTGCCTGGAGGACAGTGCCCAGATGCGCGCTCGGCGAAGCGAGGAAGGGATGGACAAGGATGAGGCAAAGGAGAGGGAAATCTGCCGCCTGGAGGATCCACCTGTGCACAGGGGAGAATACTGGAGAGCAGGTAAGGGAATAACAGCTTACGTGCGTGAGGAACGAAGGCGCAGGCCGGGAAGGAACGGTCGTGCGCCGGAGTTGGAAGCGTAGACGAGCAGACGGCTCCAGGCCGAGGCTCCAGGCAGAGCGGGTTAAATAGTCCGAGGCTGATGAGGCCCAGGTGTGCGCGCCCCTGAATCAGATGACAGGCGAGAACGAGTTGTGACAGTTATGTGAGGATGCTTTTCGTGGACTACAGCTCAGCTTTTAACACAATCATCCCAGACATCCGGATCAATAAATTGCACCTCCTCCAGATCCGCCCCCCACACAAACACACCTGCTCCTGGATAAAGCACTTTCTCACCAATTGCCCACAAACAGTCAGATTTGGCTCCCACCACTCCTCCACACCGTCTCTCAGCACCGGCTCCCCCCAAGGCTGCGTGCTAAGCCCTCTACTGTACTCCCTGTACACCTTTGACTGTATTCCAACCCACCCAACCACCGTCATTGTGAAATACGTGGACGACACCAACTTGGTTGGGCTCATCACCGACTTCACTGAGAAGGCATACAGGGCAGAAGTCGAGAATCTGCTGCTGTGGTGCCAAGCAAACACCCTGGAACTGAATGTCCAAAAAACTAAAGAACTCATTCTGGACTTCAGGAAGTACAGACAGGACCCCCCTCCCCCCCCATAAATGGCGACCGCATGGAAAATGTCCCCACGTTCAGGTTCCTGAGCACCCACATCGCTGACCTCTCCTGGACTGTCAACACCAAGGCCCTGGTGAAGAAAGTCCAGCAGCGGCTGCACTTCCTCCATATCCTGAGGAAGAACAACTTGAACCAGAGGCTGCTGCTGGCCTTCTATCACTGCTCAGTGGATCTCACCTACTGTCTGGGTGTGTGGTACGCTGGCTCCATGGCCGAGAACAGGAAGACTGTGCAGAGGGTCATCAACACTGCCCCAAAAAATTATTGGCAGCCCTCTGCCCTCCCTGGAAGACATCTCCAGATCCTCCTGTCTCAGAAGGATCAAGGCAATCACAGGAGACCCCTCACATCCCGCCCACCACCTGTTTGACCTGCTTCCCTCTGGACGACAGTTCAGATCGATCAGGTCCCACACATCTAGACTGAAAAACAGTTTCTTCCCCTGGGCCATCCAGACTGCAGACAGTCAGAGGCCCCACCCCCCTCTCTCTGAATGCTCACATGCACAGACCTGAGGACCTTTTAATTACCACTGTAACTCACCTGTCTTTGCACTCCTCACTTTCATGTATATTGACCCATCTGTGAAATCACTGCTGTACATTTTTTCCATAATTCCTGGCCCATTTTACTTTATCATGTGTTCTGCACTCTTATGTGCATAGTTCCACCTGTGAAACCACTACCGGACCTGTGTATATACCTGTGGGCTATTTGTTATTTTTACTTTTATCTTTACCTCAGTTGTGTAATTAATCATGCATTCTGTAACTGTTTTATTTCAAATTCTTCTCACTTTTGTTAAAACCCCCGATTCTTTTATTGAAAGATCCAATAATAAGCTGGAGAATTCTTCAATTCAAAGATGCAACATTTATTCAGAGGTCACATATAAAGCTGCTGGGTTCAGTGGGATGCAGCCCCCTCAGGAACGTAGTCAGACTGACCCCGACTTCCGGGTGCAACTTACATTTGACTTCATGGGTTGGGCCAACCCCGTACAATAGGATGGACTTGTACGCAACCGTCTAATTGGCCATTTTAACTCTGATGTGAACAAGTCATCCACTATTCACGTTAACTATCGCCTAAGATGTATTATGAAATGTGTGTGTGTGTGAGTGTTGATTTGGGTGTGTAACTAATGCAATAGACCTGACTAATAGAATGGAGAGAGAGAAGAGGCCTCTGAGGCCACGCCTGATTCCTGTTTATCAGATTGTGATTGCTTAACACTTCGATTTGTAGCTTAACACTTTTAACATATTCATAAGAATGCTAACAAAATATGTGTAGAGCATAATGGGAGATTACCTACAGAATTATCATTTTGGCACTCTAACTTTTCATGACCCTTTCACTTTATTGCATAGTATCCTGGTGGAGCACCCATAATTTTGTAGTGCTATACAACTGTACAATGACGATAAAGCCTATTCTATTCCATCTCCATGCTGACTGACCCAGATATCCACCAACAACAAAAACAAACCATAGAACATTATTTTGCTACAAATGACAATGGATTAGTATCACCCTCCATATTATGGGATGGCACCATGGCAGTATTGAGAGGCAAATGTACTGAAAGAGGGATTAAACTGAGCAAGCAACGACAACAAAAACAGAAACAATTGGAATATGACTTAAAGAAATTAGAATGCGAGCATACAATTACCAGAGATCCTAATGTTTTGACACAGCTTGAACATCGCAGAGCAGGTCTGGATCAATCAATCAATCAAACAACTTTATTTATAAAGCACTTTCTCTCTATAACAAGGTAGATGAACTGAGACTGCTGATGCGATTTAAGGACCTCTCCACCTCGTGTGCCCTCTGCTTCACTGAGACCTGGCTCAAGGAAAAGACACCGGACAGCGCGTTCCTCCTCGAGGGATTTCAGCTGTTTCGTGCAGACCGAGACACGGGGCTCTCCGGCAAGACCACAGGCGGAGGAGTCTGCTTCTACATCAACAGCAGCTGGTGCTCCAATGTAACTGTGATCTCCCAACACTGTTCTCCCGCTCTGGAATATTTATTCATCAACTGCAAGCCATTTTATTCCCCGCGTGAGTTTGCTTCATTCATCCTGGCCGCTGTTTACGTCCCGCCCAACGCGGACGTGCGTGAGGCTCAGCGCGCGCTCGCGGATCACATTCAGCAAGCGGAGTGGACTTTCCCGGACTCGCTGGTTATTGTGGTTGGCGACTTTAACCAGAGCAACCTGAGCCACGAACTCCCCCGGTACAAACAGTTTATTAAATGCCCCACCAGAGGAGAGAACATGCTGGATCACTGTTACACTACAGTTAAGGACGCGTATCGCGCTGTTCCCCGCACTGCGCTCGGACTATCTGATCACGTGATGGTCCACCTGATTCCCAAATACAGACAGAGACTGAAGCTCACAAAACCTGTTGTGAGCACTAGGAGGAAATGGACCAGTGAAGCTGGGGAGGAGCTGAGCACGTGCTTGGAAACAACTGACTGGGGCATGTTTAAAGGAGCCACGCATGATCTGGATGAGTACACGGACACTGTGACCTCATATATCCACTTTTGTGAGGACAGCATTCTTCCATCGCACACCAGGGTGAGTTACTCCAACGACAAGCCCTGGTTCACAGCTAAGCTCAGACAGATCAGGAAGGAGAAGGAAGCAGCGTTGAAAAATGGAGACAGGGACTGCTACAGGGAGGTCAAATACCAGTTTAGCAGAGAGCTGAGGAGAGCTAAATCTGTGTATTCTGAGAGACTCCAGCAACAGTTCACTGCTAACGACTCTGCTTCTGTGTGGAGAGGACTGAGGCAAATCACCAACTATCGGACTCAGGCTTCTAAGGGTCAGGATGACAAAGCCCTTTGTCAAAGACTGTCCCAACACTATGCCCGTTTTGACACCTCGTCAGCTGTGTCCAACTCCCCCCCTCCCCCCAGCGCCACTGCCTCCATGGTCCCCACTTCATCAAAGGCGGCCCCCCCTCCTCCCCCCCTGCCCTTGCCATCAGTGAGCAGGACGTGCACAGACAGTTCTCCAGACTGAACCTGCGCAAGGCCCCCGGTCTGGACGGCGTGTCTCCCTCCACCCTGAGACACTGTGCGGAGGAGCTGACTCCTGTCTTCATAGACATTTTTAACACCTCCCTGAAGTCATGCCATGTGCCGGCCTGCCTCAAAACCTCTACCATTGTCCCTGTCCCCAAGAAGCCACGGATCACTGGACTTAATGACTACAGACCTGTAGCGCTCACCTCTGTAGTCATGAAGTCCTTTGAGCGCCTGGTCCTGCCCCACCTCAAGACCATCTCCACTCCCCTCTTGGACCGGCTGCAGTTTGCCTACAGAGCCAATAGGTCTGTGGACGACGCAGTCAACCTGGCCCTCCACTCCATCCTGCAGCACCTGGACTCCCCGGGAACCTACGTCAGGATCCTGCTTGTGGACTTCAGCTCTGCATTCAATACCATCTGCCCTGCTCTGCTCCAGGACAAGCTGTCCCTGCTCAACGTGCCTGACTCCCTCTGCAGGTAGATCACCGACTTCCTGACGGACCGGAGGCAGCATGTGCGGCTGGGAAAGACTGTCTCAGACTCTGTTAGCATCAGCACCGGATCACCCCAGGGCTGTGTACTTTCCCCCCTGCTCTTCTCCCTGTACACCAACTCCTGCACCTCCAGCCACCAGTCTGTCAAGCTGATCAAGTTTGCGGACGACACCACCCTCATCGGGCTCATCTCCAACGGTGACGAGTCCGTCTACAGGAGAGAGGTGGCCCAGCTGGCGTCCTGGTGCAGCCACAACAACCTGCAGCTGAACGCTCTGAAGACAGTGGAGATGATCGTGGACTTCAGAAAAGTCACAGCCCCTCTGCCCCCCCTTACCCTCACAGACTCTCCCATCACCACTGCGGATTCCTTCCACTTCCTGGGCACCACCATCACCCGGGACCTCAAGTGGGAGCCGACCATCAGCTCCCTCATCAAAAAGGCCCAGCAGAGGGTGTTCTTCCTGCGGCAGCTGAGGAAGCTCAAGCTACCCACCAAGATGTTGGTGCAGTTCTACACGGCCATCATCGAGTCCATCCTCACCACCTCCATCACCGTGTGGTACGCAGGAGCCACCGCCAGGGATAGACTAAGACTGCAGCGCGTTGTGCGCGCTGCTGAGAAGGTGATCGGCTGCAAGCTCCCATCCCTCCAGGACCTGTACATCTCCAGGACCCGGAGGCGTGCAGGTCGGATCATAGTCGACCCTTCACACCCTGGACACGCACTGTTTGCCCCCCTCCCCTCAGGCAGAAGACTTCGGTCCATTCAGACTAAAACCTCCCGCTACATGAACAGCTTCTTCCCCTCTGCCATCAGACTGCTGAACACTAAGTGACTTATTAGACTCTCGTGCACTATGTACAGCAGCTCAACCGGACTCATGATAATTATCACTGCTTTCTTTTGCACTACCGACTGCACTATGTGGAACTCCACAATATCTGCTGCTTGTTAATATATTTAAAAATTGCATAGATTAGTATTATTCATATTCTACATTTTATTGCATGCATAGTTTTTTATTTTTATCTTTAGTGCTACTCCATGTTTAATGTTGCAGCATTGCACCGAGACAAATTCCTGGTTTGTGTACTACATGAACAATGGCAATAAATCTCATTCTGATTCTGATTCTGATTCTGACTTTAACCCCTTGCACTCTGGTCAATTTCCCTAAAAACGCCAAAAAATAACGTACCCAAAGTAAATCAAAAGCTGTTCTTCAACCCTTTGCAGCATCTTCATGGGGTTGGTCTCATTTAAAAGAAAACACTTTGAATTTTTTGGCAAAACAGTCATAATCTCTATAAGTGCTCCGGCCACTGAGTAACAGTCATCTAAACATACTGAATTTGAAGAAAATAAAGTTCGCCTGGGTGTTTTTTTTTGGATACAAATGCTTGCAAATAACACACAGCTTCAGATCCGGGCTGGAAAATGCAACAGAAATGTAGAACCAAGTGTTATCCAGCTGAGGTCAAAATTTTGTAGCAATACCACAAAAAATGAATATATTACACAGCTTTTTACTCAGGTAGTTCCCAGGCATTTTTGAACTGTGTCAAATGGCACAGTTTGGAAAAACGTCTGTAACTTTTGAATGATTCAATATAGAAGCTTCATCTTGGGCTCTAATGAAAGGTGACACTCAGGGCTGTGTGTGTGTGTGTGTGGGGGGGGGTTGTCCCCCCCCCCCGCTACAGAGGACGGACATCGCCTGGTGCACCGCGGTCATGGTGTGCCGCGATTTACTACGCACAGTTGTAATTTACCGATCGGTCAAAAGTCATTTTTGATTACAATTTTCAGGGATAAAGAATTATTTAGCTTATAACACTTACCTGTTAACAACAGCAGCGTAGCTGGTGAACTTCTCTTCCTCATTGTCAGACGAACATGAAGCTGGTCCGCTTGTTACGGACTCGTGGTTCTGGTCACGCGACCCGGTCAAAACATAATTCCATTATTGCGGTTTTGCGCTTCCATGATTGTGGTTTTGGCGAACGATTTTTCAAAACAAATAACAGTAGTAAGAAAAAAAGACTGGCGAACGCGTGTGTGTCACCCAGCCTTCGTCGTCGGCCTCCGTCGGTCTATGATTACCATGGAAGAGAATCCTAAACGTCTATTCTGCTGGGACAGCACCGCCTGTGGCTGAACAGGCCGATGTGCGAATGGCAGTCCCTGTCACACAGGTCGCACTTGTGGGTGGTCTCCGTGCTGCTGGGTCTGTGGCGGTTCTTCCTGCGGGTCCTTTTTTCATCTGCTGCAGCAGTCAGTCTCTCTTCACCCAGCCTTACACAAAACAGCTTTCGAACTTCTGTGCTTCAATTGGCTGGCTGTATTCCCAGCCGTTGGTAGGCGGGTCCCTCTTGCTAGGTTTTCAGTCATTGATTCATCAAGGTTTCAGAAACCCAATTCAAGGCTCTTATTAGTCGAATGAGAGGTCAATCACATCTAAACCAATCAAAGCACTCCTTTGGCTTTCTGTTCGCGGCTGTGTCTATAGTGGAAGAACGGAAATGCAGGGTTTTTTTTCTTCAGTGCGCCCTAGGACGCACAGTGTGTGTACTAGGGCGCCCTCGTGCGCTCTAGGACGCAGAGACGTGCCCGCCCACGGTACACCGGAGTGCAAGAGGTTAAAAGCAACACTCTCTCTGTACAGCAAGAAAACATAAAAGCAGGGCACTAACAGAAAGGGCACTAACACAAGAACCACAGTAAAAACATAAATAAATTCATCAATAAAATAAAGGTAAAATAAATAAATAAAAATCCATTTCTTATTTATCTTTTGTTTATATAAAAGACAAAAAAACAAAATGAACCTATTTGACGTAAAAATCCATTTCATTCAATAAAATCAATGTCTCACATTGGGTCAAAGGCCAGGGAGTAAAAGTATGTTTTAAGACGTGTTTTAAAAATGGACAGTGAAGGTGCTTGTCTAATGTCCAGGGGTAAATCATTCCATAACCTGGGGGCCATGATCAAAAAGGCTCTGTCCCCTCTGAGCTTGCGCCTCGCCTTTGGTACCTCCAAAAGCAGCTGATCAGCTGACCTAAGGGACAGGGTGGGAGCGTAGGGATGCAGAAGCTCAGAGAGGTAAGGTGGAGCAAGACCATTCAAGGATTTAAAAACAAAAGAATTTAAAATGAACTCTAAAATGCACGGGGAGCCAGTGGAGTGAAGCTAAGATGGGTGTGATGTGATCTCTTCCACATGTATCTGTTAAAAGATGAGCAGCGGCGTTTTGAACCAGCTGCAGACGGGAAAGAGATGACTGGCTGACACCGGCATAAAGTGTGTTACTGTAATCCAGCCGAGATGAAATAAAAGCATGGATTACTGTTTCCAGGTGTGGTCTAGAGAGAATGGGTTTTACTTTTGCTAAACGCCTTAGATGAAAGAAGCTGGATTTTACTGCAGAACAAATCTGCGTGTCTAATTTAAAATCATTGTCCATGATAAAACCAAGGTTCCTAGCTGTGGATTTAACGTAAGGAGTAAGGGGGCCCAAGTATACAGGAGGAGACTCACAGGGGCCACTAGGTCCAAACAGCATCACTTCTGTCTTCTTATCATTAAAATTTAGGAAGTTTAGGGCCATCCAAGACTTTATGTCTTCAATGCATGCCAGGAGTGAGTTTACTGATGAGACAGTTTTAGAGGGACATATATCTGACAGTCATCAGCATACAGGTTGGAAGGAGATACCATGCTTTTTAAAAATGGAGTGGAAGTATGTACAGAGAAAAAAGCATGGGCCCAAGAATTGACCCCTGTTGGACCCCGTATGGCAGAAGAGCAGAAGAGGATTCAAACCCAGACATGCTAACTTTAAAACTCCTGTCTGCCAGATAGGACCTAAACCAGTTGAGAGCGGTGCCACAAATGCCCACTAGGTGCTGCAAACGGGAAATTAAAACATGATGGTCCACTGTGTCAAAGGCAGCAGTTAAATCAAGCAGCACAAGAACAGCATATTCACCTGAATCACATGCCAAGAGAATATCGTTAAAAACTCTTAACAAGGCTGTCTCTGTGCTATGAAGAGCTTTGAAACCAGATTGAAAAACTTCCAAAATACCGTGTTCATCCAGAAAACATTTCAGCTGCATATAGACAATTTTCTCTAAAATGTTTGAGAGAAATGGCAGCTTGGAAATAGGCCTAAAATTTGCCAACATGGTATGATCGAGACCAGGTTTCTTAATCAAGGGCTGTACTACTGCATGTTTAAAATTTGCAGGAACCACACCAGATGACAGGTTGCAGTTCAAGATGGCGAGAACTGACTGGCCTATACTGGGAAGCACCTCTTTAAAAAGACTAGGAGGGACAGCATCACAGGGAGACCCTGAGGGCTTAATGTGGGTAACCACATCCTCTAAAAATGACAGAGTCACAGGTTCAAACTGATCAAAAACAGCAGAACAAGGACAGAGACAGAGGGATCAGAGGCAGGAGGTGAGATGAGAGCCCTGGTGGTGGCCACCTTATCAATAAAAAAGTTCATAAAATCATTGCATAACTCAGAGGAGGCTCCAAACAGTCTGTGGGGTGTTAAGAACAGAGTCAATAGTGTTAAATAAAACACGCTGATTATGACAATGAGATAAAACAATATTAGCAAAATATTTGCTTTTTTCCTGCTTGACAGTATTTTGATACTGATGCCAGCAGTCTTTTAAAATCTGCAGTGACACCTGCAGTTTGTCCTTCTTCCATCTGCGTTCAGCTCTGCGCCACTCCTGTCTGACCGCACCAGTTCTGTCATTGAACCACGGCTCAGGTTTGGATCGAGGCTGCTTGGTTTTCAGTGGTGCCACAGAGTCCAAGATGGTTTGGCAGGAGGAGTGAAACCAGGAGCTGAGTTCCTACACAGATGAGATGGAACCAGGAGGGACACAGAGCTGGTCAGAGGCAGCGGAGAACTGACCAGCAGTGGAAGGGTTACAAATCCAGCAGCACTGAGCAGGAGTGCAAGTTTTAGCTGCAGTACATGACAGATCAGCCTCAAATAATACAGGCATATGGTCGGACAATACAGTGTCACAGATTTCTAAATTAAAAACAGACAGGCCATACGAGAGGACAAGATCTACTGTGTGTCCTTGCTTGTGTGTGGATGAACTGCTTACCCACAAAGCAGAAGGAGCCCTTAGGTATACAAACCAAAGATATTATGAGAAGGGAAACCGAGCAAATTGATTATTGGCCTTTGAATGAATGAATGAATCTTTATTTTATTTCGGATAGATTAAAAGTAAAGATTAAAAAGAAACAGAATAATATAACAAAGGGGAAAAAATCCAACAAGGTCAAATTAGACAATAACTCCTCTGATTATACAGTTCAACATAAGTTATCCGAAATGGGTGATGGCTGAAGCCGCAGCTTATATTGCCCACCCATATTCCATCCAAGAATTCAAAAGAAAAACAAAACAAGAACGATTACAATTCAGAACAAAGCTAAGACAAAATGTGACAAAAAAAAACTAAGCAACAACACAACGCAGACTGGATATGACAATCCTTATGTGATTTTATATGTCATCTTGTATATATGTTTGGAGTATTTCTTCCTTTAGTTTTTGTTTAAATTGTCCAAGCGTTGTACATGATTTTAATTCAGGTCCAGAATCGTTCCATAATCTGACTCCTTGCACTGAAACACAGTGTTGCTTGGTGGTAGTTCTCACTGAAGGTTTTTGAAATATACATGTTCCTCTGAAATGATATTGTTTCTCCCTTATTTGGAACAACTTTTGGATATTTGTGGGCAGTGATAGATTCTTCACTTTAAACATTATTACTGCAGTTTTAAAGTCAACCAGATCTTTCAACTTGAGAGCTTTTAATTTAAGAAAAAGTGGGTTTGTTGGTTCCCTGTATGCAGCTTTGTTTATTATTCTAATAGCTCTCTTCTGGAGCATAAAGACTGGATATATGTTTGTTTTATATGTATTTCCCCATACTTCAGTACAATATGTCATGTATGGGAGTATTAATGAATGATACAAGGTATATAGTGTGGGTTGATTCAGCAAATATTTCACTCTGTGTAGTATTGCAATTGATTTAGATATTTTACCTTTAATATAATTAATATGTGACTTCCAACACAATTTATTATCAATTATTACTCCAAGAAATTTAGTTTCGGATACCATTTCAATCTCTACACCAGGGGTGTCCAATCATGTGCCATGGAGGGCCAAGACCCTGCAGGTTTTCTCTTCTACCCAGTCTCTTCAGCAGGTGTTTTCACTTATCAGCAATCAGTGGGAAGAAATTCATCGGAATCTGCTGTTGAAGACACTGGTTGGAGGTAAAGCCTGCAGGGTCTTGGCCCTCCATGGAACATGATTGGACATCCCTACTCTACACCATTTACACTGAGTTTAGATACTAAGTTCTTGTGATGGTTGTTAAAAACTGTAAATTTTGTCTTACTTAAATTGAGCGTTAATTTGTTTGAATCAAACCACAGTTTAAGCTTTCCTAATTCCTTTCCGAGTGTATCCAAAAGTTGTTCCAAATTGCTTCCACTACATAATAGATTGGTGTCATCGGCAAACAATATTAAATCCGTTTTTTCCGAGACTTTACATATATCATTTATATACGTATTGAATAATAATGGCCCCAAAACTGAACCCTGTGGGACTCCACAAGTAACCTTCAGTAACTGTGTTTTTGTTTCCAACACATACATACTGATATCTATTCTTTAAGTAACTACTTAACCAGGACAGTGCTACCCCCCTAATACCACAATTCTGTAGTTTCTTTAATAATAAATTGTGATCCACTGTATCAAATGCTTTTTTAAGATCCAAGAATACCCCAACTGAATACTCGTTATTTTCAATGGCAGTTGATATTTTTTCTATAAATTCCATTAGAGCAAATGCAGTTGTCCTCTTGTGTCTGAACCCATATTGCTGCTCACACAATAAATTATTCTTCATTATGAAGTTGTCAATTCTCTCACAGAATATTTTTTCAAGTATCTTGGAAAATTGCGGCAACAGTGAAATTGGTCTATAGTTTGAAAGTTCCCCTCTGTCACCTGTCTTGTATATCGGAATTACTTTAGCTATTTTCATTGCATTGGGAAATATACCTGTTTGGAGAGACAGGTTACAGATATACGTCAGTGGTTTCACTAAGCATTCAAGAATAGTTTTGACTAAGAGCATGCCAATACCATCACAGTCCGTAGATGTCTTACTTTTAAACGATTTAACAATTTCAATGACCTCTCTCTCGTCTGTGTTCTTTATAAAAATGGAGTCTTTTATAGCAGTGTTTTTGCTTATTGTATCACCTGTGGGTGCCGTAATGGGTGTTTCTCGAGCCAAATTAGGACCAATGTTAACAAAAAAGTTATTAAATTCATCTGCAGGTGAAGCTGCATTCACACTCTGAGTCGTTTTATTATTTTTTGAAAAATTGGTTGGGTAGCTTGTATTTCTGTTTTTATTTCCAAGAATATTGTTAAGTATTGTCCATGTATTTTTAATATTGTCTCTGGAGAAAAACAGAGAAAGTAAAACACTTAGTAAAACACTTTTACTACATCTTATTACCTCCGCCAGGCCAAAAGGCCAGGAGGAGGTAATGTTTTTGCCGGGGTTTGTCTGTGTGTTTGTCTGTTTGTCTGTCTGTCTGTCTGTCTGTTTGTCTGTTGGTTAGCAAGATAACTCAAAAACTTTTGGACGGATTTCAATGAAACTTTCAGGCGTTGTTGGAAATGGTACAAGGAAGAACTGATTAAATTTTGGGGATGATCCACATCACCGTCTGCATACAGGAATTTTTTAAAGCATTTTTCCACACTGTGACATACGGCCATTTTCAACATGTGCGCAGGCGCAATGGAGGGCGCTGGGCGTCGTGTCTGACCAACACAAACTCCGCCTTCTTCAACGTTTTAGCCACAAAAGCATGCGGAAAACACTGGTGGCTGGGCCCGCCAGCGTGCCTCTGCCAGCCATAGGCGCTGCGCACATTGCGCTGGTCGTCGTGTCTGACCAACACAAACTCCGCGTTCTTCAACGTTTTAGGCACAAAAGCACGCGGAAAACACTGCTGGCCTGGGCCCGCCAGCGTGCCTGTTTTTGCGCCACGCTGCAAAACCTGACACGGCCACCTGTCCGCCGCCCGATTATTTGCCACAAATTCCCCGCCCAGCTATAGGCGCTGCGTAAAAACGACCTCTCTGCCGGGGAAGATTCTAAATTCTGTTTTGCCGCGGAGCGCAACCCCAATATAATATAAAACCCACGGCAACCTGTCTAACCAATCTGCATCCGTCAGTGGAGGAGATGGACACACCAACACTTCAGTTTATTACCTCCGCCAAGGAGGCAATGCTTTTACTACCGTAAAACGGGGCTATAAGGGACGGCGGGGTAATATGGGACACTTTTCTAAATGTATTTCTGCTTTTTTAATTTTGCTTCCGCCTAGATTTGATGAAGGATTCATGGATATTTGACAATAACAACACAATTCAGCGTCCTGCTCAAAATAAAAAAAGCAGAATTACATTTAAAACATTTCCCAGAAAAGTGTCCCTTATTAACCCGCCGTCCCTTATAGCCCCGTTTTACACTACTGACCCACTAATCCTATCACTATCACATTGATTGTCATTCATTAATTGTCTGTTTATTGCACTGTCCATGTCAAATAAACAAATAATCATTGTGAATCCAATTGCTAGTTATATCTTTTCATGCTCAGGGAATCTGAAAACGTACACACAAACACTGTATGGGGGGAACTGTGCCGCTTGGCGGAGGTCTGCGCTCTCCGAGTGCTTTTCTAGTTATATATGTTAACTTATTACCTCCGCCAGGCCGAAAGGCCAGGAGGAGGTAATGTTTTTGCCGGGGTTTGTCTGTGTGTTTGTCTGTGTGTTTGTCTGTTTGTCTGTCTGTCTGTCTGTCTGTTTGTCTGTTGGTTAGCAAGATAACTCAAAAACTTTTGGACGGAATTCAATGAAACTTTCAGGCGTTGTTGGAAATGGTACAAGGAAGAACTGATTAAATTTTGGGGATGATCCACATCACCGTCTGCATACAGGAATTTTTTAAAGCATTTTTCCACACTGTGACATACGGCCATTTTCAACATGTGCGCAGGCGCAATGGAGGGCGCTGGGCGTCGTGTCTGACCAACACAAACTCCGCCTTCTTCAACGTTTTAGCCACAAAAGCATGCGGAAAACACTGGTGGCCTGGGCCCGCCAGCGTGCCTCTGCCAGCCATAGGCGCTGCGCACATTGCGCTGGTCGTCGTGTCTGACCAACACAAACTCCGCCTTCTTCAACGTTTTAGCCACAAAAGCACGCGGAAAACACTGGTGGCCTGGGCCCGCCAGCGTGCCTGTTTTTGCGCCACGCTGCAAAACCTGACACGGCCACCTGTCCGCCGCCCGATTATTTGCCACAAATTCCCCGCCCAGCTATAGGCGCTGCGTAAAAACGACCTCTCTGCCGGGGAAGATTCTAAATTCTGTTTTGCCGCGGAGCGCAACCCCAATATAATATTAAACCCACGGCAACCTGTCTAACCAATCTGCATCCGTCAGTGGAGGAGATGGACACACCAACACTTCAGTTTATTACCTCTGCCAACGAGGCAATGCTTTTACAACCGTAAAACGGGGCTATAAGGGACGGCGGGGTAATATGGGACACTTTTCTAAATGTAATTCTGCTTTTTTAATTTTGCTTCCGCCTAGATTTGATGAAGGATTCATGGATATTTGACAATAACAACACAACTCAGCGTCCTGCTCAAAATAAAAAAAGCAGAATTACATTTAAAACATTTCCCAGAAAAGTGTCCCTTATTAACCCGCCGTCCCTTATAGCCCCGTTTTACACTACTGACCCACTAATCCTATCACTATCACATTGACTGTCATTCATTAATTGTCTGTTTATTGCACTGTCCATGTCAAATAAACAAATAATCATTGTGAATCCAATTGCTAGTCATATCTTTTCATGCTCAGGGAATCTGAAAACGTACACACAAACACTGTATGGGGGGAACTGTGCCGCTTGGCGGAGGTCTGCGCTCTCCGAGTGCTTTTCTAGTTTTTGTATGTTTTATACCGCTGCTCTGCTTCTTTTGTCCTTTTCTTTAGAAAAGCTTTATATAATAAATTTTTCTTTTTACACGCCTTTTGTAATCCTTTGGTTAACCATGGCTTATCGGCAAATTTATGTTTAAGCTTTTTCTTTACTAATGGACAATTTTTTTCATAAAGAGTGGTTACAATGTTTATAAATGTGTCATAGGCTTCATTTACATCTGATACATAGACTTTTGTCCAGTCTTGCTTCAGCAAGTCTTCTTTAAAAGAACTGATTGCATTTTGTGATTTGTATCTGAACGATTTTAAATTTTTTTCTGTATTGGCCCCCGTGTGGCCATGGATAAGTGCAAAGGTTGGCAAATGGTCACTTATATCATTTATCAATAATCCACTTTCTATTTTCTTATCAATAATATTAACAAACAGGTTGTCAATAAGTGTAGCAGTGTGAACTGTGATTCTACTGGGATGTGTTATTGTGGGATATAGACTCATGCTGTACATAGAATTCATGAACTCTGTAATTACATTTTGTTGATATGGATTTAGTAAATCAATATTGAAATCTCCACAAATTACTACCATTTTCTTACTAGTAAAATTATTGTACAGCTCAACTAATTTTTCTCTGAATGTCTCGATGCAAGTTCCCGGTGTTCTATATATACAACTTATAATTAGATTTTTTGTTTTATCTTGGTCAATCTCAACAGTAACACATTCTAAAATCCCTGGTAGTGCAAAGGACATTCCATTTACAAGCTTACACCTATACAGGTCATCAATATACAGTGCAACACCACCACCCTTTTTTTGAGATCTGTTAATATGAAACTGTGGGGCACATATGTTGGTTTCATATGCTCCACAGATATATTACTGTATGTTTATTGTGTGCTTCACTCTCAGGGGAACAAAGGGACTGAGCCTCCTAGGGGTAATGGGAGGGTGTGAGATTTGGCCTTTTGTTTCAAGGAGATGGCCTTGAGAGATTTCCTGACCACCGGAGACTAGGGGGTGGATGGCGTTAAGATCGGGGGAAGTTACATTGTGACTGGGATTAAGTACCATGTGACTGTATGTTTGATTAAACACCATGTGACTGTAGGTTTGATGTCCTGGGTATAAAAGGACAGATGTGAGAAGATTCATCCTCTTTTTCTGCTTTGGAATGTTGGAGTATGTGATTGTGAATAAAGCTGAACCTGAGGAATAAACTCAGTCTCGTCCTTCAACACATCTCCACAAAACATCTGATATCCCTCTATTGCCATCAGGGGAGCCTGCTCTTCATTAAGCCAAGTTTCAGAGACTGCGATAGCTGTAAATTTTCTGTCTAGCTGTTTTAAATAGAAGAAAATAAGAGTTTTTATACTCAAATGAACTTCTTTCAAAACTGCAATCGGGCTTTAGAAAAAAGCACAGCACTATTACTGCTGCTACAAAAGTGGTCAATGATATACTTGTTGCTCTTGATAAAAAGCAGCACTGTGCTGCACTTTTCATTGATCTGTCAAAGGCTTTTGACACTGTGGACCACACAGTTTTAAAGCAAAGACTCATCAGTTTTGGACTGTCGGAACATGTAGTCTCCTGGTTCGCAAATTATTTGAGTGACAGGACCCAATGTATTAAATATGATGGTTTGTGTTCTGAAATTGTCAGTGTCCACAAGGGGGTGCCACAGGGTTCTGTATTAGGACCCCTCCTATTCATTATGTACATTAATGATCTAGGACAAAATGTGTCTGATGCTAGTTTGCATTTTTATGCTGATGACACAATTATTTACTACTTTGGCTCTTCCCCTGCTAATGCTGTTGCTTCTCTGCAGAAAGCTTTTAATGTGGTGCAGCACACACTTCTGCAGCTAAAACTAGTCCTTAATGCTGACAAAACTAAACTGATGTGGTTTTCAAATTTTAGGAAGAGTCCACAAATTTTTCCCACAGTGTCCACTTTTGAGGGAAATGAAATTGAGGTGGTTCACTCGTACAAGTATCTTGGTATCTTTCTTGATGACGCTCTGACTTTTAAGCCCCATGTTGAAAATCTTGTGAAGAAACTTTAACTGAAACTGGGTTTTTTATTTCGAAATAAATGTTGTTTTTCTTTTGAGGTTAAAAAGCGTCTTGTTACTGCAACTTTTTTATCTATTTTAGATTATGGAGACCTCTTGTATATGAACGCTTCAGCTCAGTGTCTGAGTAAGATTGACTCTGTATATCATGCTGTTTTGAGGTTTGTTACAAACTGTAGAGCCTTGACCCATCACTGTGAACTGTATTCTAGAGTGGGATGGCCCTCTTTGTCCACCAGGAGGTTGACTCACTTGTACATTTTTATTTACAAGGCCATGCTTGGACTGTTGCCCCCTTACATTTCTAATTTGATCACACTGAGAAGTGTTGATTCTTATGGTTTGCGTTCTAATGATCATTTGTTGCTTTCTGTTCCATTTGCCCGTACTGAGCTGGGAAAAAGAGCTTTCATGTTCTCAGCCCCCTCTACATGGAACATGTTGCAAAAAGACTGGAAACTAACAGAACTTGTTTCATTGAACGACTTTAAATCCAGATTGAGAACACTCGAGACGGCCTCACTAATTTGTAACTTTTATATGATTTGTATGTCATTGTAAGTGTATTTGTGATATTTTTTGCTGCCTCTTGGCCAGGACTCCCTTGAAAAAGAGGTTTTTAATCTCAACGGGTTTTTTTTTTCCTGGTTAAATAAAGATAAAATAAAAAATAAATAAAATAAATAGTCCTGAATCTGTGGAAAGTTTTTGTTAAGACTTCTGCTGTTGAAATGTATTATTGATAGTTTACCATCTAGTTGCACTTGACTTTTGAATTGCTTTTCAGTATAATATTCACAATGATTATAATGGGCTGCACGGTGGCGCAGTGGTTAGCACCGCGGCAGCACAGTTTTACCCTTGGCCGGGGGATCGCAGGGATCATGAGATCATGGGTTCGATCCCCGGCCAACAGTGATCTGTGTGGAGTTTGCATGTTCTCCCCGTGTTTGGGTGGGTTTACTCCGGGATTTCTCCGGTTTCCTCCCACATGCCAAAACATGCAGGTTAGGGAGTTAAGGGGCGCTTGCGCACGCAGCGACCGGCAGCTGGTGGCTTGTCACCGGACTGCAGAACAAATCTACCTACGGGTACAAAATAAGTCAAAAAAAAAAAAATGATTATGAATATTATTGAAAAAGTGGTTATCAGGATCAATATCATTTTCCATCTCTTGTAGTTTATGTTCAGCATAATGGCATATTTTCAGAGTTTGAATTTCCTCACTCTGTGTCAGATGACTTCCTCCAACTGGGGATAATTGATGCCTACTCAAGTCAGTCAAGTTTTTTTGTTTGTTTTGTTTAGTTTTTTTTTAAAGTACATTGACATGGTATGTCAAAAGAACTATTCTTGCCGTGTGTGTGGATATGGATTATCATTGTCTCTTAATTTTTTTAATCAGTGTATCCATCTGTATTTATTTAAGTCAGAAACATCTCTGATTATTATACTCTTTGCTTCCTCAGGTGTTCCATTTAGTTTGATCCAAACTCTACAATTTCTTGTCCATGTTGCCTGTATCTTATTTTGTCTTTTCAGCATCCGTGCTTGCCGTGCTATTTCAGCATTAGTTTTTGTTAGATGTTCATTTAGGTAAACTTCTGTTCCCCGTAGCTTTCTGGCCTGCCTCAGTATGTCATTCTTTACCCTTCTGTTCACAAAGCGCATCACAATTGATTTCTTTGTTTTATTATCTTTTCTGGGTAAAGCATGACAGGCTGAAATTGCATTTGCTTCGACCTTTATATTTCTACTATCAAGGAACTGAAGCACCTGGTTTTCCAGGGAGACTGATTCGCCCAGGGGAGCATCCTCACCTCTCATTCCTGTTGTAGCATGAGCATATGATTGATATTTAATGTCTAGTCCACTTATAATTAGATCATCCATACGAGAATATTGTTCAAGATCCTCAACACGTCGCTCCAAGTCTGCAATTTTTTTTGTCTTTTTCCTTAATTGTTAATTTTAATTCTCAGACTTCTTCCATTAGCCCTAATATTTTGGCCTGCTGACTAGCCACTTTGGTCAGTTCTTCTGACAAGAAGTTCAGAGATTTTTTGATCTCTTCCATTTCCTCCTTCTTTGGTGGCATTTTTACTGACCTGTGGATAGTAAAACAATCTCTGCTGGTGTCGCCAGTATCCGATCCGACCGACCTCAAATCCAGCTGGGCCTCAGCTAGCCCCCTCCGCTGCTAGTCCCGCTGCTTACCGCCACCGTAACCGAGCTCCTGTCCAGCCGGGGTACCGGCAGCTCCTCCACCAAGTCCCGCCGCCGCTGTAGCCGAGCTCCGATCCTGCTCCTGTCCAGCTGGGGTCCCGGTAGATCCTCCGCTGAGCCCTGCCACCTACCGCTGTCTGCCTCAGGAGTTCCTCCGCCACGCCCCGCCGCTGCAACTGGGTTCCGACTTCAGCTGTTATCCGGCTGGGCACCGGTGGTCCTCCACTGGTCCCCGTCTCCCACTACCGCTGCACTTGAGCTCCGATCCGGCTCCTGTCCAACTGCTGCCTTGGCTAGTTCCTCCGGCGAGCCCCTATCACCGGGGACAGAGTTGCTTCTCCGTGTCGGTGCTAGGTGCTACGACTAGCTATGGCGTTAGCTATAGCGTTAGCTATAGCTATAGGCCTTTCAATTAGGAGAAGAACAGGCAAGCTGCATAATACCTAAGATAAAACACTCTATATCCCAGATTGAAGAGTCCCACCTGGATGAAGTGGCAGCAGCATTCCAAACGTTTTACACAAACCTTTATGATGCTCAAGGCGAGACTCAAAAGAGGCAGAAAATTAAGGAAATATTTAAAAACGATTAATCTAGTACAACTTACTCATCTGGAAGCACAGCAGTTAACAACGCCAATCTCTATAGGTGAAGTACAGCAGACAGTCAAATCTTTGAAAAAGAACAAATCACCAGGGACAGATGGATTTCCTGGTGAATCTGATAAATCCTTCTCAAAACATCTCTCACTTATTTTATGTAATGTCTTTAATTATGCACTTACCGCCAAAGACCCACCTGGGAGTTGGTCAGAGGCAATAATATCGGTAATCCATAAAGAGGGAAAAGACCCGCTTGAATGTGGCTCCTACAGGCCAATTAACCTCCTCTGTAACGATGCCAAGATCCTTGGCTCCATACTAGCAAACAGACTGCAGAAACGCCTAGCAAAACTAATAAACCCAGATCAGACTGGTTTTATACTAGGACGACAAGGAGCAAATAATATTAGGAGAGCACTAAATTTACAGTCAACAGCAAAACATTTAGAACACCCATCAATGCTTCTTAGTTTGGACGCCGAGAAAGTGTTCGATAGGCTAGATTGGTCTTTTCTAAATTTTACTATGGAACAAATGGGATTTAGCTCAACCATTATCGGATGGATGAATACTTTAAATAAAAATCCCTTCTCCAGTGATAGGGTGAACAGGCACTGTTATGTATGGAAATACCTGGGTGAAGGATGAGGCAGGATGATGGTTGGTGAACACAGCTTTATTGAACTATATATGTACAGGACAGCAGATACACGGTATGCACCAGCGTGGTCAAAAGAGGCTACAAAATGGTGCCCTTGCCTTATATATGGCCGGTGCAGTGACGTGACAGGAAATGCACGTCACTACCCTGCACGTCACAATAAGGTGCCTGTACCCGACACCCCCCCACCTTAGAAAAGTCCAAAACCACGCACACAGTTAAAAGCTCCCCAATTTGGAACCCGAATCACGCACTAAAATAATTAAAAACAATGTACTAGAATGGCCTAACACATTCACACAACATAACCTAAAATAGGGCTGACGGGTGGGCTACCATGCAGCCTGCATGGCGCAGTGGATTATTCTGCCACTGGTAAACTAAAAAAGTCTTTATTCAAACTAAACATATCAGCCGTGCTCCTAGCTAAACAGAATAACACATAAAATAACCCCATATCACAACATGCATGCATTAAAACATCAGAACTATAAATAAAGTACTGTTGCATAGTCATTGGGGTGAAAAAATTGGAACCTGCATGGGGGGTCCAGGGCACCCCCTCAGCAGGCGCGCCCCTAGAGACCGCAGACCCCTGGAGCAATGGCTGACCCTCTGGATGAGGGAGCCTGGATCCCACACTGCCATCATCGACTCCCGTCCAGCCTTACCACCTGGAGCACCTTCCCGGACATGCCGAAGCTGACTGGCATGCCTCGATGAGCCGTCAGACAACCTGAAGCACGCTGTGCCCAGCTTAGCCACAACGCGCAGACATCCTCACTGTTTTTCTGGCTGTCGTTTGGTCCATCTTCGCTGTGGATGTCCTTCATCCCGAGCCCGCACCAAGTCCATAACCCGGAGTGGAATTTTACTCAGCCCGATGTGTTGCTGCTGAGCATGCTGTAACTCCATGCTCAATGGTCTGGCCCCGTTCTCTTCCATAAACGTTGTAGCGTTCACCGTTGTTGCTGCAGACCCCCCAGTCAACCGTGGCCAAGTGCCAGAGGCATCTGGGGCTAGCATGGTGTTGCTTGCCAGCATGGGAAACAACCCTGGGCGAAAGCTGGTCGACTTGACTGCCGTGGCATCCGTTAGCTCTTTGTACTGTTTGCTCCCAGTGTCCGTCGGGGTCGAGCAGGGTGATTTCTCCCGTAGGTTCCCCGGGCAAAACAAACGGCACACTCTGGTGTAATGATTCCAGCGTCCACATTTACCACAACTTTTCCCTCTAGCGGGGTATTTCTTAGCTTTATGACGGTGTGTTGCAGACCCACAACCCTTGTAAAGGGGTTTTCCCAGGGTAGACCTTTGGCTGGCACCACTGATTTCCCAAAAATCTTCGTCCGAGCTATCCTCACTATCAGGGTCTGCAACATTAGCTGAGTCAAGCGGCTCCAGCTTCCTTTGTGGCTGGCACCAATTTAGCTCCACAGCTAGCTTAGCAACGGCTTCCCACTAGAGAGCTAGCTCCATAGCTTTAGCTAACATTAAGTCATTAGGCGCTGCCAATAGCCTAGCCCACAGCTCAGCATTACACACATGCTCTGCTAGTTGATCGTGTACCATTTCATCTTCAAGCGGTCCAGAACGACACTCGCTGGCTAGCTGCTTCAAGTCAATGACATATTGGCAGATAGGCTCACCTACTCGCTGATATCATTGTCGAAAACAAATCCTCCAGACAGTCACGTTGTCTGGGGTGGAGAAACATTTAGCTAGCAGCTTCACAATGTCCTCACATGAGTCTGCCTTGCCGAGCATCTGCAGGACCCTCCAGCCCTCCATACCCAGGTTATGAACAAGAAGTGCCTATGCTCTCGCCCCATCTAGCTCCCTGAAGCCCAGCGCCATAACATACGTCTGATAGGCTTCCAGCCAATGTGGCCATAAAACCGTTGGTTCACCTGGAAGCTCGAGAAAGGCACGAAGCGGGGTGATGCACACCTCCATGAGTTAAGCCTTGATTGTCAAATGTTATGTATGGAAATACCTGGGTGAAGGATGAGGCAGGATAATGGTTGGCGAACACAGCTTTATTGAACTATATACAGGACAGCAGATACACGGTATGCAGCAGTGTGGCCATCCGGCAAAGAGGCCACAAGATGGCGCCCTTGCCTTATATATGGCCGGTGCAGTGACGTGACAGGAAGTGCACGTCACTACCCCGCACTTCACAATAAGGTGTCGGAACCCGACATCACACACTGCTTGGACTTTTTCCACCTTAAGAGGGGAGTTCGACAACGGAGTCCTGTCTCACCAATTCTTTTTGCCCTGTACATAGAACCACTAGCAGAAATGTTTCAAAGAAATAACCAAACTGAAGGTGTAAAAGATTGTGGGGGTATGACGCATAAAATAGCTTTTACAAGTGATATCCTTTTGTTTATAAACCCCCCCCATTAACTTCCATTCCAGCACTTATGAAATGTCTACAAAGATTTGGAGAAGTGTCTGGATATGAGGTTAATGAGAGGAAATCTGAAGCTATGATCATGACAGGACCATGGCCCCAGCAGCTGGATGGGGAGGTGAAATTTACAAGAACACAATGAGGTTTTAGATA
This sequence comes from Pholidichthys leucotaenia, assembly GCA_020510985.1. NCBI lineage: Eukaryota > Metazoa > Chordata > Actinopteri > Cichliformes > Pholidichthyidae > Pholidichthys > Pholidichthys leucotaenia. The sequence goes on from CM035842.1 coordinate 210,001,003, forward strand.
CCTGGGAATTATTTTGACCAACAACTCTTCACAGCTTTACACAGCTAATTATGATAAACTAATTTCCGAAATCAATAAAGATTTAGAGAGGTGGGAGATGCTCCCCTTGTCCTTAACCCCTTGCACTCCGGTCAATTTCCCTAAAAACGCCAAAAAATAACGTGCCCAAAGTAAATCAAAAGCTGTTCTTCAACCCTTTGCAGCATCTTCATGGGGTTGGTCTCATTTAAAAGAAAACACTTTGAATTTTTTGGCAGAACAGTCATAATCTCTCTAAGTGCTCCGGCCACTGAGTTACAGTCATCTAAACATACTGAACTTGAAGAAAATAAAGTTCGCCTGGGTGTTTTTTTGGATACAAATGCTTGCAAATAACACATAGCTTCAGATCCGGGCTGGAAAATGCAACAGAAATGTAGAACCAAGTGTTATCCAGCTGAGGTCAAAATTTTGTAACAATACCACAAAAAATGAATATATTACACAGCTTTGTTCTCAGGTAGTTCCCAGGCATTTTTGAACTGTGCCAAATTGTGCCAAATGGCACAGTTTGGAAAAACGTCTGTAACTTTTGAATGATTCAATATAGAAGCTTCATCTTGAGCTCTAGTGAAAGGTGACACTCAGGGCTGTGTGTGTGTGTATGTGTGTGTGGGGTTTTGTTTATTCATTCGAACAAACAAGCCCCCACACACAAAGAAGTATGCCACGTAAAAAATGTGTGGCTTTTTTTTACAAGAAAAAATAACCTACAGTGCACTAAAAATTATTCTAAAATATTTGTAATGTAGAAGATAACTCCCCCCCCCCACCCCTCCGCTACAGAGGACGGACATCGGCCATCGCTACATGACGGAATAGTCATGTGGCGATGTGGCGACCGCGGCGACACTCACTGCAGCTCCCCCCCCCTCACTACAGAAGAGTAGCGGGGGGGGGGGCGTTCACAGTCCAGACGTGGCGCACGAACCGTGTACTGCGGCGCACGGACTTCGGACTTCGTGCGCTGCACAGTTGTAATTTACCGATCGGTCAAAAGTCATTTTTGATTACAATTTTCAGGGATAAAGAATAATTTAGCTTATAACACTTACCTCTTCACAGCAGCAGCGTAGCTGGCGAACTTCTCTTCCTCATTGTCAGACGAATGCAACGCTGGTCCGCTTTGGTTCTGGTCTCGCGACCCGGTCAAAACATAATTCCATTATTGCGGTTTTGCGCTTCCATGATTGCGGTTTTGGCGAACGATTTTTCAAAACAAATAACAGTAGTAATTCAAAAAGACTGGCAAACGCGTGTGTGTCACCCAGCCTTCGTTGTCGGCCTCCGTCGGTCTATGATGACCATGGAAGAGAATCCTAAACATCTATTCTGCTGGAATAAAAAAAAAAAAAAAGCACCGCCTGTGGCTGAACAGGCTGATGCGCGAATGGCAGTCCCTGTCACACAGGTCGCACTTGTGGGTGGTCTCTGTGCTGCTGGGTCTGTGGCGGTTCTTCCTGCAGGTCCTTTTTTCATCTGCTGCAGCAGTCTGTCTTCACCCAGCCTTACACAAAACAGCTTTCGAACTTCTGTGCTTCAATTGGCTCGCTGCATTCGCAGCGTTGGTAGGCGGGTCCTTCTTGCTAGGTTTTCAGTCATTGGTTCTTCAAGGTTTCAGAAACCCAATTCAAGGCTCTTATTAGTCGAATGAGAGGTCAATCATATCTGATCTGTTCGCGGCTGTGTCTGTAGTGGAAGAACGGAAATGCAGCTTTTTTTTTCAGTTCGCTCTAGAACGCAGCGCCCTCGTGCATCCTAGAGTGCACAAGGGCGCTCTCGTGCACCCTCGTGCACTCTAGGACGCAGAGACGTGCCCATCTGCGGTACACCGGAGTGCAAGAGGTTAATAGCCAGAGAAGAAACCATAAGAATGAATGTACGACTGCAATTGTTTTTCCTCTTTGGTTGCCTTCCTGTAACTGTGCCAGTCTCAACATTTAAACTTCTAGACAGACTAATTTCAAAATTTATTTGGCAAAATAAAAGACCTAGGGTGAGACTCAAGGTTCTTCAAGCTGATAAAGAAAAGGGAGGTCAAGTTCTACCTCATCTTAGAAGTTACAGTGGGGCAAAAAAGTATTTAGTCAGCCACCAATTGTGCAAGTTTTCCCACTTAAAAGATGAGAGAGGTCTCCAATTTTCATCATAGGTATACCTCAACTATGAGAGACAAAATGAGAAAAAAAAATCCAGAAAATCAAATTGAAGGATTTTTAATGAATTAATTGGTAAATTCGTTGGTAAAATAAGTATTTGGTCACCTACAAACAACCGGAGTGGTGGCTCAGTTGGTAGAGCATTCGCCCCACACCCGGGAGGCAGAGGTTCAAATCCCGGCCGGGTCATACCAAAGACCATATAAAAATGGTGCTTTCTGCCTTCTAGCGTGGTGCTCTGCATAATGGAATGGGGAAAGTAAAGTTACACACAGAGCTACCAGAGGACTGACCCCCCGCTGTAGCTTTCACTACTTACAGTAGCTGTGTGGCCTAGGGTCAGAGAAACGGAGATAGGCGCCGCCCACATACACCAACTTGGTGTGAAGGGAATTAACTTAACTAACTCACCTACAAACAAGCAAGATTTCTGGCTCTCACAGACCTATAACTTCTTCTTTGAGAGGCTCCTCTGTCCTCCACTCGTTACCTGTATTAATGGCACCTGTTTGAACTTGTTATCAGTATAAAAGACACCTGTCCACAACCTCAAACAGTCAGACTCCAAACTCCACTATGGCCAAGACCAAAGAGCTGTCAAAGGACACCAGAAACAAAATTGTAGACCTGCCCCAGGCTGGGAAGACTGAATCTGCAATAGGTAAGCAGCTTGGTGTGAAGAAATCAACTGTGGGAGCAATTATTAGAAAATGGAAGACATACAAGACCACTGATAATCTCCCTCGATCTGGGGCTCCACACAAGATCCCACCCCGTGGGGTCAAAATGATCATGAGAACAGTGAGCAAAAATCCCAGAACAACACGGGGGGACCTAGTGAATGACCTGCAGAGAGTTGGGACCAAAGTAACAAAGGCTACCATCAGTAACACACTACGCCACCAGGGACTCAAATCCTGCAGTGCCAGATGTGTCCCCCTGCTTAAGCCAGTACATGTCCAGGCCTGTCTGAAGTTTGCTAGAGAGCATTTGGATGATCCAGAAGAGGACTGGGAGAATGTCATATGGTCAGATGAAACCAAAATAGGACTTTCTGATGAAAACTCAACTTGTCGTGTTTGGAGGAGAAAGAACACCATACCTACTGTGAAGCATGGGGGTGGAAACATCATACTTTGGGGCTGTTTTTCTGCAAAGGGACCAGGACGACTGATCCGTGTAAAGGAAAGAATGAATGGGGCCATGTATCGTGAGATTTTGAGTGAAAACCTCCTTCCATCAGCAAGGGCATTGAAGATGAAACGTGGCTGGGTCTTTCAGCATGACAATGATCCCAAACACACCGCCCGGGCAATGAAGGAGTGACTTCGTAAGAAACATTTCAAGGTCCTGGAGTGGCCTAGCCAGTCTCCAGATCTCAACCCCATAGAAAATCTTTGGAGGGAGTTGAAAGTCCGTGTTGCCCAGCGACAGCCCCAAAACATCACTGCTCTAGAGGAGATCTGCATGGAGGAATGGGCCAAAATACCAGCAACAGTGTGTGAAAACCTTATGAAGACTTACAGAAAACGTTTGACCTCTGTCATTGCCAACAAAGGGTATATAACAAAGTATTGAGATGAACTTTTGGGATTGACCAAATACTTATTTTACCGAGGAATTTACCAATTAATTCATTAAAAATCCTTCAATGTGATTTTCTGGATTTTTTTTTCTCATTTTGTCTCTCATAGTTGAGGTATACCTTTGATGAAAATTGGAGACCTCTCTCATCTTTTAAGTGGGAGAACTTGCACAATTGGTGGTTGACTAAATACTTTTTTGCCCCACTGTATTACTGGGCTTCACAACTTAGATCAGTGGTATCCTGGATCAAATTAGACATAGACACTAGATGGGTGCACATAGAGCAAGGGTCTGTTATCAATATGCCAATCTCTGAACTTCCCTTCCTCCAGAAAAAGGCTTGGCAAAAGCATAAAATGCAGAATGAGTGGGTTTTATATACTTTAAAGGTCTGGCAAAAGGTGAGAGAAAAACTGAATCTCCCCTTATCTCTGTTGAGGGCAACTAAAATAGCATCCATCCCAGACTTTTTGCCAGCTAAATTAGATAGTTTTGCTAAGTGGGTGGAAAAAGGTTGATCTACAGTAGATCAGTTACTCATGGGTACAACACTCAAGGTGTTCTCCCAACTTCAAGCTCAATTTGGAATTCCATCCACAGACATGTTCAAGTATTTTCATATTCAGCATTATCTAAAAACACATAAAGAACGGGATAAAATTAAAGAAATACCAAGCAACTTTGAACAATATAGGATAGATATAGTGTGCAATAAAGGACAACATAAAAAAAATTATTTCTGATTTGTACAGGAATATTCCCGTTGATACTACAGACACCACAATGGATGTAAAGACCAAATGGGAATTGGAAGGGAACACCATCATTGACGATGAATAGTGGAAGAATGCCTGGAAGGTCTGGCATAAGTGTTTAACCCTAACCCCCTAAGTAGCTCATCCTTGAGAGAATTTAGCTGGAAGTTGAGGCTTTTTAAGACACCATTAGTAATAACCAGTTATGATAAAAACTCTAGCCCCCTCTGCTGGAGAGGCTGTGATCTGATTGGAGATTTTCCCATATCTTTTGGGACTGTCCAAAGTTGAAACATTGTTGGCCAAACATAAAAACAGAAATCTCACAAATTCTAAACTTAAAATAATTCTTTTGAACCTGTTGTGTGCTTTTAAATAATGTACTTCCTCAAGGGATGGGTATAAATAAACAACATATGCTTAGAGCGCTGGTATTGCTAGGCCACAAAACGATGACTAGGAACTGGCTCAAACCACACCCTCCTACCCTGGATCAATGGACTGAACGAGGTAAACTGTATGAAAAACACAACAGCAAGTTTACAACTCAAAATGGACATTTATTTCTAAAAAGGTCTCCTGTAATATTATAACTGCAACAGAATACTCTGTGAACCTTCAAATATATTGTTTATTTGTAATGTACACTCACCGGCCACTTTATTAGGTACACCATGCTAGTAACGGGTTGGACCCCCTTTTGCCTTCAGAACTGCCTCAATTCTTCGTGGCATAGATTCAACAAGGTCCTCACAGAGTTTGGTCCATATTGACATGATGGCATCACACAGTTGGCGCAGATTTGTCGGCTGCACATCCATGATGCGAATCTCCCGTTCAACCACATCCCAAAGATGCTCTATTGGATTGAGATCTGGTGACTGTGGAGGCCATTTGAGTACAGTGAACTCATTGTCATGTTCAAGAAACCAGTCTGAGATGATTCCAGCTTTATGACATGGCGCATTATCCTGCTGAAAGTAGCCATCAGAAGTTGGGTACATTGTGGTCATAAAGGGATGGACATGGTCAGCAACAATACTCAGGTAGGCTGTAGCGTTGCAACGATGCTCAATTGGTACCAAGGGGCCCAAAGAGTGCCAAGAAAATATTCCCCACACCATTACACCACCACCACCAGCCTGAACCATTGATACAAGGCAGGATGGATCCATGCTTTCATGTTGTTGACGCCAAATTCTGACCCTACCATCCGAATGTCGCAGCAGAAATCGAGACTCATCAGACCAGGCAACGTTTTTCCAATCTTCTATTGTCCAATTTCGATGAGCTTGTGCAAATTGTAGCCTCAGTTTCCTGTTCTTAGCTGAAAGGAGTGGCACCCGGCGTGGTCTTCTGCTGCTGTAGCCCATCTGCCTCAAAGTTCGACGTACTGTGCGTTCAGAGATGCTCTTCTGCCTACCTTGGTTGTAACGGGTGGTTATTTGAGTCACTGTTGCCTTTCTATCAGCTCGAACCAGTCTGGCCATTCTCCTCTGACCTCTGGCATCAACAAGGCATTTCCGCCCACAGAACTGCCGCTCACTGGATATTTTTTCTTTTTCGGACCATTCTCTGTAAACCCTAGAGATGGTTGTGCGTGAAAATCCCAGTAGATCAGCAGTTTCTGAAATACTCAGACCAGCCCTTCTGGCACCAACAACCATGCCACGTTCAAAGTCACTCAAATCACCTTTCTTCCCCATACTGATGCTCGGTTTGAACTGCAGGAGATTGTCTTGACCATGTCTACATGCCTAAATGCACTGAGTTGCCGCCATGTGATTGGCTGATTAGAAATTAAGTGTTAACGAGCAGATGGACAGGTGTACCTAATAAAGTGGCCGGTGAGTGTATAATCTGTACTGTATATTATAATACTGTGATGGACTTACTGTCAACACACCTGCTCTAATAAACGTTCAAAAAAAATCTGTTCAGTAGTTTTAGCATGATCCTGCTAGCAAACAGAGAAACAAACAAATCACCCTGGTCACATTACCTCCTTGGTGGAGGCTGAAAAACAGCCATCCATCCATCCATCTTCTACCCCTTTTCTGGAGGTCCGGGTCGTGGAGGCAGCAGTTCAAGCAGAGAAGCCCAGACTTCCCTCTCCCCAGCCACCTGCTCCAGCTCTTCAGAGAGGATACCAAGGCGTTCCCAGACTAGCTGGGAGACGTAGTCTCTCCAGTGAGTCCTGGGTCGGCCCCGGGGTCTCCTCCCAGTGGGACATGCCTGAAACACCTCAACTGGTTCCTTTAAAAAAAAAAAAAAGCCAAGACAAAAAAGCCCATTTATTTAAAAGAAGTACTAAATTCACAAGAAAAAAGTGATAAAATTGCAAGAAAAACAAACATGAATTTATAAGAAAAGTAACAAATTGATGACAAAAGTTGCAAATTTATGAAGAAAAAAGTCACCATAACATTCACTGAAAATGTATCCACCTTATTCCTAGCCCCCATGATGCCTTGCGTGAATTATTTTTGCAACTTCGGGCACTATTTTAGAAAGTAGAGTTGTCATGGAAACAGGACCCTTTTCCTTGTTAAAAACAATGACTTCATCATTAGAAATGTGGGAACACGACGTTTTACACCTCGGAAACAGTAATATAATCACACCACTTCCCACGACTACCCTCACATTCAGGAGTTCTGTTAGTTAGCTCCGCTGCAAAGATGCTAACATTGTAAAAGCTCTGAGATATAGCAATGTCTCCACCGCAATAAAGTCGGTCACATGTTGTTAAACTGGAGTGGTGGCTGAGAGGTAGAGCATCCACCCCACAACTGGGAGGTTGTGAGGTCAAGGCTGGGTCATACCAAAGACCACATAAAAATGGTACTTTCTGCCTTCTACCTTGGTGCTCAGCATGATAGAACGGGGAAAGGAAAGTTAACACACAGAGCTACCAGAGGACTGACACCCCCACTGTAGCGTTCACTGCTTACAGTAGCTGTGTGGCCTACGCTCAGAGAAACACCACATGGTGTAAGTAACTTAGGATGTTGGACATAATCATATTTGCCTCACGGCAGACGTAGAAGCTAGTCAGAGCCACAACACTGTGTTCGGTGTTCTAATGTCGTGTAGCTGTCCGTTTTAGCCCGATATTAAAATATTCATGCTACTGTCATGATATGAATGCTTGTTATTTAACTTAACACTGCTATGTATGGAAATTGGACTTTGGGGTTTGCTGTAGCACCGCCAGGGTGGGGGTAGTGAGTGACGTCAGGCAGGCTACGGTAGGGAAATAAACTGGAATGAAAACTCAATTAAGTTCAGTTGCATGTTCCCAGAGACAGCTCTTCGTCTTGTATTATTCCCGATATAACATTTGGCAACGACAAAAAACAAATAGGCGCGTGTATCACAGAGCCACCTCCGTTCCTGCAGTGCCAGGGTACGCCAGCTATACCATGGGCACGGTGGAAAAATATGTTTGAGGTCTATGTGACAGCGGCCAGACTCGGCGACATCACCGACGAAAGATGGAGGAGCTTGTTGGTGCACCATCTTGGTGTGGAAGGACAGCACGTTTTCTTTGGGCTGTGTGGTGACGGTCCACTGGAAGAGGGTTTGTTAATGATGGACAAAACTTTCGGTGACCACTCCACCGTCACCGAAAGAAGATATGAGTTTTCTGACCATCAACAGCATGCTGGTGAGTCTACCCTTTCATTTATCATGGAGCTATGCAGCCTAATGGGAAAATGCTCCTTTGGGCCGCTAGCAGACGACCTAGTGAGGGACAAGCTAGCCCATGGCACAAACAGTTTGTGGCTGGGAAGCATGCTAAGATTAGCCCAACAGCCTTTATCCCTAGATGGGGTAGTGGACTTGGTGAGACAACGGGAGTCTGCGGCTCTACAGAGATTAAGCATGTCAGCTAGCAAGTAGCTGGCGGATTGTGGTTTCCCCACCAGGGTCGATGATTAACATGCTAACTGGGCATCGAGGGTGGGCTAAGAAGAAGAAGAAAAGGCGGCCAGTGGCACGAGACAGGGCCCATGGAACGTCTACAGACCTGGAGAGGGCGGGACCTAGTGAAACTGGCCGTGTGTATGTAGCACATGTGGGAAGAGGGCCACTCAAATGGTATGTCATTCAGCTCAATGGTATGGAGGTGCCCCTTATGGTGGACTTGGGGGGGCGGAAGATTCATCCTGAGTTTGGCTACGCTGAAGAGGCTGTTCCCAGCAAAGACTGTCAAAGCAGGGGCAGTGAAAATGTTCGGCTATGGCCACGCAGAGATTGAAATGGTGGGCACGGCGGAGTTTGCTGTGACATGTGGGCTGAAGATGGTGCTCAAGTTCACTTTCCAGGTGGCACGACAGGGGGTGGACCTGTTAGGAATTGATCTGCTGGGGGAGCTGGGTTTCTCCATACGGGACCCGGAGGGCTCATTAGCGTTGACAGTATACACTGACTGGCAACTTCGCTGGCCGGTGTTGTTTACAGGCCTGGGTCAGATAGATGCCTTCTATCATCACCCTCTGGTGGACGAGACCATGACACCCAGGATTCAACCATTGTGGTGCCTACCCCTAGCACTGTGTGATTAAGTCTTGGCGGGGCTGTCTAGGCTGCTGGAATCCGGGATCATCGAGAAGGTGGATGCCTTGCCATGGATTTCCAACCTGGTGGTAGCAAAGAAGAAAAGGGGGGGGCATCAGGCCTTGTATAGATCTGTGGGTGGTAAACAAGGTGATCATCTTGGACAAATACCCCCTTCCAACCATGAAGGAGCTCACAGCAATGTTTAGTGGATCCCAGGTATTCACGAAGCTGGACCTCTGACAGGGCTATCTACAGGTGCCGCTTCACCCGGAGAGCAGGAACCTGACGGTGTTCGTGACCCACCTGAGGGTCTTTAGGTACACCAGGATGCCGTTTGGCCTGAGCTCCACCCCCAGCTGTTTCCAGAAAGTGATGTCGATGATGCTGGCGGGTCTTAAGGGCGTGGTAGCCTACTTAGACGACGTCATGGTTCATGGTGCGTCAAGGGAAGAGCATGATGAGAGGCTGGAGAAAGTACTGACAACACTTCAGGACTATTGGAGTCACCCTGAATGGTGAAAAGCGTTTTTTTGCGGCAGATACCATTGAGTTCATGGGTTTTTGGCTGACAGGGTGGGGCCTCCAACCACCACACTCAAACATGGAGGCGGTCCTTCGCATCCCGGATCCTTCTACGCCTGCCCAGATCTCATCGTTCATAAGCATGGTGAACTTTTATGGGCGGTTCATTACCCATTATTTGGAAACGACTGAGCCTCTCCGGGCCCAGTTGAAGCAGAACGTGCCGTGGGAGTGGACAACACCCTGTTCGGCGACAGTCTCCAAATTGGAGCGTCAGCTCACCTCTCCACCGGTGTTGGCACACTTTGACCTTGACCTGGAGATGGTGGTGACCTGCGATGCATCTGGTTTGGCGCTGGGGGCAGTCATGTCACAAGTACAGGAGGGTACGGAAAGACCAGTGGTGTTCGCGTCAAAGTCCCTCTTGGTGGCGGAACAAAAATACGCTGTGGGTGAGAGGGAGGTGCTGGCCTGTGTCTGGGTGTGTGAGAGGCGGCATATATACCTCTATGGGCGCCGTTTCACCTTGAGAACTGATCACCGGGCGCTCACAGCTCTGCTGGAGACGTCTGGGTCGGGGCATAGACCACTGAGGATACATAGGTGGTCTGAGAGATTGAGAGTCTATGACTTCACCACTAAGTTCACCCCAGGCAGGGAAAACTTAGTGGCGGACCTCCTATCCTGAGCCACGGCAGAGACTCCCCAAGCGGACAATGATGACACTGATCCAGCTGAAGAAGAATTAGTCAATGCACTATGCGGACCACTCCAGGTGGTCGTTTCTCCCCAGGAGCTCAGGGAGGAGTCAGAGCGGGACCCGGTTCTGGTGCAATTACGTGCGGTGATCAGAGAGGGATGGCCAGTGAGGGTGCAGGGCGACCTGGCGCCCTACCACCATTTCAAATACGAGCTAAGTTGCTGGAATGAGGTGTGCGTGGCCAGGGGTCAGTGTGCTTTGATCTCAGCTTTCCTGAGGGCACGTGCCCTGGAAATGCTGCATGACGGCCACCTGGGGGTGATGAGAGTGAAACAACGTAGTAAGGAGTTGGTCTGGTGGCCGGACATTGATAAAGACATTGAGACTACGGTGAAGCACCGTGTGCCATGCCTGGAGAGCACTAAGACCAGTGGACCTTCTCCTCCACCACTAAGACCAGTTGCATACCCAGAAGGGCCTTGGAGACACGTTGAGCTGGACATCTGCAGTGAACTCCATGCAGCGCCTTCGAACAGCCAATTCCTGCTGGTGGCCTATGACATGTTCTCGAAGTGGCCGGAGGTGCGCCCTACTAGCTCAGTAACGACAGAAGTGGTCACGGGCTTCCTGGCATCTTTGTTTGCTAGGTGGGGGACCCCGAACACGCTAACGACGGACAATGGCCCGCAGTTTGTATCGGGGCATTCGAGGAGTTTTTGAGCAGCAGGGGTGTGGAGCACATGAAGACGGCATTCTATCATCCGCAGGCCAATGGAGGGATTGAGAGGTTTTATAAGACCCTAAAGAACGGACTGAGAGCACATCTGGCGGATGGCTTCACCTTCTCGGATGCTCTCCAGAGCACACTGCTTCACTACAGGGCGTCGGTCCACGTCACGACAGGCTGTTCCCCGGCGGCTCTCATGCTGGGGCGAGAACTACCCTTGCCAGTGAACCGTCTGAGGCCAACGGTGGTGTCTCCCCAGAGGAACATGGAGGCACTAAGGAGCAGGGTCACCGGTCAGCAGCGCAAGATGAAGCAGCGGTTTGATAAGAAGCACAGAGTGAGGGACCACGGCCTGAGGGTGAGGGATCAAGTTTGGATCAAGCATCCTGTCTGGCCTCACAAGTTGCAGCCACTGTGGACGGGACAACGGCAGATCACGAGGCAGCGGGGCCCAGACAATTTTGAACTCGATGATGAGTCCAGGTGGCATGCCAGCAGACTGAGACATTCATTGCCTGGCCAGAGGGATTCGGAGGCCACGGGGCGTCTCAGTGAGAGCTGGGACTGGGCAGCCCCACCTGCTGTGGACTCACAGGCTGAACCGACAGTGCCAGGTGCAGAGTCTCCTTGTAGGGGACGCCTGGCTAGAGTGCGTCACAGGCCTAAATACCTTGATGACTTTGTTGCTAAAACTGTTAGAGACAGTGCCGGTTGGAGCTAGCAGCAGAATAACCCGCTCCAACCTGGCGGGCCGTCTTGGCAGTCTACCCAGGCACCCCATATGTTCACTTGTCTATAGTTTTAAAAAAAACAACAAAAACCTGTGTATATAATGTTTGCGTGTGTTGATTTTGAATTTATGTTGTGTTTGGAACTTGTGTGTGGGGAGGTGTTATGTATGGAAATTGGACTTTGGGGTTTGCCGTAGCACCGCCAGGGTGGGGGGAATGAGTGACGTCAGGCGGGCTACGGTAGGGATATAAATTGGAATGAAAACTCAAAGTTCAGTTGTATGTTCCCAGACACAGCTCTCCATCCTGTGTTATTCCCGATATAACAAACACGTACAGGCCTTTTCTGACAATTGTTCCAAATTTTATTGATCTATATTTGCAATTATTTAAAAATGAATTAATGCTGAAGCAGTTAATATCAAGTCCATATTGTTACACTCACTGAGTGCAACAAAATACTACGCCAGACTCCTGTACATTGATTTCAGTTCAGCATTCAACACCATTATTCCCCAGAGACTGATGGAGAAATTACTCCTTCTCAGTCTGAACACCGCCACATGTCTCTGGATCCTGGATTTCCCGACTGAGAGACCTCAGTCTCTCCGTGTTGGAAATAACATCTCCAACTCTATCACGCTGAGCACCAGTTCCACTCAAGGCTGCGTACTCAGTCCACTGTTGTTTACACTTCTAACACATGACTGTGTATCCAGACACGAGGGGAACCAGATTATTAAGTCTGCGGATGACACCACAGTGGTGGGACTTATTCAGAGGGATGAGAAATCATTGTACAGAGAAGAAGTTAGAGACCTGGAGGGCTGGTGCAGGGAGAACAATCTGGTGCTCAACGTGGACAAAATGAAGGAGATGATTATCGACTTCCGGCAGTCACGGCCTGAACATGTCCCTCTCAGCATCAGCGGCCATTTGGTGGAGAGAGTGGAGAACATCAAGTTCCTCGGAGTGCAGATCTCGCAGGACCTGACCTGGAGCAAGAATTCCTTGGGGATCAGGACGCAAGCCCAGCAGAGACTGCACTTCTTGAGGTAACTCAAACAGGCCTCTCTCCCCATCTGCATCCTCAGGACCTTCTACAGAGGTGTGGTGGAGAGTGTTCTGACATACTGCATTGCAACATGGTACTCCAGTTGCAGTATGTCAGACAAAAAAGCCCTGCAGAGGATAGTTAAGGGAGCTAAGAGGGTAATTGGAGTCTCCCTCCCCTCTGTCCAAGAACTTTTTCAGAGCCGTTGTAGGAGCAGGGCACTGAACATTGTCAAGGACCGTTCTCACCCTCTGCATAAACACTTTGAACTGCTGCTATCTGGCAAACAATTCCGGAGCATCAGAGGCAGAACCACCAGACTGATTAACAGCTTCCTTCCGCAAGCTGTTAGGATGCTCAACAGTTGATCCGGAATCTTTCATACATACTACTGCACCTTATGGACATTATGTATATTATTTGTATATTATAGTTCTAGTTAGTTTTCAAGTATGTCTCAGGGAAGTGTGAATGTCTGTGTTGGGGTGGGGGGTGAGGGTTTGTGTGAGTGTGTCTTAAATAATGTTCTTTTTACTTATATGGATGCCGAGACAAACGCAGTTTCATCTTGCCTGCACGACAGTTGTATGTACAGCAACATGACAATAAAGGTTGATTTGATTTGATATCTTTCCTTAATCATTAAGCCTTAGGAAGCAAACTGGTAACTATATCACTTCACTCCATTAAAGCAAAAAATCTGTGTCTGTCTCTGTGTGTGTCTGTCACATTTATAGGACATCATAGGATGTCCTGTGAACTCAGGCATCATAGGACTCACAATGCCATCATAAAGATATGTCTATATGACAGCACATAGACAAATGTGTCTTTATGATGTCATGTAGACCGTCAGTCACGATGCCTAGACTGTGTCTTTATGATGTCGTATGGCACAAAATTGGCAAGGTGAATGTCACAGGGCCAGTCTTTACAGCATGTTCGTGTTTTCTGCACAACAGATTTCTGCAACCATGGCCAATTCTAAGTTACCGCAAGTTGTTTTTAACTTTTTGCACTCCGGGATACCGCAGGCGGTCACGTCTCTGCGTCCTAGTGCGTCTCAGTGCGCACTGAAAAAAAAAAAGCTGCATTTCCGTTCTTCCAGTACAGACACAGCTGCGAACAGAAAGCCAAAGGAGTGTTTTGATTGGTTTAGATTTGATTGACCTCCCATTCGACTAATAAGAGCCTTGAATTGGGTTTCTGAAACCTTGAAGAACCAATGACTGAAAACCTAGCAAGAAGGACCTGCCTACCAATGACCGCGAATGCAACGAGCCAATTGAAGCAGAGAAGTTCGACGATTGAAATGCGTGCGTCCCGTGCGTAAAATCTGTTTTGTCTAAGCCACTGGGTGACACACATTGAGACCTATGTGTAACGGTAGCGTTAGCCAGTCTTTTTTTATTACTACTGTTCTTATTTGTTTTGAAAAATCGTTCGCCAAAACCGCAATCATGGAAGCGGAGATGGTTTGACCGGGTCGCATGACCAGAACCACGAGCCTGTAACAAGCGGACCAGCTTCATGTTCGTCTGACAATGAGGAACAGATGTTCGCCAACGACACTGCTGTTGTGGACAGGTAAGTGTTATAAGCTAAATTATTCTTTATCAGTGAAAATAGTAATAAAAATGACTTTTGACCGATCGGTAATTACAACGGTGCGTCATGGCTACATGACGGACCGTTTTTTGTGCGTCGAGCTCCTCTGTAGCGGGGGGGGGGGGGGAGTTGTTATCCTCTACATTGCAGATATTTTAGTATAATTTTTTTGCACTGTAGGTTATTTTTTCTTGTAATAAAAGGCCACACATTTTTCACGTGGCATGCTTCTTTTTGTGTGGGGGGCTTGTTTGTTCATTCATTCATTCATGAATGAATAAACAACTCCCCCCCCCCACACACACACAGCCCTGAGTGTTGCTTTTCATTAGAGCCCAAGATGAAGCTTCTATGTTGAAGCATTCAAAAGTTATAGACGTTTTTCCAAACTGTTCCATTTGGCACAGTTTGGCACAGTTCAAAAACGCCTGGGAACAACTTGAGAAAAAAGCTGTGTAATATATTCATTTTTGGTGGTATTGTTACAAAATTTTGACCTCAGCTTGATAACACTTGGTTCTACATTTCTGATGCTTTTTCCAGCCAGTATCTGAAAGCTGTATTATTTGCAACCATTTGTATCTAAAAACCAAACACCCAGGCAAACTTTATTTTCTTCAGATTCAGTATGTTTAGATGACTGTTACTCAGTGGCAGGAGCACTTAGAGAGATTATGACTGTTTTGCCAAAAAAATTCAAAGTGTTTTCTTTTAAATAAGACCAACCCCATGAAGATGCTGCAAAGGGTTGAAGAACAGCTTTTGATTTACTTTGGGTATGTTATTTTTAGGCGTTTTTAGGGAAATTGACCAGAGTGCAAGGGGTTTTAAAGAGGTCCTGAAACAGTAAAATGTGTAACCTTGAAGAATGCGAGTCTACACTACAAATGTGTAAAATGCCAAGCAAAGTGCTGATTTTCTCTGGGTGCTCCGGTTTCTACGGGCATGCACGGGCCTTCCTGAACAGGGTCGAAAGCCACTTTTTGCTCAGATCTATTTTCACGATCCTGCCCATGAACTGGAATTACGACGCACCTATCCCTCAACCAGTGGTCTGAACGAAGAAGAAGACGACCCACCAGATGGAGAGCAATAGAATGAGGAGAACTGCTGCACATCAGACGAGATGCCGTGAAGATGAAACACCTCAGGTTCTAGCAGTACGCTGCAGGCATGACTGTGAACAACACAGCCGTCTGAGACAGGAGGAGACCCTTCAGCAACGGCCATGCAGAAATACTTGCTTATACTTGGCTTCTATGGGCATGGACGGGTATGCACGGGTATGTACTAGTTTGTTTATTATTTTACTTCATGCAGTCTTGCACTCAGTGACATATATGACACATAAACAGTGTTGGGAGTAATGCCACTACTTTTGCAGTAAGGTGCTGTGTAATGAAATTACTGTATAAAAATTCAGTAATGTTTTACGGTTACTGAAATTTGATCAGATGTGTTACTCGTTACTCATTTTAATAATATAGATTGATATTTTTAAAGCAAATAAATACAAACTGACCCTACATAGCTGACGCAGCCGTCAGTCAACGTGGCCTGTCGCAAAGAACTTCTTCACTGCTGCAGCCAGCAGCCACCAATGGAACTTGCTTCTGCTGGGAAAAGATGAAGCTACTTTGTTTTTGTGGAAATAGATTATTTTTCCTTTGTCATGGTTAAGGACAAAAGCATATAGGCGGGTTGCAAACTAAAGTGTTGATTGAGACTTATTGCAATCTTCAGAAGTAATAATAATAAGTTTATTTATAGAGCACTTTTCACAGAGTCACAAAGTGCTTAACATGGTAAAAAAACAAAATAAAAACACAGGCACATAAAACAGTAAAAAAAAAAAAAAAAACAAAAAACAAAAAAACAAAGTAGACAGTAAAAGCACATAAAAACACAATCAGCACATAGTTAATTAAAAAGCCAGGCTAAAAAGGTGGGTCTTTAGTTGCTTCTTAAAAACATCAATGGAAGGTGCAGATCTAAGTTCAAAAGGCAAGGAGTTCCACAGTCTGGGAGCAACAGCAGCAAAGGCTCTATCGCCTTTGGTTCTGAGCCTAGTGCTAGGGACTACCAATAGATTCTGATGAGAAGACCTGAGAGACCTGCTGGGCTGGTGTAGAGAGAGCAGGTCACTAATATGAAAAGGCGCCTCTTCATGAATGGCTTTGTAAGTAACAACAAGAACTTTAAAATCAATTCTATAATTTACAGGAAGCCAATGCAAGGAGGCCAAAACAGGAGTGATATGACAGAATCTACTGGACCTAGTTAGTAATCTTGCTGCAGCGTTCTGGACTAACTGTAGGCGGTGTAAAGAGGATTTGCTAAGACATGTGAAAAGAGCATTACAGTAGTCCAAACGTGAAGAAACAAAGGCATGAATAATGATTTCTAACTGACTGTAGGAAACCAATGACCTAATTTTGGATATTGTGGGCACATATGTTGGTTACATATGCTCCACAAATACTGTATATTGCTGTGTGTTTATTGTGTGCTGCACGTCTCAGAGAACAAAGGGACTGAGCCTCCGAGAGGTAACGGGAGAGTGTGAGATTTGGCCTTTGT
This sequence comes from Pholidichthys leucotaenia, assembly GCA_020510985.1. Lineage (NCBI taxonomy): Eukaryota > Metazoa > Chordata > Actinopteri > Cichliformes > Pholidichthyidae > Pholidichthys > Pholidichthys leucotaenia. The sequence goes on from CM035842.1 coordinate 210,018,031, forward strand.
TTCAAGGAAATGACCTGGAGAGATTTCCGGACCACCGGAGACTAAAGGACGATGGTGTGAAGATCAGAGGAGTTACATTGTGACTGGGATTAAGTACCATGTGACTGTATGTTTGATTAAACACCATGTGACTGCAGTTTTGATGTCCGGGGTATAAAAGACAGATGTGAGATGATTCATCCTCTTTTTCCTGCTTTGAAATTGTTGGAGTATGTGATTGTGAATAAAGCTGAACCTGAGGAATAAACTCAGTCTCATCCTTCCGCACATTCTCCACACTGGTGACCTTACGACGAAGCATGAGCAGAGATAATTCTCCCGAGCAGGGCTCGGCAGAAGCCAGCCTGATGAATGCCGCCACGTTCCAGCTGCCGGACTTCTGGCAGCATAGTCTGCGCTCCTGGTTTAGCGCAGTCGAGGCGCAGTTCAACCTCCGGAGAATCTCGAGAGACGACACAAAATTCTACCATGTGGTGGCGAAGCTGGACAGCCACACAGTCCAGAGGGTGGAGAATCTGGTCAATCACCCACCAGACAGCGACAAATACAACGCATTGAAGGCTGCACTTATCAGCCACTTCACCCCCTCGGTGCAACAGCGAGCAGAGGGGCTCCTAGCGTTGACGGAGTCTGAGAATGACAGACCCGTAGCCCTGATGGTGAAAATGCTGAGGCTGAGAGACTCCGAGGATGACAACTTTATCTTCGCCCACCTTTTCCTCAGGACCCTGCCGCCAGCGGTGAGAGTGACCCTGGCAGGCTCACCTCTGTTGGCCCGGCGAGACTACCATGAGCTGAGCAAGGAGACGCAACGACTCGTCGACGCCCACAAACGGAGCACGGTTTCGGCCGCGGCAGCAGAGCTAGGCGCAACGTCCGGAGATGGCATAGGGCCAGTGGTTGCAGCACCAGACTCACCAACGACGGCAGCAGCAAGGGCCAGGCGACATGGGGCGGACGACGTCCTTTGCTTCTACCATCGCCGCTTTGCAGAGAGGGCACACAAGTGCCTCCCACCGTGCCACTTCAAGCGCTCGGGAAACGCCAAGACCGGGGGTCGGTAGTGGCTGCGGCCCTCGGGGAGGAGAACAAGCTGCTCTACCTGACGGATGCACGCTCGGGGAGGCATTTCCTCGTGGACACAGGCTCCCAGCTGAGCTTCATCACGCCCTCCTACGCGGACTGGCTGACACCGTCTAAGGGTCCCCAGGTGTCAGCAGCAAACGGCTCAGCGATTAAGACCTTCGGTGAGAGGACTCTGCTTCTGTCTTTGCAGGGCCGTGCATTTGAGTGGACTTTTGTTGTAGCGGCAGTCAATTTCAACATGTTAGGGGCTGATTTTTTTGTTCTCACATGGTTTATTGGTTGATCTTGCTAACAGACGTCTGGTTAATGCACTCTCCTTTCACTCTATTCCCTGCACAGCTCGAGTGGCGCCGCCAACTGCACAAGCCAACGTCACAGCTGCGGGTGGTAAGTTCCACGCACTCCTCACTCAGTTTCCAGCACTCACAGTCCCAACGTTTTCGGCGACAGTGGCTAAACATGGGGTGGAACATTATATCACTACCACCGGTCCACCCGTTTTTGCAAAAGCTCGGTGCCTGGACTCAGCTAAACTGACCATAGCGCGCGAGGAGTTTGCCAACCTGGAAAAACTGGGCATCATCAGGCGTTCGAAAAGCCCCTGGGCTTCACCACTGCACATGATCCCAAAGGCTGTTGGCCCGTGGCGACCTTGCGGTGATTTCGGCAGATTGAATAACGCCACAGCACACGACCGCTACCCAATTCCGCATATCCAAGATTTTTCAGTTCATTTGGCGGGGGCGCACATTTTTTCTAAAAGAGATTTAGTACGCGGTTACCATCAGGTTCCAGTGCGCGCTCAGGACATACCCAAAACAGCGGTAATAACTCCTTTCGGGCTTTTTGAGTTTTTGCGCATGCCTTTAGGACTCAAGGGAGTGGCGCAGACGTTCCAACGCATGATGGACGCGGTCCTACGCGACCTCCCTTTCGTGTTCGTCTATTTGGACGACATTTTGGTAGCCAGCACGTCTGAAGACGAACACGAAAGCCACCTCACAGCAGTTTTCCGGAGGTTGGCAGAGCACGGGTTAATAATTAACCCAGCGAAGTGTCAGTTTGGGGTGGCGCAGATTGATTTTTTGGGGCATCGCGCTTCGCCAGAAGGAACGGTCCCTCTGCCCGATAAAGTGCGCGCAATAACAAATTTTCCCCAACCTCAAACGGTCAAAGCGTTACAGGAGTTTTTGGGAATGGTTAATTTTTATAACCGTTTCCTCCCCAGCGCAGCGCGGCTCATGCAACCATTGTACGCTGCACTAAAAAAACAAAAACCCACAAATAAAATCGAATGGTCTCCTGAGCGGGAGCGCGCATTCTCTCAAGTCAAATCAGCCCTGGCAAACGCTGCTTTGTTGGCACACCCAGTTCCAATGGCCCGCATGGCGCTCACCACTGACGCGTCCGATGTAGCCGTAGGGGCGGTCGTTGAACAGTATGTAGCTGGGGCCTGGCAACCGCTTGGGTTTTTCAGCAAAACCTTGCGCGATAGCGAGCGAAAATACAGCGCGTTCGACAGGGAGTTGTTGGCTCTACACTTGGCCATCCGCCACTTCCAGTTCTGGCTGGAAGGGCGCCGTTTCACCGCGTTCGTGGACCACAAACCGCTGACTTTCGCGATGGCCAAGATTTCGGAACCTTGGTCGGGCCGGCAGCAGAGACAGCTGGCCGCGATATCAGAGTTCACCACCGATATCCAGCATGTGGCAGGTAAATATAATGTACGGTAGTGGCAGACTGCCTCTCACGTGCTGTGGCGGCTCCAGGTCCCGTGGGGGCAGACTCTGTAGCTATGGCCGCGGGCCAGGGTAGCGACGCGGAAGCGCGCGCAGCCCCGGTCCGCGTAGGGTTAGATTATGCAGCCATGGCCGCGGAGCAGGTTAGCGATGTGGACGTGAGCGCGCTCCAGTCTGGACCAACAGGGTTAAGGCTGGAGGACAGGGTGCTGCAAGATGGTATGCCCCCCCTAATCTGCGATATCTCCACTGGACGGCCGCGTCCGGTGGTACCAGCTGCGTGGCGCCGCCGCGTTTTTGACTCGATCCATTCTCTGGCGCACCCGGGGGTGCGCACATCGGTCAAAATGGTAGGAGAGAAATTTGTATGGCCGGGGTTGCGCAAACAGGTCAAGGAATGGGCGGCAGCCTGCTTAGCTTGTCAGCGAGCCAAAATACACAAACACACTAGAGCTCCTTTGGAGCCTTTTCACATCCCGGCTAAGCGCTTTGATCATGTGCATGTCGACTTGGTAGGCCCCCTTCCGTCGTCACAGGGGTGCACACACCTTTTGACAATGGTGGACCGCACCACACGTTGGCCGGAAGTGGTCCCACTGGCATCAACCACAGCCGAGGAGGCGGCGCGCGCGTTTTTAACAGCTTGGGTAGCGCGCTTTGGAGTTCCGTCGGACATAACGTCCGACAGAGGTCCTCAATTTGTGTCCGAGCTCTGGTCAGCAATGGCCTGCAGCCTGGGGGTAACGATCCACCGCACTACCGCGTACACCCCCCAGGCTAACGGTTTATGCGAACGTTTCCATAGGTCATTGAAAGCAGCCCTCAGAGCGTCGCTTACAGATACAAATTGGGTAGACAGGCTACCATGGGTTTTATTGGGGTTGCGTTCTGCACCTAAGGAGGATTTGCAAGCCTCCCCAGCTGAGTTAGTTTTTGCACAGCCTCTCCGGCTGCCCGGCGAATTTCTATAATCCTGCGCCAAATTGCCCCCCCCCGATCAGCGGTTGCAGAGCGACATGGGATCAAACACGCTTCCTGGCCCGGTTCATCATAGCTTCCCACGCGTTTTTGTGCCGAAAGCTTTAAAAAAATGCAGAGTTTGTTTTTGTCAGACATGATGCCCATCGCCCAAACTTGCGGCCGCCGTACGATGGACCGTTTAGGGTGCTGGAAACAGGAGAGAAGCATTTTTTGCTAGATTTGGGAGACAGAAAGGAGGTAATTGGTATAAACAGGCTCAAACCCGCTTTTGTTTTGGCGGATGAAGCTGTGCAGTTGGCGAGGGCCTCCCGTCGCGGCAGACCCCCTAGAAGGCATTCTCCAGAACACCCACAGAGATTGACTAACAGTTCTAATCCACAGGCAACAGTCCCACAGCAGGAGGACACTGCAGAGGCAGTAAAGCCGGCTTACAGCAAATACGGCAGAAGACTTAGGCCTAGGCAACGGGTGGATTGATATGTAGTAATGTTATTATGTCATGCATCTCTAGTTATGATTGTTCCATCTTAGACGTTTGGGGGGGTCATGTGGGCACATATGTTGGTTACATATGCTCCACAAATATATTGCTGTGTGTTTATTGTGTGCTGCACGTCTCAGGGAACAAAGGAACTGAGCCTCCGAGAGGTAACGGGAGAGTGTGAGATTTGGCCTTTGTTTCAAGGAGGTGACTGGAGAGATTTCTGGACCACTGGAGACTAAAGGACGATGGTGTGAAGATCAGAGGAGTTACATTGTGACTGGGATTAAGTACCATGTGACTGTATGTTTGATTAAACACCATGTGACTGCAGTTTTGATGTCCGGGGTATAAAAGACAGATGTGAGATGATTCATCCTCTTTTTCCTGCTTTGAAATTGTTGGAGTATGTGATTGTGAATAAAGCTGAACCTGAGGAATAAACTCAGTCTCATCCTTCCGCACATTCTCCACAATATATTCCTAAGGTGGAAAAAACAACTCCGGGTCAGAGATTTGACATGCTGATCAAAACTCATCGATTGATTGAAAATGACACCAAGATTTTTTAGATTAGACCGTACATTAGAGCTTAATGAACCAATGCTATTAACCGACTTAGGAATTAGATTATCAGGTGCTACAATAAGGACTTCAGTTTTATCAGCATTAAGTTGCAAAAAGTTACTAGACATCCAGTCCATAATTGCAGACAGACAATCATGAATAATTTTTAAATTGTCAACATGGTCAGGCTTAAAAGAGAAAAGTAGCTGTAAATCGTCAGCGTAGCAGTGATAAGACACACCTTTAAATTTGCTGATAATAGAACCAAGTGGCAGCATATATAGGCCAAATAAAAGTGGACCCAGAATAGAACCCTGAGGCACCCCACAGGTTAAAGGAGCAGAGTCAGATGAATAAGAGCCAACAGCCACGGAAAAACTCCTACCAGAAAGGTAGGAGAAAAACCAATCCAGAGCTTTTCCAGAAACACCTACCCAATCTCTAAGCCTTTGTAAAAATATACAATGATCAATAGTATCAAATGCTGCAGTAAGATCTAATAACACTAAAACAGAGCATTTGCCAGAGTCTGATGACATTAAAATATCATTTGACACCCTGAGAAGAGCGGTCTCTGTCGAGCATTTCTGACGAAAACCTGACTGAAATTTGTCAAAAATATTGTGTTCAATCAGAAAGTCAATGAGCTGCTCGGCAACAACTTTTTCTAAAAGCTTAGAAATAAAAGAAAGCTTAGAAATTGGCCTGAAGTTTTTAAAAACAGATGGATCAAGGTTAGTTTTTTTTTAAAAGTGGCTGCACAACTGCATGTTTAAAATACGAGGGTACACAACCGGATTCAAGTGAACTATTAATGATATTAACCAAAGACGTACCCACTGAGCCAATTACCTCTTTTAACATTGAGGAAGGCAAAATATCTAAAATGCAGGAGGAGGATTTCATGGAACTCACCAACACTAACAAATCCTCAAAAGAAATTGGGGTAAAATCACTTAAAAAGGCCTGTCTGTTAGGACAATCAAGGATTAGGGGAAAGGAATGAGTAAAACCAGCCCTGACAGCAGTGACCTTGTCAACAGAAAAGGAAAGAAACTTGTTACAGTCATTAATTGAATAAACAGGGGGAGCAGAACTAATAGGATTAACTATACTGTCTATTGTACTGAAGAGGATCTTTGGATTGTTACTATTGGAGGAGATGATATTGGAAAAATAAGAGTGCCTAATAAGTGCCTGAAAACAGCAACAAGATCCTCCAACAAAGCTCGTGCTAAGTAACAGCTAGCTATGCTATAAACACTGTGAAGTAGACCTACTGTCTCCTCAGAAGCCACGGCTGGATTTTAAGCACAGGTATGCATATGGACAGTTTGTGACGCAGCAAGAATTAAACCGACTGATTACCAGATATGTCGTTCCAGACTGAGGACGTGATCTAAATAGTGACTGTCCACCAGACAGCTGAGACTGCAGCACAGGCGTGATGTCACGTGCACTGGTGATGTCATATTGCCGTGCCTATTTGAGGGGACTCTTGGCGGGAGCTGTCCTCTTTGGTGCTTCGCCTCTAGCCAACACATCAGCCTATACCCGGTTCTAGTTAGCTTATAAGCTACTGTTCTGTGTGTAACACATGCTACCATTCCTTTTATTAAAACCACTGTTCAGCACAGCCACCGTCTCCGTGGTCACTCATTTACAGACAGAACACACAGAAGTTAAAACACATTTACTTGCTACCTGGATAAACATTATTCAAAAATGGATTTTGATCTCCAAAAGGGATTGTCTGTCACCGCGGACATTGGATTGTGGATGATGGACATTTTCTTTGGATCACTGCACATTGGATTAATCCATATCATAAAGGTGCACTTTTATTTTATCTTCCTTGGAACAACAAGGTCAGAGGTCAGTTTTTCTCCAAATCTTGTGAACGCGATGACTTCAGAAGGAAACGATGTAGGCTTTTCATACTGTTACCATAGTTGGTGGTGTCATTTTAACCACGATTAATAGCGGTTGAGTGTGATTAATTGTATCAAGGTGCGTTAATCGCATGATGCTGCATCTGTCATGTGCTGGCAAGCGCTCGCCCCCTCCTTCCTGTTCACCTGTCTCCTCATTAGACGCACCTGCTGTTTCCAGTTGGGCCAGCGTTTATAAGGAAGCGCTCTTCAGTGATTCAACGCTGGCTCGTTTGGATATACTGCTCCAGCAGACAGCTCACTCAGTAAGCGGATGTGTTGTTTATAACTTTGTCTTACACACGTTCTCCTCCACCTTTTCCAGGTTGCTGCCAACGTAGCGGTGCGTCTCCGGGGATTTGGTGCGCTCGCCAGCCTGTTGCTCCACATCCACGCTGCTCATCCTCTCCACCCAATCAGACCCCATAAACCATACCCAACTGGCAGTTCTTACCTGCTGCTTCCTCTCCTTCGCTGGGTTCTCTGCCGGTCACTCCTCACCTCCCACGTAAATGGTATACAGTGATCCCTCACTTATCGCGGTTAATGGGTTCCAGAACCGACCGCGAAAAGTGAAAAACCGCGAAGTAGCGTCACCCCTAATGACGTCACCCATAAATAATACGTACGTTCATTCTCTCACTCTCTCTCATATGATATGTGTGTGTGTGTGTGTGTACGTGTACATACATACGTAGATGTAAATAAAGTGTACATAAATATGTTTTTAGAACTCTTTTATTCTTATAACAAGATACGTAACTCAAGATGAAGATGATTTACTGCACAGGTTAATGAGAGCTTTACTGCTCCTCAGGTGACGCCTCATCCTCAGGTGCTAGAGGCGCAGGATCATTGAGGGCAGCTTCCGATAGAGCTGGAGAGGCTGCAGGAGGCGGCGTAGTGGCTCGACGGGAAGACTATTTCGCACAAAATGGCACAAGAGAACAGCAAAAAGTTCCACGCGGCGAGACTAAGCAACACGAGCGATAAAGAGCAATGAATGCGGTCTTCCTTCGCTTCATGGGCGCTCGGCAGGGAGAGGAGATGGGTGAAACGTCTCGGCCAATCAGCTTGCGGGGTGAAACGTCTCGGCCAATCAGCTTGTGAGATTTCCGAGCCGAGCCAACACGAGAACAGCGAACAGAGAGGTGGATTTTTTGAGTTGTGCGGCTCTCTGTGTTGATACCTGATGTTCTAATGTAGTCTACCTGCCTTCTGCTAGCGCCCGCCCATTATTTCTCAATTTTGAATTTTTGATGAATATTTTTGAAAAATCCGTGATGCACTGAGGGCGCGAAAGGTGAAGCGCGAAGTAGCAAGGGATCACTGTAATTTCATTTCCATTATTCCTCCATTCCTCTCTAATCAGTCTTGTCTATCCTCTGCAAGGCTCCTGCTTCTCTGGCGAGTGATTGACTTTTTCCACAAGTGTGCGGTTTTTGAAAATTCTAATAAAAGGTCAATTGTTCTCTGTGTGTTCTCTTGGTGATTGCACTTTGCACTCAGGTTGCTTGTCCGGTCAATATAACAGCATCTCAGCTCATGAATTAAATCCATAAAATAAAGGTCAGATAAATATGGACAACTTTATGCAGTATTGCCAACTCACTCTTTTGGAGTGATTCTCACTCTTTTTCCCCTCTCTCTCACTCCACAAACCCTATTTCTCACTCCAGAATGAGGAAATTACTGGCAATATTGTGTTTTCTTCAGATTTTTCCCACAATCAGAGCTGTGAAGGCAGGATGAAGCAGACTGAACATGTTCTAGAAATTCTGTCTGAAACAGCCTGCATTAATAAGCCCCTAATGAAATCCATTAATTACATTATCTCACTGTGTGCAAGATGATTTACGTGTGCATTTAAAAGTAACGTGAAAGTTACTTTTCCAAGTAACTAGTTACCTTTGAAAAGAAGTAACTAGTAACTAATTAGTTACTATTTTTCAGTAACTTGCACAACACTGCTCATACACATCAGCTGTGTGCCATTCATAGCAGTGAAAACATACCTGGTGCTCCTGTGACTGAAGCACCGATCACACCAACAGTCCTGTTCAGTTTCTGCTGCATGGTCTCCATGTTGCTGTTGAAGCCACAGATTAGGCTGTTGGGTTGTGAGGAGCCTCCATTTATCCAGTCTGTTATGGCACAGCCACGAACAGCAGCAACAAGGACCAGAAATACGCAAAAACATTCAAAAACTACAAAGGCAGAAATTAGCTGCAACTTGACTGCAAAACACATATGTGGACTAGCCACCTTATTCCTAGGCCCCATGATGCCTTGCGTGAATTATGGTAGCAACTTCCGGTACTAGTTTAGAACGTATGGTTGTCACAGAAACAGGACACTTTTCTTTGTTAAAAACAATGACTTTGGCATCAGAAATGCGGGAACACGGCCTTTTGCACCTCGAAAGAGTAATATAATCATACCACTTCCCACGACTATCAAGGGATGGGAAGATGACCTTATAAAGTGGCCTTGTAGACAGTAGCTCCGTTAGTTAGCACCGCTGCTTAGATGCTAACGCTGTAAACAAACGACCTGTGCTGGCAAAATGAGTCACTTTGAAAACATTTTCAAAACTGATGTAACATTATTTCCATATTCTGTACTGAAAGACCTTCAAAATGATATTCAATTTGTAGGAAGTGCACAAAAACTGACCCGGAAAAAGACGATTTGTTTATATTTTGGCTAGGTTGAAAACTCGCGTTTGATCAGTTGGGAGCTATGTCTTCAGCAAAAACATAGGTATTTTTAGAAAGTACGATTTTTAAGCTTTCCAATGATACCAGGCACTTATGGGGATTTCCTGGGACTTTGCCGCTACATGATTTATGACTTCTTGTTGCCTGTACACATAATGACACAGTGGGCATTCCGACCAGCAAGCGTCCACTGCAATAAAGTCGGCTGCATTTTGTTAAAATATGTTGGACATAATCAAATTTACCTTAGAGCAGACGTACGCCACAACATCGTGCTTGGATGTCGTCTGTCACCGTGTGGTGAGAAGCCTCCATTTATCCAGTCTGACACAACCACGAACACCAGCAACAAGTGCCAGAACTATTCAGTTCAATTCAACTTTATTTATGTAGCACCACTTCACAACAACAGTCATCTCATAGCACTTTCAACTGTAGGGGAAACCCCCACAATTGCAGAAAGACCGCAGCAATCAGGCAATCCCCTGTGAGCAAGCACTTGGCGATGGTGGAGAGGAAAAACTCCCTTTTAACAGGAAGAAACCTCCAGCAGAACCAGGCTCAGAGAGGGGCAGTCATCTGCTGCGACTGGCTGGGGGGTGAGGGGATAGAGAAGATGAAAAGAACAGACATGTCGTCGGCCTCCGTCGGTCTATGATGACCATGGAAGAGAATCCTAAACGTTTAAACTCTGCTGGAACAGCACCGCCTGTGGCTGAACAGGCCGATGCGTGAATGGCAGTCCCTGTCACACAGGTCGCACTTGTGGATGGTCTCCGTGCTGCTGGGTCTGTGGCGGTTCTTCCTGCGGGTCCTTTTTTCATCTGCTGCAGCAGTCAGTCTCTCTTCACCCACCTTGAGCTGTCTGCTCAGGGTGCCTCTCCATTTGGAGCGGTCCGTTGCAAGGTCCCCCCAGCGCTCTGTGTTGATCTCCAGGGCCTTCATGTCTCTCTTGCAGACGTCTCTAAAGCGCAGCTGTGGGCGGCCAACGTCTCTCCTGCCAGTCGCCAGTTCTCCATAGAGGACGTCTTTGGGAATTCTGCCATCCTCCATACGGTGAACGTGGCCTAGCCAGCGGAGCCTGTGCTGCCTGAGTAGAGTGAACATGGAGGGAAGGCCAGCGCGGGACAGAACTTCTGTGTTGGGCACTTTGTCCTGCCAGGATATGTCCAGGATGTGGCGAATGCAGTGCAAGTGGAAGGAGTTCAGTCTCTTTTCCTGCCGGGCGTATGTTGTCCACGTCTCACTCCCATAGAGCAGTGTGCTGATGACGCAGGCGTTGTACACTGCCATCTTCGTCTTGACAGAGAGTTTGGGATTCTCCCACACTCGTGTGGTGAGGCGAGCGAGTGTGAAGGCTGATTTTCCAATCCTCTTGTCAATCTCTGTATCAAGGGAGAGGTTGTTGCTGATCGTGGACCCCAGGTACGTGAACTGATTCACGACCTCCAGCTCGTAGTCGTCGATGGTGATGGTCGGTGGTGCTTCCGTGCCTTGCGCCAAGACGTTAGTCTTCTTCAGGCTGATGGTAAGCCCGAAGTCCTTGCATGCCTGGGAGAAGCGGTCCATCAGGGTCTGAAGCTCCTGCTGTGCGTGGGTCGCAACTGCAGTGTCGTCTGCGAACAGCATGTCTCTGATTAGAGCCTCACGTACTTTGGTTCTGGCTTTCAGGCGGGCGAGGTTGAAAAGCCTGCCGTCAGATCTTGTGTGCAGGTAGATTCCCTCTGTTGCTGTGCTGAAGGCATGCCTCAGGAGCATAGCAAAGAAAATCCCAAAGAGGGTTGGTGCAAGTACACAGCCCTGTTTCATTCCGCTGCGTATGTTGAATGGCTCTGAGACGTTGCCATCGTGCTGCACTATCCCCTGCATGTTGGTGTGAAACGATTCGATGAGGCTTTGCAACTTTGGTGGGCATCCTATCTTTGGCAGGATCTTGAAAAGGCCCTCTCTGCTGACCAGATCGAACGCTTTGGTGAGGTCGATGAAGGCGACGTACAGGGGCATGTTCTGTTCTCTGCATTTCTCCTGGAGTTGGCGGATGGAGAATATCATGTCTACCGTCGATCGCTCAGCGTGGAAGCCACACTGAGACTCGGGGTAGACACGTTCGGTAAGCTTCTGTAGACGAACGAGAACAACTCGTGCGTAGACTTTGCCAACAACGCTGAGGAGGGAGATGCCCCTGTAGTTGTTGCAGTCGCTTCTCTCCCCTTTGTTTTTGTAGAGGGTGATGATCTTGGCGTCCCTCATGTCCTGTGGTACGGCACCTTCCTTCCAACACTGGCAGAGGATGTCATGCAGTGGCAGCAGTAGGGCGGTCTTGCAGTGCTTGATCAGGTCAGGGGGTATGCCGTCGTTGCCGGGTGCCTTGCCAGCGGCCAAGCTATCAATGGCCTTGCTGAGTTCGTCGATGGTTGGCTCGGCGTCAAGTTCGTCCATGGATGGCAGGCAGTTGATGGCATCAAGGGCTGACGGTGTCACGGTGTTCTGTCTGGAGTAGAGGTCGGAGTAGTGTTCCACCCATCTCTCCATCTGCTTGTTCTTTTCTGTGATCATCTCCCCAGTGGAGGATTTGAGGGGGGCCGTCTTGCTCTGAGCCGGACCAAGTGCTTTCTTGATGCCATTGTACATACCACGGATGTTCCCTGTTATGGCAGCGGTTTGAATGTCTTGGCTGAGCTGAGTCCAGTACTCGTTGGCACAGTGCCGAGCAGTCTGCTGAACTTTGCTTCTCGCAGCCCTGAGAATCTGGAGATTCTTCTCGTTTAGGTACTTCTTGTACTCAGCAAGTGCTGAGTGCTTGGCTTCAATGATGGGGGTCATCTCGGTCAACTTGGCATCAAACCAGTCCTGTGACTTCGAGGTCTTCCTCCCAAAGGTAGCCAAGGCTGTGCGGTGGATGGTGTTTCGCAGCTCTTCCCACTTCTGCTTTGCAGATTCTCCTTCTTGTGGTACACCAAGTTCCTTCTCAAAGGTGGAGGCAAACTGCTCAACAAGTTCTGGTTGAGCCATCTTGCTGGTGTCAATCCGTGCCTTTCCAGGCTGTCTAGCACGATGGAATTTCTTCAGCTGCAGCTTGACCTTGCAACACACCAATGAATGGTCTGTGTCGCAATCTGCACTCTGGAACAAACGGGTGATTAGCACGTTCTTCAGTGAGGTGTGCCTGGTCAGGATCAAGTCCAGCTGGTGCCAGTGCTTTGAGCGCAGATGTTGCCAGGAAACCTTGTGTTGGGGCTTGGTCTTGAAGAATGAGTTTGTGATGCACAGATCGTGATATGTGCAGAACTCGAGCAGCTGCTGTCCGTTGTCGTTCATTCTGCCCACGCCAAAAGGTCCAAGACAGGAGGGCCAGGAGTCGTGGTCAGCACCCACTCTGGCATTGAAGTCTCCAAGGAGAATGAGTTGTTCAGAGTTGGGGATGATCCTGACAGTTGTTGCGAGATTCTCGTAGAACTCGTCTTTTGCCTCTGGTGTGGCTGTCAGTGTTGGGGCATACACACTGACGAGGGTGACTGGGCCTTGAGTGGTGTTCAGGCGGAGGGTGAGGAGTCGTGCAGAGCCAGTGCTGCCCAGTTCCACCATCTTCAGCAAGGTGTTCTTCACTGCGAAGCCCACTCCGTGTTCCCTGTGTTCGTCACTGCCCTTTCCCTGCCAGTAGAACGTGTAGTCCTTCTCTCTCAGTGTGCCTGCGTCAGCCAACCGTGTTTCCTGGAGAGTGGCGATATCCACTCCCAGTCTCTTCAGCTCATTATTGATGATGGCAGTCTTCCTGGTGTCGTTGATGTCCTTGAGGTTAGCAGCGAGTCCTGTCATCATAGTGCGGACGTTCCAAGTTCCCAGTTTTAGAGTTGGTCTCTTTTGTTTTATTGTCTTGCCTGGTGCGAAGGTTCTCAGCCTGCTGTTCGGACTTCTCCTCATCCCCATGCACCCAATGAGGAAAGCAAGCTGTGGCGGGACAACACCTTATTGGCTGGGGGCTGCCCAGCTTGAGGCGGGCGGTAGCTGTCCAGTGAGATCCGATGATCCCTGCCACCGTCGGGAACAACCCCTGGCGCCGCGCTCTACGCCAATTGAGCGGTGGCTTATAACCGGTAACTGTCATTCCCCGTGTTTTGTCTACGCCAAAGGCGAAGCTGGAGTGTCCTTTCCGGTGATCCGGTGTTCTACCTTCCAGCGTTGGGCATTCGTAGGATTCAAGCCTGGGCAGGAAGATATGGAGGACAAGATGTTGCCCATGCAGCATGTCCCCCCTCTCCACGTCACTGATGAATCCAAAGGAACAGCAGGGCTGCTACAGTTTGGCACCAGCGCCGTTGCAGGAGCTGCCAGAACGATGTTGAGCACAACATAGAACTGCCTTAGGGGCTCCGACTCCGGATTTTTACTCAGGGTTGACTCCCGAAGCCTTTCCTGTGACCGGGTATGCCGCAAGGCAGCGGAGGTTTGAAATCAGGGTTTACCTTCCCCTAGATGGGCTACCTTCTGTCACCATGGGTTGAGATGCCGTCTCGGCACTCAGCCCATGTTTTCCCTCATCCCTGCTTCCCATTGAGCAGCGTCTCAGCTGGCCCCCAGCTGGCAGCATTATGGACGGCTGGGGCCAATTAGTCTTCATCAGCTGGGGCACTGCCAATGAGGATAAATAGGAGCAGCCTCGATGACTCGGGGCTGTGACATAAACACATTGCTAAGCTGAAGCCCCTTCGTCTGGTGTCAGCTTATACTCCTCTTGCAGCATTCCTGTGTTTGTATCCCGCTGTGTGTATGTACGTCTTGTTACCCCCACGTCCGGTACGAGCTGCTTACCTCTGCGCTGTGCAACCTGTGAGTGTACGTCTGCATGAGTATCTGTGCTCTCCTCATCCCTTCCCCTTTTCCCTGAATAAAATATCACGACTCACTGGCTTGCCCCTGGCTCTGATTGCCCGGCTCCCTAGAGCCGGATATGACAGTATGTCGCAGCCAGAAGAGTTGCCAGCGGCCGTGAGTCGCTGTGGAAATGTACCTTTCTGTCCGGGTGTCAGCGCTGCTAGCATGCCGTTTCCCAGGAGTCACTTCCGGCGCCAGGGCGACGAGCTGAGGTCCATCTCGGAGGCTGTCGACGGGACGTTCTTCACCCTGCACGACGCCTCCAACGCGAGACGCTGGCATCCGGGCCGTGCTGAGGAACTCCTGGACTGTCACCCTCTCTCTCTGTACCATCTGGAGGACAGTGCCAGGATAGACGCTGCAGGTACACAGCGAGAGAAGCTCCACGGGGTGGATGGAAATCCCGGCAGGGAGTCAAAGTGGGCGACGTCTTTCCCCGCTTCGGAGTCCCGTTCCTGCCGCCATTCCAGTCCGGGAGTTCGCGCCAACCAGAGGACTTCCCCCGACCTGCGCCACGTCACTCGGGATTCCCTTCAAGGAGCCGCAGCTGACAGCAGTTATGTCCGGGGTCGAGTGGCTGTCGCGAGCTCTACTGTGTTTCCTGTCACCACCTTCAGGCATGTGGCGGCGGCAGTGAGATTGATGGTGAGGACTTCAGGGCTACGAAGCTTTCCCGTGCTCGACGCCTTCCTCGTCTCGATCTCCGATCTGGAGCGGCGAATCCTGGGTTTCCCCCTCGCTTCGTCCCCTGGGAGTAGTCGTCATCACATCGCCGAGTCACCTCTGCACGAACCTCGTCCGGATCCAGTTCTGGGTCATCGTCAGGACCGTTCCTCCCACGCAGCTGTCATCCCTTCGCCTCGTCAGTGTGGAGATTCTACAGCCTCGTCCCCTGAGCCTCGTTCCCCCGCTGTCATTCCTGGACATTCGGGCTGGCTCACCCCGGCTGTTTCCCCCTCCTCCTCGACGCGCTTCCTGACCGCTGTGTGTGCCTGGAATCCCGGCCTGGTGAGCTCTCTGCTGGAGACAACGCGAGCGACCCTCAGACGAATTCCCGGGGGGTCCTCCGTTATCGCCGGGCGGGGAGAGGAAGAAGCAGATTCCACTACAGCAGGCAATACTCAACCTCCAGGGGGCAGGCAAGTCATTGTTTTTTCACACCTGCTTAATGATTTGCTCTGTCACATCCCTGGAGGAGAAGTTCAGGGTTCGCAGCTCCCTGAACTCTCCCCACCTGCTGTAACTTGTATTCCTAATCCCGCATCCTCTGTGTCTCTCTCCGCCGAGCGGTCCCCGGCTCCGGGTCAACGTGGTGGGATATGGAGAGGGCCTGTGGTTCCGCAGCTACATTGCGGATGGAGGAGGGGGACTGACTGCTGCGTGGAGTCTACGCCGACGACTGAGCGTCCCCGGGTCTCCACGGAGGAGTGGTTCGGTCCGGCGGGACGAGATTCTTCTGGCTTCACGCCGAGTGGATCGTCGGCGGGGTTACCTGAGCTGGAGGGATCTCAAGCTGCACTGACCATCGTGCTGGCTGCGGGGCCCGACGCGGCTAGATGGGAGCCTGACAACGACCTCCTGACGACGGATCCTGGATCTTCGCAGTCCTGGACGGCGTCAGAACCCGAGATCAGGCGAGTGCTCTCCTTTCTTTTCTCTCTTTTTATCCCCGAGAACTTCAGCCTATCTCCAGGGGAGACGAGCCGGGTGCAGCCGTCCGCTGCGTCTGAGCTCGTCTCGCCGGGTTCTGGCGCTGCCGGTGATCCTGATCCCGGTTCTGTTTTCTCTTCTGAGCCTTCTTCCAGGGTCACCGGCAAGGACTTGCTGTTCCTCGTGGTGCTGGAGGGTCCGGGTTCAACGTTGGAGGTCGGTTCTGGTGCAGTATTCAACGTGGGTTCGCCCGAGACCCAGTCGGGGTCCAACGTGGGTTCGCCTGAGGCCCGATCGGGGTCCGACGTGGGTGCTGCCCCAGTATTGTCCAGGTCCGGTGAGGAGGTGGCCGTTTTCCTGCGGCCTGACGCCCGCCGCCCTCGTCATCGGCTCTCCCCAGAGCCTCTTCCACCGGGATCCGCTCTGATCCTTCGCCCGTCTCAACGGTCCTGGTGGTTGAGTGATGCGGGTCGACGACCCGACCCACAGAACTTTCGGTTCGGTGATCTGGTTCCCCCCACTGGTCTGTTTCCCTCTGGGCAGCCTGGTTCGGCTGCCGGTGGACTGGATTCCTGGGATCTGGGTCCAGAGTTCGCCGTCCGAACACTTCTCTTTCCCTGATTCGCCAGCTGGACAATAGGTGGGGAGATCTCCGGAGCCATCTCGGCCATTTTTGGACTCTGCCTGCCATTCACCTCGGGTGTCACTTTTTCTTTTGTTATTAAGGTCACTCGGGTGTAATGTTTTGTCCTGTTGGTGGATTCGTTTTTATAGTGCTGTGTTTTCCATCGCTCATGCTCAGCATTTTACTTTTTGTGCCATGTTTTTAGCCTCGTTTTTTGTATTGTAGAGTTATGTTTTGTTTTCCGTAACACCATGCTCTGCAGTTATCCATTTATTCCAGTCACTTTCATTTCTTTAGGTGACTGGGTATTTATATATTCGTGTGTGTGGGTTTTTCTTTGCCTGCACTCAGTATTTCTTTTTTGTCCTGTTGGTTCATTATAGTCATGTGCCTTGTTTTCCGTAACACCATGCTCTATAATTGTCATTTGTTCCAGTCACCCTCACTTTTCTTGGTGACTGTGTGTGTATGTACTTAAATTAGCGCTGTGTATAGGTTCCCCTTTATTTAACCGTACTCAGCCTTTTTTGCCCTGTACCTTTTTGGTGGTTCTTTTTTCCTTGCTCTGGGTCACGCATGGTTGGTACTCTCTGGGTAGTATGTAACCGGCGTGCTGACCCAGTTCTTCTCCCCATCTGTACCTGGGTTAATTATTCTGTTTTGTCAGTATTGTATTTGGGTTTTTCTTTCCCGCTACCCTACATTGCCCCATTGGTGTTGTCCTTCCCTTGGCTTCTTCCCCTCCGGTCCGCCTCCCTTCCTCCCACCCTAGGTGGGGGGGGGGGGGGGGGCTGGGATGTTCCTGGTCGTTCAGGAGCCCGACCTTGAGGGAGGGGCTCTGTCACCATGGGTTGAGATGCCGTCTCGGCACTCAGCCCATGTTTTCCCTCATCCCTGCTTCCCATTGAGCAGCGTCTCAGCTGGCCCCCAGCTGGCAGCATTATGGACGGCTGGGGCCAATTAGTCTTCATCAGCTGGGGCGCTGCCAATGAGGATAAATAGGAGCAGCCTCGATGACTCGGGGCTGCGACATAAACACATTGCTAAGCTGAAGCCCCTTCGTCTGGTGTCAGCTTATACTCCTCTTGCAGCATTCCTGTGTTTGTATCCCGCTGTGAGTATGTACGTCTTGTTACCCCCATGTCCGGTACGAGCTGCTTACCTCTGCGCTGTGCAACCTGTGAGTGTACGTCTGCATGAGTATCTGTGCTCTCCTCATCCCTTCCCCTTTTCCCTGAATAAAATATCACGACTCACTGGCTTGCCCCTGGCTCTGATTGCCCGGCTCCCTAGAGCCGGATATGACACCTTCCCAGGTTGATGAGCCACCATCTACCCGAAGCATCTGGTTTTAAGGCGCCAGAGATCCGCCCTTGCCCCTTCTCCTATTAGTAAAAGCAGTTCCGCCGGGCTTAGAGACTAAACCACACGGGCAGGCTAGGAGTTGGACTTAGTTGTCAGAGGCTTTTCGAGACGCACGCCATAAGGAGCATTTTATGAGCACTGGGAGCTTAACCCCAGTGCCGCTCCTGGCTATGACAACCTTGGAACCAGACATGTAGAGAGCAAACATTAAAGGGGGGAAGCCCAGTGCATTATTGGAGGTCCCCCGGCTGTCTAAACCTATTAGCAGCATAACTAAGGGAGGGTTCAGAGACACATGATCCCTCCCTAGTTGTAGGCTATATCAAAAAGGAAGGCTTTAACCCTATTGTTAAAAACAGAGATCGAGTCTGACTCCCGAATCCAGATTGGCAGCTGGTTCCAGAGGAGAGGAGCTTGATAACTGAAGGCTCTGCCTCCCATTGTACTTTTGGAGATTCTAGGTATTACAAGTAATCCAGCATTTTGGGAGTGTAGTGCTCTGTTAGGATAATAGGGTAGTATCAGAGCTTTTAAATAAAAAGGGGCCTGACTGTTTAGAGCTTTGAAAGTGAGAAAGAGGATTTTAAACTTAATTCTAAACTCTATGGGAAGCCAGTGAAGGGAGTCCAGAACCGGAGAGATATGATCTCTTTTTCTAGCACCTGTTAAAACTCTTGCTGCAGCATTTTGGATCAACTGGAGACTTTTTAAAGATATTTTAGGACAACCTGATAATAAAGAGTTACAATAATCTAATCTAGAACTAACAAAAGCGTGGATCAGTTTCTCAGCATCACTCTGAGACAAGATACTCCTAATCTTGGCAATATTACACAAATGATAGAAGGCAGTCTTAGAAACAAATTTAATATGTGAATTAAAAAACAGATCTTTATCAAAAATAACTCCAAGGTTCCTCACAGAACTATTAAGAGAAAGAGTAACCACATCCAAACTAAAAGTTTGATATGGAAAGGTATTTCTAAGGTTTTTTGGACCAACAAGAATGACTTGAGTCTAATCTGAATTTAATAGCAGGAAATTACAAGTCATCCAAGCTTTGATTTCCTTAAGACAGGCTTCTAACTTGGCTAATTGAGTACACTGGTCAACACCAAATTTATTGTCTAAGTTTTTTTTTTTTTAGCTGATTTAGGACAATTTTGATAAGATAAGATAAGCCTTTATTAGTCCCACAATGGGGAAATTCCAGGATTGCAAAAGCACAGGGATAGCAACATTCAGAGCAATAATTTAGAAGATAAGAAAATAAGAGCAGTGAATATACATATGTATATATAAATATATATATATATATAAATGTGTGTGTATATATATATATATGTATATACTGTGTATATATATATATATATATATATATATATATATATATATATACAGTATATATACAGTATATATATATATATATATATATACAGTGCGGAGCATTGTAGCTAGATGGAGTAAACAGCATAACTGTCTATTTAGTTACCCCACATAGTATGAATATGTACCCATACATATTGTCACCCTCCGTAGCAATTGATATTGTCCTAATTGTATACTGGAGAGGACCATTTTGTGTAAGTCTGTTGCGTCTTTTGCATTCAATACTATTAGGTCGTAACTTTTTTTTTTTGCTATCTCTGCGAGCACCCCTGCTTAGGTTATAAAGTCTGACAGCCGTAGGTAGGAAGGACCTGCGAAACCTCTCGGTCGCGCACCTAGGATGACGTAGCCTACTGCTAAATGAGCTCCTCAGTGCATTCAGTATGTCCTGCATAGGATGGGACTCGGACTCCAGTAGAGATGACAGCTTAGCCACCATCCTTCTCTCTCCCATCTCCTCCACTGGGTCAAGGCGCTGCCCCAGGACAGAGCTAGTTTTCTTGATCAGTTTGCTCAGTCTCTTCCTATCGGCTGCTGTGATGCCGCTGCCCCAGCAGACCACTCCAAAAGGGATGGCTGATGCCACCACCGAATCGTAGAAGGTGTTCAGGAGCACTCCTTGTACACCAAAAGACCTGAGCCTCCTCAGTAGGAACAGCCTGCGCTGTCCCTTCTTGTAGAGTGTGTCACTATTGTATGATCAGTCTAGTTTATTGTTCAAATAAACACCCAGGTACTTGTGGGATGTCACCATCTCAATGTCTGTTCCCTGGATGTTTACTGGTGCTGTGAGGGGTTGTCCTTGCCTGTGGGAGTCCACCACCAGCTTCTTAGTTTTTCTTGCATTGATCTGGAGGCAGTTCCGATGGCACCAGTCCACGAAGTCCTGGATAAGTCCTCTGTACTCAGCTTCATCTCCGTTGGAGATGAGGCAGACGATCGCAGAGTCATCAGAGAACTTCTGTAGATGGGAGTGTGTTGTGTTGTGTGAGAAGTCCGCACTGTAAAGGATGAACAGGAAGGGAGCCAAAACTGTTCCCTGGGGGACCCCCGTGCTGCCGATGATCATGTCGGACACACAACCCCGGGTTCTCACAAACTGTGGCCAGTTGACGTGCTGAATCCAAAAATCACATTGGTTTTGCTCAATCAGGTCAACTTTTTGAACTGTGGCCACATGTTTTCTTACGTTTTTGTTTACATGTACGGGTATTTTCGCTTTATATGATCCAAAATTCTTTTTTATTTCTTGAAATTCTCTGAATTTTGAACAATGATGGGGCTGCACGGTGGCGCAGTGGTTTAGCACTGTGGCAGCACAGTTTTACCCTTGGCCGGGGGATCGCGGGGATCATGAGGTCGTGGGTTCGATCCCAGCCCCCGACCAACAGTGAGCTGTGTGGAGTTTGCATGTTCTCCCCGTGTTGCGTGGGTTTACTCCGGGATTTCTCCGGTTTCCTCCCGCATACCAAAAACATGTAGGTTTAGGGCGCTCGCGCACGCAGCGACCAGCAGCCGGTGGCTTGTCACCAGACTGCAAACCAAGTCTACCTACGGGTACAAATAAGTAACAAAAAAAAAAAAAAAAAAAAAAAATGATGACGTAACATTCAATTTACCTGTACTTACCTTTATCAATGTCTATTATTCAATTCACAGTCAAAATTGTCTTAAGTTAGTTGAAAAAACACAGACAACTTACAAAAAATATTTTTGTTATGTTGTGTTACTATCATCTGGCTTCACTGACAGGTATAATTGTGTGTCATCTGCATAACAATGAAAATGTATACAATGCTTTCTAATAATGTTGCCTATTGGAAGCATATATAAACTAAAAAGAGTAGGGCCTAGCACAGATCCCTGTGGAACTCCATGACTGAGCTTTGAGTTGAAAGAAAACTCATTATTGACATGAACAAACTGGAACCTATCAGATAAATAAGATCTAAACCACTGCAATGAAGTTCCATTAAGTCCAACATAGTGTTCTAATCTATCAAGTAGAATATTATGATTGACAGTATCAAAAGCTGCACTAAGGTCCAAAAGGACAAATACAGAAACAAGTCCATTATCAGATGTGATAAGGAGGTCATTAAGATAAGATAAGATAAGATAAGCCTTTATTAGTCCCACAACGGGGAAATTCCAGGATTGCAACAGCACAGGGATAGCAACACTCAGAGCAACAATCAGAAGGCAAGAAAAAAAACAAGCAAGCAAGAGCAGCTAATAAACATATGTACGTATTACTATAAAATATATATATATACACACACACACAGACACACAGTGCAGAGCATTGTAGCTGGATGGAATAAATATATGAATATATGAACACACAGTGCAGAGCATTGTAGCTAGATGGAATAAATATGTAAATATATAAACACCCACAGTACGGAGCATTGCAGCTAGGTGGAATAAATATGCAAGTATATAAACACACACAGTGCGGAGCAATGTAGCTAGATGGAATAATATGTAGATATATAAATATATAAACACCCACAGTACGGAGCATTGTAGCTAGATGGAATAAATATGCAAATATATAAACACACACAGTGCAGAGCATTGTTGCTAGATGGAATGAAACAGCATAACCGTCTACTTAGTTATCCTACATGGTATGATTATGTGCCCATACATATTCTCACCCTCCATAGCGACCGGTATGTTCCTAGTTGTATGCCGGAGAGGACCATTGTGTAAGTCTATTGCATCTTTTGCATTCAAAAAACTATTAGTTTGTTACGTCTTTTTGCTATCTCTGCGAGCAGCCCTGCTTAGGTTGTACAGTCTGACAGCCGTTGGTAGGAAGGACCTACGAAACCTCTCGGTTGTGCACCTGGGATGATGTAGTCTGCTGCTAAATGAGCTCCTCAGTGCATTCAGTATGTCCTGCATAGGGTGGAACTCGGACTCCAGCAGAGATGACAGTTTAGCCACCGTCCTTCTCTCTCCTATCTCCTCCATCGGATCAAGGCGCTGCCCCAGGACAGAGCTAGCTTTCTTAATCAGTTTGTTCAGTCTCTTCCTATCGGCTGCAGTAATGCCACTGCCCCAGCAGACCACTCCAAAAGTGATGGCTGATGCCACCACCGTGTCATAGAATGACTTCAGCAGCGCCCCTTGTACACCAAAAGACCTGAGTCTCCTCAGCAGGAACAGCCTGCGCTGTCCCTTCTTGTAGAGTGCATCAGTATTGTGTGACCAGTCTAGTTTATTGTTCAGATGAATACCCAGGTACTTATAGGATGTCACCATCTCGATGTCTGTTCCCTGTATATTTAC
This sequence comes from Pholidichthys leucotaenia, assembly GCA_020510985.1. Taxonomy (NCBI): domain Eukaryota; kingdom Metazoa; phylum Chordata; class Actinopteri; order Cichliformes; family Pholidichthyidae; genus Pholidichthys; species Pholidichthys leucotaenia. Next base: position 210,040,737 of record CM035842.1, read on the forward strand.
TGGTACTGTGAGGGGCTGCCCATGCCTGCGGCAGTCCACCACCAGCTCCTTAGTTTTCCTCGCGTTGATCTGGAGGCAGTTCCGATGGCACCAGTCCACGAAGTCCTGGATAAGCCCTCTGTACTCAGCTTCATCTCCATTGGAGATGAGGCCAACGATCGCAGAGTCATCAGAGAACTTCTGTAGATGGCAGTGTGTTGTGTTGTGTGAGAAGTCCGCAGTATAAAGAGTGAACAGGAAGGGAGCCAGCACCGTTCCCTGGGGGGCCCCCGTGCTACTGATGATCGTGTCGGACACACAGTCCCGGGTTCTCACAAACTGAGGCCGGTTCGTGAGGTAGTCCAGGATCCATGATGACAGGTGCTGGTCCACCCCTGCGCGCAGCAGCTTGTCCTTCAGGATCATCGGTTGGATGGTGTTGAAAGCACTGGAGAAGTCAAAGAACATGATCCTCACCATATTCCCGGGCTTCTCCAGGTGGGACAGAGAACGGTGAAGGAGGAAGATCACCGCATCCTCCACCCCAATGCCATGCTGGTAGGCGAACTGGAGTGGATCCATCGCTGGTTCCACCAGGGGGCGGAGGTGAGCAAGGAGCAGTCTCTCCAGGGTCTTCATCAAGTGGGACGTCAAGGCCACCGGTCTGTAGCTGTTCAGGTCTTTGGGGTGGGAAGTTTTTGGTACAGGTACCACACAAGATGTTTTCCACAGCTGTGGTACCCTCCCCAGTTTCAGGCTCATGTTGAAGATATACGTCACAATCCCACACAGCTGGTCTGCACAGGACTTGAGGAGCTTTGCGCTGATGCCGTCCGGTCCCGGCGCCTTCCTCGCCTTGATCTTCCTCAGCTCCGTCCTCACCTGGGTCCTGGTCAGGGTCAGGATGGGGGGCTGTGTGTTGGGAGTGGGGGGGTGTTGGTAGAGTGGGGAGTGGGCAGCAGGACTTGATTTCTTTAGAGGCAGCAGTGGTTGTTGTGCAGTCAGGGGGGAGGGCGGTTGGTCAAATCTATTGAAAAACAGATTCAGGTTGTTCGCCCACTCCCTGCCCCCTGTGGCCTGGGGGGAGGTATTCTGGAGCCCCGAGATGGTTTTGAGGTTTCTCCAGACCCCGCTGATGTCGCTCTGTTGCAGCTTGTCCTCCATCTTCTTCCTGAAGCTGTCCTTGCCTTCTCTGATCTTTCTCCTCAGCTCCCTCAGTACGGACTTCAGCATCTCCCTGTTCCCCGACCTGAAGATCCTCTTCTTCTCTCTCAGAAGTGTTTTTATCTCAGGGTTGATCCAGGGTTTGTTGTTTGAGTGACGCCGTATGGTCTTGGTGGGAACGGATTTGTCCACACAGAAGCTGAGGTAGCCCGTGAAGGTGTGAATGAGGCCATCGATGTCCTCACCATGTGGATCGCAGAGCTGCTTCCAGGCGGTGGCTTCAAAACAGCCCTTTAGGGTGTCCATTGTCTCCTCAGACCATAACTCCACAGTGTGCATGGCCGGAGGTTGTCTGTGCACTAGGGGTTTGTACACCGGCCGGAGATGAACCAAGTTGTGATCCGATCTCCCGAGTGGGGGTAGTTGTGATGAGGTGTACGCCTCCTTAGTGTTTGCGTAGAATAAATCCAGTGTTTTATTGTCTCTAGTGTGGCATGTGACATACTGGGTGAACGTGGGTAGAATGGGAGACAGTGAAACATGGTTGAAATCGCCTGAGATGAGGAGAAGAGCATCTGGGTGTTCTGTCTGCAGCCTGCTGGTTACTGAATGGATGACGTCACGTGCTGTCCCAGCGTTCGCCGTCGGATTTGCATAAACAACAATGCAGATCACGTGTGAGTGTTCTCTCGGGAGATATGTAGGCCTCATGCTAACAGCTAGCAACTCAATGTCTTTGCTGCAGTGTCGTTGTTTAACAGTGATATGTCCCGGTCTGCACCAGTTGTTGTTAACATACATGATCACTCCACCGCCCCTAGCCTTGCCACTGTCTGGTGTTCGGTCAGCTCGTATCATGTGAAAACCCTCCAGCTCAATGTTAGCATCTGCTGCTAGTTCAGTTAGCCACGTCTCAGTAAACAAAAGGAGAGAGCACTCCCGGTATGTGCTATCATAACGGGAGATAGCCGCTAGCTCATCTAACTTTCCCAGTATCGACCGTACATTTCCCATGACAACAGATGGAAGGGAGGGTCTGTACCTTATATTTTTTGTCCTCCGCCTTACTCCAGCCCGGCAGCCGCGGCGTTTTCGCCTCAGTTCACTCGGTATGTCGAGTTTTTCCAATGGGACCGGGTGGCGGTTGAATGCTAGCAGCTGTTCTCTGCTGTATCGTATCCTGCTATAGACAGTGGCTCCGTCCACCGGCTCAGGAGACATTTAGGACGATCTGTGTGTCCGTGATATAAGTGGGGTGAAAAAAAAAGACGGATCAAAAGAGAGAGGAAGGGAAAAAGACTCGGAATCGAGCCGCTGTTGCAAAAGGCAGCCGACTCGTGTGGCGCCGAGAGAGAAAAAGTGACCTTAGTGACCTTCACTAAGGCTGTTTCAGTACTATGATGGATTCTAAACCCAGATTAAAACTCTTCAAATAAATCATTTCCCTGCAAGTGGTCAAATAATTGCGTAGCAGCAACTCTAAGATTTTTGAATTGAAAGGGAGCTTCGAGATTGGTCTATAGTTAGCTAAAACTCCTGGATCCAGTGTTGACTTTATGAGTAAGGGTTTAATGACAGCAGTTTTAAAAGCTTGCGGTACATGGCCTAAAGAGAATGAAGAATTGATTATCAGAAGAATAGAGCTACCAATAAATGGGAAGACTTCTTTGAATAACCTGGTAGGAATAGGGTCTAAAAGACAAGTTGAAGGCTTGGATGAGGAAATTATTTTATCTAACTCTAAAAGGTCAATTGGAGTAAACTCATCAAGACAGATATCAATTGAAGGAGTTGTAGTAGTTACTGTTTTTAAGTTAACAGTGGGAAGAATGACTTATTTTATCTCTGATAGATGAAATTTTATTATTGAAAAAGTTCATAAAGTCCTGACTAGTAAGCTCTAAGGGAATGCTAGGATTGACAGAGTCCTGGCTCTTTGTCAGCCTGGCTACAGTGCTGAAAAGAAACCTGGGATTATTCTTGTTCTCTTCTATTAATGCAGAATAATAACTTGTTCTAGCTTTTCTAAGAGATTTTTTAAAAATTAAAAGATGATTTTTCCAAGCTAAATAGATTTCATCTAAATTAGTGGAGCGCCATTTTCTTTCTAATTGATGAGTCTTCTGTTTTAAGCTACGAGTTTCTGTGTTGAACTAAGGAGTTAGAAATCTCTGATTAGACTTTTTCTTTTTTAAAGGGGCCACCATGTCTAGAGTCTGATGCAGAGAAGCTGTAACACTATCTACCATGCTATCAATTACAGAATGAGCAAGTTGTCTATAGCTTATTTCCGTTGTGTTGACACATGACATAGAGGAAACAATCTGCATAAATAAACTACACCAAAACACTGAAAAAATACAAAAACTAGAAGAGCTGATATTATATTATATATGATGCAGATACATTAAAATGAATTTGAAAACGCTATTTTAAATGCCTCTGCTACTCCAGTCTTACTGACTGATTTAACGCTAGGTCAGCCGAAACTGGAAGCTCCGCCCATAATCATTGCTACAGCAGCACCCCCAGGAATAAAGTGGACACATTAAAACCAATTTGAAATGTTTTAATACCGCTATTTTAAATGCCTGCTGCTCCACTGTTGCTGACCGACTTCACAGTATCTCAGCGTTTCTGCAGCAGCAGCCTCAGCAAAAAGGTGGATAATTAAAGTGATTTAAAAAGATGACATTCTTTAGAAATTCTCTTCTTGTTGTCAATATACCAGTGGGAAAAACTGCCAGTATCTGTGACACTGCTGTCTGGCTCATGTTTGGCCCAGCAGCAATGCCACCGTTTTCGGGGCGGAGGTATGAGCTCTCTGCTGCGCGCTGGCTCCTCCTGCTCCGTCTTTTCTCCCCCAGCCACCCTACTTGGTGCTCTGACCCCCTGGCCTCTCCCCACCCTCTATAAGTGGCCACGCTGCGCCGCACGCAGCCTCTTTCCCGGCCACGGAGCCACCGTGAGTGTCCCGAAAAACTGAAAAAACAGCTAAAAAAATATAAAAAAAAAAAACCCAACAAAACCTTTAAAAAAGAAGCACGGCGAGACTTCAAGGAAGACAAATCTTAAAAAAAAATCGCAAAACTATTACTATATGAGTAAAAACCGGTGCAGAGGAGGACTGGGATCTGCGCTCGGCGGGAGGACCCGCAGCTGCTAAAGTCTTCAGCGCTCATCAGCGCCGGCGCGCAACCGTGCGCCATGAACGCGGCGGCGGCGGCGGCCAGCTACCCCATGGCGTCCCTATACGTGGGAGACCTGCACGCGGACATCACCGAGGCCATGCTGTACGAGAAGTTCAGCCCCGCCGGACCGGTGCTGTCCATCCGCGTGTGCCGCGACATGATCACGCGCAGGTCCCTGGGCTACGCCTACGTCAACTTCTCCCAGCCGGCTGACGGTAGGGAAGCGTGCGTGTGCGTGTGTGTGTGTGCGCGCAGAGCAGGGGCGGTGGTCGGTGTGTGTGTGGGGGGCCTCTGGGGGGGGCAGCATGTCCATGTGGGTTGTCTGATGGGTCCAGGTGGGTGTGGCTGGCCCACAGGGACTTGCTCTTCTCCCAGATGATTCTCCCAGAAATTTGCTGTTTTATTTTTGTAGATTTGTGACTTTTTTCCTGTAAATTTCATACATTTGTCTTGAAAATTTGGAACTTTTTCATAAAATTTCAGCTTGTATTTTTTTCTCGTAAAATTCTGATTTAGTTTTCATGTAAATTTCTGAGATTTTGCCATAAATTTGCAACATTTCTCTCGTAAATTTGGAACTTTATCAAAAATTTTCAACTTTTTTCACTGTAAACATAACTTTTTCTTTGACTAAACTTGATTTTTTCTCATAAACTTTCAATTTATTTTCTCATATATTTGCTACTTTTTTGTCAATTTGCAACAAATTTGTGACTTTTTTGTGTAAATTTGCTAAATTAAGTTTTCCATTTTTTTCTAGTAATTTGACAATTTTTTTCTTGTAAATTTGCAGCTTATTTCTCCTAAATTTTCACCTTTTCTCATGAATTTGTGACGTTTTCCTCCTAACTTTGGCAGCAGTGTTACTGAAAGCTGCTCACTAAGTTCAGCCCAGCTGGATTTAAAGCGGGTCAGCAGAACACCTCCTGGGCCACAGCTAAAGTTCATGTGGGCAAACACAGATGAGGCCCACATGGAACCTGCAGACAAACCCACATGGACGCATAAGACAGCCCACATTTAACCTATAGTGGGGCCCACATGGGCATGCTTGCTGGAGGTGGGGGTGGGGGGCTATTTCTGGCAACTGTTTAAAATGAGGAATATAATCTCCCTTTCCCAACAATGAAAAATGAAAAAAAAAAACAAAACATTACATCGAATAAAAATTTGATCATGCATCCACTGCAACTTTACAAGAAAAGAGCTGCAAGTTTAATCCAACAAAGTTGCAAAGTTACAAAACAAAGTAGCAAATTTATGATGGAAAAAGTTAGAAACTTACAAGATGAAGTCACAAGTTTACAAAAAGCAAAAGTAGCAACTTTACAATAAAAAGAATTGAAAATTTGCAAGCAAAAACCCAAATTTACACACGTGTATGTGGCTGCAGTGGCACATGGTGCTGACTGTCATCATGCTGACTGGAGGAACGTCGCTGTGTGACGCTGGAAGAAAAGAAATCAAAATTCAGCGTTCTAGCTGGTGAAAAACCTAAAGACACTACAGAATTAGGCTGGGTTTCTGCTCTGATGTGCCTACGCTTTGGAAAAGGCCGGCGCACACATGGCTGTACATGTTTTATTTTTTGCGGTTACCAAGCATTTGACAGGCACATAACCATCATTTGCAGTTTCACCCCAGCCCAATAGGTGGCGCAAATTCACTGACACACCAGTTTGTTCCCTGACCATATAAAAGAGAAGAAAAGCAAGAGTCGCGTGTAAGCAGCGGCAATAGCGACTTCATGAAGGTGAGAAGGGGAGCTCCTGTGTTTACTACTTTTGGTGGAAGAAGAAGCTAAGAAAAGAAAGGAGATGGTAGAATAGTGCTTCTGTTTCTTCACTTTCATCTTCTGCTTCCTTTTCTCCTCCTTCTTTGTGCGCTGTATCGCTGGCGCCACCTATGGAATGGAAGTTAGATCTTGCACATAAGCAGTCAACTCACACAGCCAACGGGGTCACAGAATTTGGGCTGCATGCGCTCAGCTGCAAAGGGACTCCGCAGAGCCTAGCGGACTGGAGAGGATGACCACGTGCAAATTGACATCAGAAAAGTTAGCACAGATTTACAAGAAATGCAAGGAAAGTTGCACATTTTTGAGTTGGAAATTATATTAAAAAAATGCAAATTTATTAGAAAAACTTGAATATTTATATAAATTTATATTATATATATAATATTATATATATATATATATATATATATATATATATATAAATTTATATTTATATAAATATATATATATATATTTATATAAATTTATATTTATATAAATATAAATATATATAAATATAAATATAAAAAAAATATTTGTGAGAAAAAAGTAGGTAAAAATTACAAATAAATATAGAAAAGTTAAAATTAAAAAAGAAAATTTCAGATTTAACCACTGTGAGAATGCTCAGATACCCTGACCTTTGACCTTGATCTGCAGAAGCACCTGAGGATCATCGTGTGTGAGTTTGTGAGCATCGGGGCACTTCCGTAGGACGAGTAGGGATTTTTCTGAAACGTGGACCGATGACGGCTGCAGCGTCACATTAGTCTCTTCTGACTTCGTTGGAATGGGCTAAAAAGATAGTCTTCAAGAAAAAAGTTTCAGATTTGAGAGAAAAATGGAGAAAAAGTTGCAACTTTTGATGGGATATTTATGAAAAAAGTTCTGCATTTGTGAGAAATTTTATGAGGAAAAAACATCACAAATTGATGAAGAAAAAATGCACATGTAGGGGAAAAGTTATCAAATAGTTTGAACATTTGTGAGGAAAAAAATTAAATTAACTACACTACAGATGTTGGTAATTTCCATGAAAAGTTAGATTGAAGAGGTAAAAAAAAATCTCCACATCAGGGCCGTTTCTAGCTTTTTTTTTTCTGGGGGGGGGGGGGTGAGAAAGAATTCAAACCCTTGAAAATAAAAATGAATAAAAAATAAAACAATTTAAAAAATTACCGGCATCACATGAATTTTGCAGATTTCCAAGAAAAATCATCAAAAACTTACAGCTAAAACAGTTATGAATTTACCAGATAAAAAAAGAAAATTTATGGGGAAAAACTGCAAATAGACAAGAAGAAAGTCACAAATTTATGAGAAAAAGTAGCCAATTTACAAGAAAAATGGAGCATATTTATGAGGAAAAAAAGTGGAAGTTAGTTTAAATTCCACCCAAAAATACTGAAGATGAAGATGGAGGTCGGGGGCCGCTGCATTTGCATACTCCGCTTCATAGCCAGAAACAGTTGTGAGGCCGAAGTATTTTAGTCACAGAATTGATTTGACCTACAAAGTCCGCCCCAGTTCTTGGGTCTACTTTCATATCATCCAGCCATTCATGTCCGTTAAAGTCTTCAGAGCACAGACACATCGTCCTGAAGAGTCGTCAGAAGCTCCTTTAATTACAGCCGTGCAAATGTGGAAATGTGAGACTCTTAAACTTATTAAACCTCCCCCAGAACGACCCAGTTCTGCTCCGATCGGCAGGGCCGGAGAGGGAACCAGTGCCCGCTGTGCTCCGCTGCCATGTGGAGTGAAAAAGGACGAGACAGCTGAGCCTGGTTGACCGGGCCTGTACCGCAGGAAGAAAAACAGAACAACCTGCAATGTATTAGGTCCATACATTTACAGTAGTCACTAATTAAGGCAGATAAAGGTGTGAATTTGTGAAAAAAGTTGTAAATTCATGTGGAACCCCCCCACAAATTAGCAAGAAAAAACTATTTCAAATTTAGATGAATAAGTTGTAAATTTACAAGAAAAAAGTCTTAAATTTATGCAGAAAAAGTTGCTGATTTACCTTAAAAAGTCTTACATTTACATGAAAAAAGTTACAAATTATGTTGGGAAAAATAGGATGATGTAGAAATAAGTTTCAAATTTACAAATAAAAATGCCACCAAAAATCAAAGTTTTTTTCTTGTTTACATGTCTGTAGCATGTTTTTTTATGACTTACAAGACATATCAATAACAAAATCACTCAAATTTCTCGTGTCTTTTTTTTTTTTGCTTTAAAATTTCACCTAAGCCCCGCCCCCTGAAAAAAGGTGAGTTGAGATGGACGTTTTTGGTGACATGACTATGCACGACGCTGGCTAGTGCTGAGCCAATCAGGACTCTCTGGTTTAACTGACGCCAGCCTCCAACAAGTTAGCATTTTTGGGCTAGCTGCTTTGAAAACTTGACCCAGTTAAGATGGTTTTACCATTAAACTACTTTTAAGGACCAATGCAGTTTCAGTCATAATCCTGGGCCACCACGCAGACAACTGGGCATGTCCTTCAACCGGTACATCTTTTTATCACAGGATTTATGCTCTTTAATGTAGCACTAGCCACTATTAGCCTGGTGGGATGTGGGTTGGGCCGAGTCACCAATTCTAGTGGGGGGGGGGCACAAGACTATAAGACAATGACCCGGTTACATGGTCACATTGGACCAGTTACTGGGAATAAACTGATAATGGCAATAATTAGTTTTGTCATGTTTCCATGCACTGACCAAACGGATTATTGGACGGGTAACCACTTGAGTCCATGACCCGGTTACATGGACTTTATCAGATTATTCTCTTTACATGGCCACTTGAATAATCAAATAACTCCAGAAATCCAGTCATAGCCAGTTTATTCGTGTACATGTAAACATGATCACCGTGTTTTTATAGGGGATTTATAGCCACTGGAGTGCATCTTTAAGTTTTTATAAAAAGGTTACAATGTGGGTCACCCCCACAGCCTACGGACAAGCAGAGCGCTCAGCTGGAGCAATTAGCAGAACAATGAGATGTGTGTATTGAGATCAATAGGCAGCTTCTCTTTGTCTAGCTCCTTCCTGCCAGTATCCTGTTGATATGTGTGACTCAAATGCAGGTGTTCATGCAGGTGTTCATGTAGTGGGGTATTTAAACTGCATATCGCTCTGTAACTCTCTCTCTCTCTCTGACCACTGCTCCTGACGAGAGCCTCCGGGCTTGCTCTGGCGCGCCTGCACGGCGCTGGAGTGAGTTCTGTGATGGCGGGATGAAATAAAACCCACTTTTAAACCACAGTTCACTGCTTATTATTTCATGCCGCCACACTGGTGACCCCGAGAAAGCACACGCTTTGTGCAACGCAACCTTCTGGTCTGGACAGCCACACTGGTGACCCGACCAAGAAAAGAACATGCTGGCAGCCCCCGGCGGTGACTCTCCGACGACAAGCGAACGCAGCAGCCTGACGCAAATGGACTGCCCTCCCTTCGGCTACAGGGAGACCTCGACGCAGAACCAACACCAGGCGAACTCTCCGGAGATCACTCACGACCGGGAAAGCCGCAGAAAGCTTCATGGTGCGACCCTCACCAGAGATCGGGACATCCACGCTGGACCGGCCGAGGGACACAGAACGTCTTCTCCCTCTCACTGCTCCTCCTCCCTCTCACCGCTCCTATGCATCTACGCGAGCCCGAGGGACAAAGATCGTCTACTCCCTCTCACCGCTCCTACGCATCTACACGGGCCCAAGGGACAAAGATCGTCTCCTCCCTCTCACCGCTCCTACGCATCTGCACGAGCCCGAGGGACAAAGATTGTCTACTTCCTCTCACCACTCCAATGCACCACGAGCGAACAACGCAACAGCTACAACAGGGATGACCATTGGCGCCGACGACGCTGATCTCCAGCAAGCTCCCTGACCCTGACTCGCCTCTACAGAGGACAGCGCACCACGCACGGGACAATACCGGCTCCACACAGACCGCCATCGTCCTTCGCCGCTGCACACAGAATCTTCAGGGCTGCTCACACACCTGAAGCACGCACGCAGCTCGCTCACAGGATTTTGTATGGGTCTCAGCCACGGCGCACAAAGGGAATTCAGCCGTCAGCTGTCCCTGAGGGCTTTAGGGCTGCGCACGTGCACCTAAAACCAACACGCCAAGTCCCTCACACAGCTGCAGCTCCTTTTTTCTCACAGCCGCTACGCAGCCTTGCAGCTCCTGTTTTTCTTCATAGCCGCGAGAGGAGTCGGAGACAAATTTTTCTTCGCACAGCCGCTGTGGACCTCCGCCACGTTCAACGGGACAACCCCTCAACATCGCGGATCCACAGGCAATTTTTGTGCGGCCCAACAACTTCGCCGTCCTGGGCCGGCACTTGCTACCCCCACCCCCTTCCCTCCACCTCCTCGGCACAGAGCCTTACCCGCAGCTCGCTACCAAAGCCGGACTATCGAGGCCTCAGCTTCCTGCTGAGCCCTCTGGGGGGGGAGTGTGTGGGTCACCCCCACAGCCTATGGACAAGCAGAGCGCTCAGCTGGAGCAATTAGCAGAACAATGAGATGTGTGTATTGAGATCAATAGGCAGCTTCTCTTTGTCTAGCTCTTTCCTGCCAGTATCCTGTTGATATGTGTGACTCAAATGCAGGTGTTCATGCTTCCTGCTCTGTACCATGATGCAAATGTGCCTTTCATGTATTGTCTGTAGTGGGGTATTTAAACTGCATATCGCTCTGTAACTCTCTCTCTCTCTCTGACCACTGCTCCTGACGAGAGCCTCCGGGCTTGCTCTGGCGCGCCTGCACGGCGCTGGAGTGAGTTCTGTGATGGCGGGATGAAATAAAACCCACTTTTAAACCACAGTTCGCTGCTTATTATTTCATGCCGCCACACTGGTGACCCCGAGAAAGCACACGCTTTGTGCAACGCAACCTTCTGGTCTGGACAGCCACACTGGTGACCCGACCAAGAAAAGAACATGCTGGCAGCCCCCGGCGGTGACTCTCCGACGACAAGCGAACGCAGCAGCCTGACGCAAATGGACTGCCCTCCCTTCGGCTACAGGGAGACCTCGACGCAGGACCAACACCAGGCGAACTCTCCGGAGATCACTCACGACCGGGAAAGCCGCAGAAAGCTTCATGGTGCGACCCTCACCAGAGATCGGGACATCCACGCTGGACCGGCCGAGGGACACAGAACGTCTTCTCCCTCTCACTGCTCCTCCTCCCTCTCACCGCTCCTATGCATCTACGCGAGCCCGAGGGACAAAGATCGTCTACTCCCTCTCACCGCTCCTACGCATCTACACGGGCCCAAGGGACAAAGATCGTCTCCTCCCTCTCACCACTCCTACGCATCTGCACGAGCCCGAGGGACAAAGATTGTCTACTTCCTCTCACCGCTCCAATGCACCACGAGCGAACAACGCAACAGCTACAACAGGGATGACCATTGGCGCCGACGACGCTGATCTCCAGCAAGCTCCCTGACCCTGACTCGCCTCTACAGAGGACAGCGCACCACGCACGGGACAATACCGGCTCCACACAGACCGCCATCGTCCTTCGCCGCTGCACACAGAATCTTCAGGGCTGCTCACACACCTGAAGCACGCACGCAGCTCGCTCACAGGATTTTGTATGGGTCTCAGCCATGGCGCACAAAGGGAATTCAGCCGTCAGCTGTCCCTGAGGGCTTTAGGGCTGTGCACGTGCACCTAAAACCAACATGCCAAGTCCCTCACACAGCTGCAGCTCCTTTTTTCTCACAGCCGCTACGCAGCCTTGCAGCTCCTGTTTTTCTTCATAGCCGCGAGAGGAGTCGGAGACAAATTTTTCTTCGCACAGCCGCTGTGGACCTCCGCCACGTTCAACGGGACAGCCCCTCAACATCGCGGATCCACAGGCAATTTTTGTGCGGCCCAACAACTTTGCCGTCCCGGGCCGGCACTTGCTACCCCCACCCCCTTCCCTCCACCTCCTCGGCACAGAGCCTTCCCCGCAGCTCGCTACCAAAGCCGGACTATCGAGGCCTCAGCTTCCTGCTGAGCCCTCTGGGGGGGAGTGTGTGGGTCACCCCCACAGCCTACGGACAAGCAGAGCGCTCAGCTGGAGCAATTAGCAGAACAATGAGATGTGTGTATTGAGATCAATAGGCAGCTTCTCTTTGTCTAGCTCTTTCCTGCCAGTATCCTGTTGATATGTGTGACTCAAATGCAGGTGTTCATGCTTCCTGCTCTGTACCATGATGCAAATGTGCCTTTCATGTATTGTCTGTAGTGGGGTATTTAAACTGCATATCGCTCTGTAACTCTCTCTCTCTCTGACCACTGCTTCTGACGACACGCATAGCCTGTCTGCTTACGAGAGCCTGAGGGCTCGCTCTGGCACGCTTATACAGTGCCGGGGTGAGTTCTGTGATGGCGGGATGAATGATAAATAAACACCCTTAAAAACTCTCAGTTCGCTGCTTATTATTTCATGCCGCCACAACAAATTTATTTGAAAATGTTTTAAAATTTACACAAAAAAGTTGCAAATTCTGTCGGGAGCAAATACAATGATGCAAGAAAATGTTTCTGTAAAAACTGCAAATTTATAAGTCAGAATCCTCAGATTTATGTGTAAAAATAAGTTGCAATGTTTTAAGTAAAAAGTCAATTTGTGTGGGAAAAAGTTTGAAATTTACATAAAAATTGCTAATTTATGTGAAACTTTAGTTTGGGAAAATACAAAGATGCAAAAAATGGTCAAGATATATTAGTGAAAAAATGGAAATTTATAAGTAAAAATTCTTGTATTTATGTGAAAAATTAATTATAAATTTACAAGAAATAAGACTTAAATTTGTCATGATCTGGTGCATGAGCGGGGGCCGTGCCCAGCTGTCAGATTAGCTTTGTCTTTTTCTGTCGGTCTATTTTTCTGTCCACCTTGTTTGCTGTATTTGGTTCCTATTTTTGGTAAGCTCATTATTAGTTTCTGTTTCCTTTTTTGGTTTATTGTTTTGATCATTGCTGGTGCTGTGACAGCTCGCGCGTCACTTCCGGCTGTTTGATTCTGTTTGCAGGCTGTCACGGCTGCCAGTAAAGATCTCCACTCATGACCCCGCAGGCGTTGTCAATCCAGGGGCTTCCTATTTAAGCGGTTGGCGCTACTTCCCTGGCGCAGCAGCAGAAACCACTTCAGTCGGGCATCCCCTGGACATCTTACAGCCAAGTTATTATTTCCCTGTCTGTCTCACACCTTTTGTTTTACTTGGCATTCTTCGCCCCAGCCTTGGAGCTGTCTTTTTCATTGGTGTACAGACGTGGACAAAATTGTTGGTACCCTTCTGTTAATGAAAGAAAAACCCACAATGGTAACAGAAATGACTTGAATCTGACAAAAGTGGTAATAAATAAAAATTCTATGAAAATTAACCAATGAAAATCAGACAATGCTTTTGAATTGTGGTTCAACAGAATTATTTTAAAAAACAAACTCATGAAACAGGCCTGGACAAGAATGATGGTACCCTTAATATTTTGTTGCACAACCTTTTGAGGTAATCACTGCAATCAAATGATTTCTGTAACTGTCAATGAGACTTCTGCACCTCTCAGCAGGTATTTTGGCCCACTCCTCATGAGCAAACTGCTCCAGTTGTCTCAGGTTTGAAGGGTGCCTTCTCCAGACGGCATGTTTCAGCTCCTTCCACAGATGTGCAATAGGATTTAGATCAGGGCTCATAGAAGGCCACTTTAGAATAGTCCAATGTTTGGCTCTTAGCCATTCTTGGGTGTTTTTAGCTGTGTGTTTTGGGTCATTATCCTGTTGCAAGACCCATGGCCTGCGACTGAGACCAAGCTGTCTGACAATGGGCAGCACATTTCTCTCTAGAATACCTTGATAGTCTTGAGATTTCATTGTACCCTGCACAGATTTCAACACACCCTGTGCCAGATGCAGCAAAGCAGTCCCAGAACATAACAGAACCTCCTCCATGTATCACAGTAGGGACAGTGTTCTTTTCTTGGTATGCTTCATTTTTGCGTCTGTGAACATAGAGCTGATGTGCCTTGCCAAAAAGTTCCAGTTTTGTCTCATCTGTCCATAGGACATTCTCCCAGAAGCTTTGTGGCTTGTTAACATGCAGTTTGGCAAAATAAACATCGTACACAGTATCCTCTCGGAGGCTCAGGCTTCCCGCACTCCTGACGCGGTCCAGGAGTGTTTGGCTGGAGCCGCTCAAGTGCTCGAGGCAAGCCCCAGCCTTTGGAACCATCTGGAGCTCACTGACATGCTTTGCTACATAGCCAACCACCCATCCATGCTTCACAGGCTGGGGGAAACCTCCATCGTTTCCATGCTGGCGCCAACAAGGAAGCGGTCCCAGAAGCCCCAAGGCTCTTGCCGCTCCTCAGCTGCTGCAGCCCCGCCTTCTCCTCCCGAACAATGGCCCGCACCATTGGTCAGGGAGCTGGAGGAGCGAAGGCAAGTTTTAGTAGCAGAGACTGAACAGTTGCTGGACTATAAGCTGTGGCTCCTTCCGGACTATGTGGGCCAGCTGGAGGGAGATTCACTGGATGAAACAGAGTTTGAGCCAATGGAGGAACATCCCCTGGTTCCGGCGCTTCATCCACCTCACCAGATGACCTCCGTACCTCCCAGAGGTGCTCCATCTGGACCCACAGCAGCAGCCACCATCAAGCCCCAGGAATCTAGGCAAGTATCAGTTATTTTCTAACACCTAGAAATGAATTATCTTGTCTAATTCCCGGTGGGGGGGTGGGGGGCTCAGGAGCAGCCGCACGCTGGGCCCGGGCTGTCATCACCTGCTGCTGCTGTTAAGTCTGTGTCCTCACCTGCTTCGCCCGTATTTCGCTCTGCCTTCCTTGAGTGTTCACCGGTCCTGGGAGGGAGCCGCCGGACGTTGGATGGTCCTGGGGTGCTGAGGAGGCCAGACCCAGTTCCGCAGCCATGGTGTTCATGGGAGAGGAGCATTCCCTGAGACCCGAAAGCTGAGCTGACGAGGAGTCCTCTGGTTTCGGCATTGCAGAATCTTATACTATAGGTGAGGCATTCCTTGGCTCCGTCACGCCACGCTGGAGTGACCCCTGCTTCAGTCATCGCGTCGGAGGGTCCGCCGACATCAACCACTATGCTTGCTGCCTGGGCCGCTGCAGCAGGTTCGCTGGAGTCCTGGACGGTGGCAGAGCTCGAGTTCAGGCAAGTGCTCTGTTCTGGGTTAACATCATCAGATTCAGAGAATTCTTGTCTCCTTCCTCTGCTCATGTCCAAACCATCTCAGCCTTGCCTCTCTTACTTTGTCTCCAAACCGCTCAATCTGAGCTGTCCCTCTGATAGACTCATTTTTAATTCTGTCCCTCCTAGTCACTCCCAATGAGAATCTTAGCATCTTCAACTCTGCCACCTCCAGCTCCACCTCCTGTCTTTTTGTCAGCACCACCGTCTCCAAACCATACATCATAGCAGGTCTCACTGCCATCTTGTAAATCTTCCCTTTCACTCTTAATGCTACCCTTCTGTCACAAATCACCCCTGACACTCATCTCCACCCACTCCACCCTGCCTGCACTCTCTTTGCCTCGCTTGTGTATTTTCCATTGCTTTGAATGGTTTATTTAAACTCATCTATTTTCACCACCTCTACTCCTTCCACCTTCACCATTGCACCTGCCTCCCTCTCATTCACACTCATGTATTCTGTCTTGTTTCTACTGACTTTCATTCCTCTTCTCTCCAGAGCATACCTCCACCTCTCCTGGTTCTCTTCCACCTGGTCCCTACTCTCACTATACATCACAATGTTGTCTGCAAATATCATGGTCCACAGAGACTCCTGCCTGACCTCATCCATCATCCTGTCCATCACCATGGCAAACAAGAAGGGGCTCAGAGCCGATCCCTGATGTAACCCCACCCCCACCTTGAACCCATCCGTCACTCCTACAGCACACCTCACTGTCATCTCTCTGCCCTCATACATGTCCTGCACCACTCTCACATACTTCTCTGCCACTCCTGACTTCCCCATACAGTACCACACTTCCTCTCTTGGCACCCTATCATCTGCTTTCTCTAGATCCACAAAGACACAGTGCAACTCCTTCTGACCTTCTCTATACTTCTCCATCAACACTCTTAGAGCAAACATTGCATCTGTAGTCCTCTTTCTTGGCATGAAACCGTACAGCTGCTCACTGATTGTCACCTCTCCTCTTAACCTGGCTTCAACAACTCTTTCCCATATCTTCATAGTGTGGCTGATCAACTTTATGCCTCTGTAGTTACTACAGCTCTGAGCATCACCTTTGTTCTTGAAAATTGGTACCAAAACACTTTTTCTCCACTCCTCAGGCATCCTCTCACTCTCCAAGATTGTGCTAAACAATCTGATTAAAAAGTCCACTGCCATCTCTCCTAAACATCTCCATACCTCCACAGGTATGTCATCTGGACCAACCGCCTTTCCATTCTTCATCCTCTTCAAAGCTGCCCGCACTTCTGCCTTGCTAATCCTCAGGACTTCCTTGTTCACCATCTTTCCTTCATCCATCCTCCTCTCTCTCTCATTTTCTTCATTCATCAGCTCTTCAAAGTTCTCCTTCCACCTTCTCAACACACTCTCATCATTTGTTGGTACATTACAATTTCTGTCCTTAAAACGTTCATAGTGGTCAAATCTAACCAAATGTGGTTTATTTTTCAACTGCAGGGATCTAAGCGCTGCAACACCGATGGAAGAAGTGTGTGGACCGAAGGGGAGACTATGATGAAAAATAAACCATATTTGGTCAAATTTGACCACTATGAACTTTTCAGCCCTCCCTCATATAAAAATTACATATTTATAAGTAAAAGTTCTGTTATGTGACTATTTAAGTCAAAGAAGTGTGAAATTTATTTTTAAAAAATT
Organism: Pholidichthys leucotaenia; assembly: GCA_020510985.1. Lineage (NCBI taxonomy): Eukaryota > Metazoa > Chordata > Actinopteri > Cichliformes > Pholidichthyidae > Pholidichthys > Pholidichthys leucotaenia. Next base: position 210,057,758 of record CM035842.1, read on the forward strand.
GCAAATTCAAGAGGGAAAAAGCATAGATGCAAGAAAAATTTGTCCACAAAAAACTCCAGAAGTGCATGAAAAAAATTGCAAATTTATATAAAAAAATTACCAGTTCAATAAGAGGAAAATAACAAAAGTGACAGAAAATGGTCACAAATTTATACTATTTGTCAGAATGTCAAATTTACAAGAAAAAAAATCTTTTTTTTGGTGGAAAACAAGTATAAAATTTACAGGGAAAAAAGCCACGGATTTTCAAGTAAGTTTTGAATTTTATTGAACAAGTTGCAGATTTACATGAAAAAAATGCAAATTCCATCCATCCATCCGTCCATCTTCTACCGCTTTTCCGGAGGTCCGGGTCGCGGAGGCAGCAGTTCAAACAGAGAAGCCCAGACTTCCCTCTCCCCGGCCACCTGCTCCAGCTCTTCAGAGAGGATACCAAGGCGTTCCCAGACCAGCTGGGAGACGTAGTCTCTCCAGTGAGTCCTGGGTCTGCCCCGGGGTCTCCTCCCAGTGGGACGTGCCCAAAACACCTCAAGAGGGAGGCGTCCAGGAGGCATCCTGATCAGATGTCCATACCACCTCAACTGACTCCTTTCAATGTGGAGGAGCAGCGGTTCTACTCTGAGCCTCTCCCGGATGACTGAGCTCCTCACCCTGTCTCTGAGGGTGAGTCCAGCAATCCTACGGAGAAAGCTCATTAGGTGACCCCTTATGGATCGTCACCTTATCGTGGTGGGGGGGTTTGCGTGCCCCAGTGATCTCAGGAGCTATGTCGTCTGGGGCAATTTGCCTCTGGTAGGGTCACCCAAGACAAACTGGTCCTGGGTGAAGGGCCAGACTAAGAACTATCCAACAGACTCTCATGATAAATACCAGAACAAGGATTCAGTGTACCCCGCCTGGTATGGGGTTACCGGGGACCCACCCTGGAGACAGGCCTGGGGGAGGGGCTAGATGGCTAGCATCTGGTGGCCGGGTTTCCTCCCATGGGACCCGGCCGGGCTCAGCCCGAAGGAGTTACATGGGTCCGCCCCCCAGTGGGCTCACCACCTGCAGGAGGGACCATGGGGGTCCGGCGCTATGTGGATCAGGCGGCGGTCAAAGGCGGAGACCTTGGCGATCTGATCCCAGGCTTCCTAAACTGGCTTTTGGGGAAAAAAAACGCAAACTCGTGAAAAAAGCTGCCTATTCAAGAGGGGAAAACCAACATACATTAGTCATAAATTTATCTGCAAAAAATGCAAATGTATATGTAAAAACTCTCAACCCTATGTGGAAAAGTTTATATATTTATAAGCAACTACAGTGGGGTAAAAAAAGTATTTAGTCAGCCACCAATTGTTCAAGTTCTCCCACTTAAAAGATGAGAGAGGTCTCCAATTTTCATCATAGGTATACCTCAACTATGAGAGACAAAATGAGAAAAAAAAATCCAGAAAATCGCATTGAAGGATTTTTAATGAATTAATTGGTAAATTCCTCAGTAAAATAAGTATTTGGTCAATAACAAAAGTTCATCTCAATACTTTGTTATATACCCTTTGTTGGCAATGACAGAGGTCAAACGTTTTCTCTAAGTCTTCACAAGGTTTTCACACACTGTTGCTGGTATTTTGGCCCATTCCTCCATGCAGATCTCCTCAAGAGCAGTGATGTTTTGGGGCTGTCGCTGGGCAACACGGACTTTCAACTCCCTCCAAAGATTTTCTATGGGGCTGAGATCTGGAGACTGGCTAGGCCACTCCAGGACCTTGAAATGCTTCTTACGAAGCCACTCCTTCGTTGCCCAGGTGGTGTGTTTGGGATCATTGTCATGCTGAAAGACCCAGCCACGTTTCATCTTCAATGCCCTTGCTGGTGGAAGGAGGTTTTCACTCAAAATTTCACGATACATGGCCCCATTCATTCTTTCCTTTACACGGATCAGTCGTCCTGGTCCCTTTGCAGAAAAACAGCCCCAAAGCATGATGTTTCCACCCCCATGCTTCACAGTAGGTATGGTGTTCTTTCTCCTACAAACACGACAAGTTGAGTTTTTACCAAAAAGTTCTATTTTGGTTTCATCTGACCATATGACATTCTCCCAATCCTCTTCTGGATCATCCAAATGCTCTCTAGCAAACTTCAGACGGGCCTGGACGTGTACTGGCTTAAGCAGGGGGACATGTCTGGTACTGCAGGATTTGAGTCCCTGGCGGCGTAGTGTGTTACTGATGTAGCCTTTGTTACTTTGGTCCCAGCTCTCTGCAGGTCATTCACTAGGTCCCCCCATGTGGTTCTGGGATTTTTGCTCACCGTTCTCGTGATAATTTTGACCCCACGGGGTGAGATCTTGCATGGAGCCCCAGATCGATGGAGATTATCAGTGGTCTTGTATGTCTTCCATTTTCTAATAATTGCTCCCACAGTTGATTTCTTCACACCAAGCTGCTTACCTATTGCAGATTCAGTCTTCCCAGCCTGGTGCAGGTCTACAATTTTGTTTCTGGTGTCCTTTGACAGCTCTTTGGTCTTGGCCATAGTGGAGTTTGGAGTCTGACTGTTTGAGGTTGTGGACAGGTGTCTTTTATACTGATAACGAGTTCAAACAGGTGCCATTAATACAGGTAACGAGTGGAGGACAGAGGAGCCTCTTAAAGAAGTTGTTACAGGTCTGTGAGAGCCAGAAATCTTGCTTGTTTGTAGTTGACCAAATACTTATTTTACTGAGGAATTTACCAATTAATTCATTAAAAATCCTTCAATGTGATTTTCTGGATTTTTTTTTCTCCTCATTTTGTCTCTCATAGTTGAGGTATACCTATGATGAAAATTGGAGACCTCTCATCTTTTAAGTGGGAGAACATCTTTTAAGTGGGAGAACTAGAAGCGAAGCTTCTAAATTCTCGTTTGCCGCGGAACGCAACCCCCCAAAAATAATATAATATAAAACCCACGGCAACCTGTCTACCCAGTTTGCATCCGTCAGTGGAGGAGATGGACACAACAGCAACACTTCAGTTTATTACCTCCGCCAAGGAGGCAATGCTTTTACTACTGAACCGCTAATCCTATCACTATCAGATTGATTGTCATTGATTAATTGTGTGTTTATTGCACTGTCCCTGTCAAATAAACAAATAATCATTGTGAATCCAATTGCTAGTCATATGTTTACATGCTCAAGGAATCTGAAAACGTACACACAAACACTGTATGGGGGGAATTGTGGCGCTTGGCAGAGGTCTGCGCTCTCCGAGTGCTTTTCTAGTTTATATAGCGCCATTTCACAACAACAGTCATCCCATAGCACTGTCAAACTGAAGGGAAAACCCCACAACTGCAGAAAGATACCAACAATCAGGTGATTCCCTGTGAGTAGCATTTGGCGACGATGGAGAGGAAAAACTCCCTCTTATCAGGACGAAACCTCGAGCAGATCCAGGCTCAGTGAGGGGCAGTCATCTGCTGCAACTGGCGGGGGGTGAGGGGATAGAGAAGAAAAAGAAGAAGAATTGTCATGTGAAAAATTCGCCCATTCGCTTTTAGTATGAACTCACCTGAACAGTCACCCAATATTTTTTAGTATGCCCAACAACAGAAGCTAAACACTAACAGTAGTCTCAAACATGGTGTTGCAATCAAAAGCGAAATCTTATAGAAATAATGAAAAAGGGAGTGTGCGGTGAGCTGGTCTCATTAGAAATTAAAGCAATATATTATGAAACCAGCCCATTTCTGAGGATAGCTCCTACCCCGTGTGTAAAATGGTACTGCAGTAATTAAACGCTGAGGTGTTCTGATCAAAGCAGGTCACAGACATTTCATTAACACCTCTGGCAACTGTGTCACCATGTGAAAAATGCACAATAGGAACTCTTATTGTTGTAATGTGGGGCTTTTCTTTCCCTCCTCCATTTGCATTATGGGATACATCAGCCAATCTGGTGGTCATCAGTGGGACATTCTGTGGTACTTTGCTGTGCTAGATAGGACTTTTTAAAACAATCACTAGATAGTGGGGCACCACTATAAACAGTAAAGTGGGGAGTTATGGATACAGACGCCGGCTCCTTCCGTAAATTCATAAAACAGTTGCAGCATAATGCAGTTATAAGACACCGACTACACCTGTGAAATATTTCACTGTGTAGCTTCTCATCCTGTCCACCCTGTCCTGTTTACCCACAACCTTCACCCTGAGCTTTTATCAGGCAGGCTGATAGCATGGATCCCCAATGTAGAGCAGCTGTAGGCAGTTGTGTTTGCTGTGCAGCCTTTGACCTGTTAAAACTCTGTGTGTGTGTGTGTGTGTGTGTGTGTGTGTGTGTGTGTGTGTGTGTGTGTGTGTGTGTGTGTGTGTGTGTGAGTGAGTGAGTGTAAGTGGAGCATGTGTTTGTTGAGCAATGCAACATGTGTCAGTGTTCTCAGAAGTTACATACCATTTGTGCGTCTGTCATTCTCTCCACTTTAAGAACATTTGAATAAATAACACGAGGATTTCTGACGTTTTACTCATGAAACATCATAAGGCTCAACATTAGAGTTCAGTAGTAAAGGTCTGCATTTACTCCAGTACAGGGCTGTTTGTAGCTGGGGGGGGGGGGGGGTCCCAATTTTTGTAATGGGGAAGAGTTTAAACACTTTAAACAAGTGAAAAGATAAAAGTGGGATAAAAATTTCTACCAGCAGCAACAGGTCAGAATTGGCAGTCGTCAGTCTGCACTGAAGTGTAGAGTTTGACAGAATGTTTAATTAGGCGATATTACACAAAGGGAGTTCAGTATCAGTGGTACAGCACTGGTGATTCTTCTGAGGCCCTATGGGCAGAGTCTAAAGGCATTACTGCAGTCTGGTTTCCATCGTTATGTAACCTGGTAGCTAGCTGGTTTTCTTACTGGGATGGTTTGCTACTGAGTGTGACGTGGCTGAAGAATCACAACCTCCAAGTCCGAGTTCATGGTTCTCGGTCAGAAAAGGGTGGATTTAGGGCTGGGCAATAATATATTCCTTGTATTGGTACATTTGGCCACCCATGATACATAAAATGATTGTATCGCACATATTTGAATATTTCTCACCGTAATATGAGCAGTGACTTCATGCTCTCCCCAGCTGCCGCTGCTGAGCAGTGCTGAGTGCTCAGCATGGCTGCCTCACCCCTGATAAATAATAATACATCAGATTTATATAGTGCTTTTCATAGACAATTTACAATGGATACATTATTCATTCACTCTACAGACAGACACTGATAATGGTAAGCTACTGCTGTAGCCACAGCTTCCCTTGGGGCAGACTGATGGAAATGTTGCTGCCAATCCATCCCAACAGCCTCTCCGACCACTAATGAACATTTATACACATTCACACCCAGTGTCATTGACACTGGGAGCAAGGTGGGTAAAGTGTCTTTCCCAGGGACACAACAGTAGGATGGCTGGGGAGAGCGGGATTCGAACCACCAACCCTCTGGCTATTAGACAACCTGCTTTTCCTCCTGAGCCACTGCCGCTCCATAGGAAGGATAACATAATAAAAGTAGGTCCACCTTAACCATGGGAAATGGTGGGGGTGGGGGCAGGACAAGATAAACATTTCCAGTCTTAACTGTGCAGGTGTAAAATCAAGGTCACTTAGTGAATGAACTTTCAAAATAAGAGATCCTATCCGGTTTTGCAATCCTTCAGAATAAGGGCAAGTGGCTCACCAGATAAAGAACTGATGAAATGTAGAAACATAAAAAAAAAATAAAAATAAGGGACAAATGATACTTCTGCCACTAATTAGACCACCAAGTATTAACTCTGTATGCTAAACTGAAACATTTCTGCCCACGTGAATAAACTTGATAATGTGAGTTCCGTTAAAAAAAGAAAAAACGACACTCTGCTCAGTTACATATTGTGGTGAAGAATTTTCTCTGACATAAGTTTTCATTTTATTTTATTATTCAGCTTATACATACAGTGGTGTGAAAAAGTGTTTGCCCCCTTCTTGATTTCTCATTTTTTTTTGTATGTTTGTCACACTTTAATGTTTCAGATCATCAAACAAATTTAAATATTAGACAAAGATAACACAAGTAAACACAAAATGCAGTTTTTAAATGAAGGTGTTTATTATTGAGGGAAAAAAAAATCCAAACCTACATGGCCCTGTGTGAAAAAGTGATTGCCCCCTAAACCTAACAACTGGTTGGGCCACCCTTAGCAGCAACAACTGCAATCAAGCATTTGCAATAACTGGCAATGAGTCTTTTCGAGTACTGTGGAGAAATTTTGGCCCACGCATCTTTGCAGAATTGTTGTAATTCAGCCACACTGGAGGGTTTTCGAGCATGAACCACCTTTTTAAGGTCATGCCACAGCATCTCAATCAGATTCATGTCAGAACTTTGACTAGGCCACTCCAAAGTCTTAATTTTGTTTTTCTTAAGCCATTCAGAGGTGGACTTGCTGGTGTGTTTTGGATCATTGTCCTGCTGCAGAACCCAAGTGCCCTTCAGCTTGAGGTCACAAACAGATGGCCGGACATTCTCCTTCAGGACTTTTTGGTAGACAGCTGGATTCATGGTTCCATTTACCACAGCAAGTCTTCCAGGTCCCAAAGCAGCAAAACAGCCCCAGACCATCACACTACCACCACCATATTTTACTGTTGGTATGATGTTCCTTTTCTGAAAAGCTGCGTTTCTTTTACTCCGGATGTAACGGGACACACACCTTCCAGAAAGTTCTGCTTTTTTCTCGTCAGTCCACAGAGTATTTTCCCAAAAGTCTTGGGGATCATCAAGATGTTTTCTGGAAAAACTGAGATGAGCCTTTATGTTCTTTTTGCTCAGCAGTGGTTTTTGTCTTGGAACTCTGCCATGCAGGCCATTTTTGCCCAGTCTCTTTTTTATGGTGGAGTCATGAACACTGACCTTAACTGAGGCAAGTGAGGCCTGCAGTTCTTTGGATGTTGTTATGGGGTCTTTTGTGACCTCTTGGATGAGTCGTCGCTGTGCCTTTGGGGTAATTTTGGTCAGCCGGCCATTCCTGGGAAGGTTCACCATTGTTCTATGTTTTCACCATTTGTAGTTAATGGTTCTCACTGTGGTTTGCTGTAGTCCCAAAGCTTTAGAAATGACATTTATAACCTTTTTCAGACTGATAGATCTCAATTACTTTGTTTCTCATTTGTTCCTAAATTCCTTTGGATCACAGCATGATGTCTAGCTTTTGAGGATCTTTTGGTCTACTTCACTTTGTCAGTCAGGTCCTATTTAAGTGATTTCTTGATTGAGAACAGGTGTGGCAGTAATCAGGCCAGGGTGTGGCTGGAGAAACTGAACTCAGCTTTCCAAAGATGTGATAAACCACAGTTAATTTATGTTTTAACGGGGGGCAATCACTTTTTCACACAGGGCGATGTAGGTTTTTTTTTACCCATAATAATAAACACCTTCATTTAAAAACTGTGTTTTGTGTTTACTTGTGTTATCTTTGTTTAATATTTAAATTTGTTTGATGATCTGAAACATTTAAGTGTGACAAACATACAAAAAAATGAGAAATCAGGAAGGGGGCAAACACTTTTTCACACAACTGTATGTATGTATATATATATATATATATGTGTGTGTGTGTGTGTGTCTCCAGGGTGGGGTCCTGGTAACCCCATACCGGGCGGGGTACACTGAATCCTTGCTGTTACATTCATCATGGCAGTCTGTTGCATCATTCTTAGTCTGGCCCTTGACCCAGGACCAGTTTATCTTGGGTGACCCTACCAGAGGCAAATTGCTCCTCAACATAGCTCCTGGGATCACTAGGGCATGCAAACCCCCCACCACGATAAGGGGATGATCCATGAGGGGGACCTTTGACCTTTTGATCCCAAACCTGTCGTCAGATGTTAAGGTCTCAAGAGTGAACCTGTGTACCAGGTTTGGTGACCCTAGCTTTCTTTGTTGTTGAGATATACTTTATAAGCCAGTTTGATGTTGACCTTTGACCTCATGATCCCAAAACCATAGTCACACTTCAGGGTCACAGGGTGAACCTGTGTATCAAGTTTGGTGAGCCTAGCCTTAATCGTTGTACAATAATAAGGCATAAGAAATGTTAACTTTGACCTTTTGACCCCAAACCCATAGTCAGAGGTCAGGATACCAGGATGAACCTGTTTACCAGGTTTGGTGGCCCTAGCTTTACTCATTTTATAATAATAGTAAATGCAGCATTTACCATAGTGCAAATGGAATGTTAATTTTGAACTTTGACCTTTTGACCCCAAACCCATATTGAGGTCAGGGTGTACATCGTCCAAGATGCATCTTGGATACAACTACTGTATTGATTTGAAAAGCCTACATCATTTCTGTCAGTAGCTATTGATCATCCAATCAGAGCCAAATTGCAATATGTACATCATCAGTGTATGTCAAACCATGGTACCAAGTTTGAAAACAATAGGAACAAAACTGTAGGAGGAGTTGGTTTCACAAAAGTGGAACAGGCAGACGGACGGACCCGTAATTTAATCCCCCTTTGGTTCACCCAGAGGGGTCTTTGATCCCTTTGGGCTTCGACCGGCGGGGGGTAAAAAACTGCTGGATGGATTTGGATGACATTTTCAACAGAAGTGGCTCTTGGGCTAAACACAAACCCATTACATTTTGGAGGTGATCCATGAGTGCATAACTCCGTCAAGGCTCAGTGCCCTAGCAATGGTTTAGCAGGATTAAGGATTAAGCGGAAGAAGATGAATGAATGGATGCAAAAACTGCTGGATGGATTTTTACCTGCAGCTGATATGCTGTGTCAGAGTTTGGGTGAACAACAGCCTTGGTGGAGGTATGCGCTCTACAAGTACCTTCTACTTAAGATCTTTTTTTTGTTGTTGTTGTTCTGGCTCACAAAATATTAAATTAATTTGATATGATTTCAATTATTGGACAAGTTTGTATCTTTGTTTCCTCACACTGTACTTTATTCAGAAGAATAAACCTGATCAGAGCTCCTCACTACTCCAGTTAACTCTTGCAGTAGTTCAGGACTTTTTGGCGACTCCTCGTCCTGAGTGAATAACACTGTAAGGCAGCTCTACTTTTACTTAGGAGAACTTCTGGCCACTCTACACCCACCTCTGAAACCTGACCCAACACTGTGTCGTCCCCCTCAGTGGAAGAGAAAGCTCTCCCCCTCCATGCCAGCACATACCTCTGAGGACCCCTCGCACTAAATATAGAGCCCCCCACCCCCCCACCCCCCCACCCCCCCACCACCTCTGAGTGGCCAAAAATGTGCCTGCAGTAATACTTCAGTGACAAATGACGAACAACAACCAGTCATTCAAGGCGGGGGATGGAAACTAACTAGTAGCCTTTGGGCAATGTTTGCTTTTTTAAACTGTCCAGAAGTGTTTGCTTGACGATACGGACACACGCGCGGGGCTTCTCTGAGCACAAACACAGGTTGTGAAGTCCGATTGTGGAGCCAAACTGCTGATGGCAGCAGATGCAAGGCAGCTCCGTTCTGTTTACCCCCACACTTTCAGCTGGTGGCGGTTAATGAACAAAAGGATGGGTGCCATGTGACAACAGGGAGGCAAAAATGGACTAGTTATGGGGTTGGCAACCTGGAACTGAGAAAAAAAAACCTCAAAGAGCACCGATTATGCTCTTTTTCCACATGTTGAACAACTCCCAGAGGTGTTAATTAAATGTCTCTGATATGCTTTATTGAAAATAACTCAGGATTTAATTATTGCATTACCATTTTACACAAAGGGAAGGAACCCTCCTCACAATGGGCTGTTTGTATGACATGTTTGAAATGCTAATGATCCACAGTTCACCCTGCCCTCACTCTTTCTTCATCTCACATCTGTTTTGATGGTGATGCCATGTTTGAAGCTAATGTTAGCGATGTGGATTTAGTTCAACTTTGGCCAGGAGTTCGCTTGATATGGTGTTACGAAGTTTCTGTGAGAGTGAATTAGCTTGAAAATGAAGCAGCCACTGACTGGAAGATGTCTCTCTTCAGATGTGCCTTCCGGCAAAGGGGGTGCTTTTCTCAGCACAACACCGGCAGACATCCGTGATGGTTGTGTATCCAGCACTGGTTTGGTGCTAGGAGCAGCCGGCATCGGGATGCGGTTTCTGGGGAAGGTAGTTACATTTTCCCGTTTGGATAGTGTTGTCGGCTCAGGCATGGCAGCATATTTTTTTTGTTTTATTTATTTTTGTGTGAGATTTCCACAGCAGATACAGTGTGGCTGCTGGGGTTGTGAAGGTGGCCCCGCTTCCAGGGGGTGGAGGGGGTGTCCCTTGACAGGAGGAGGGATTGCACTCGTGCTGCCGCCCACTGACACGGAGGAGCCATTGCAGGCACCCCCCGCACAACAGCGACAAATTATCTGCAATTTTTTTGGACCCATAAAGAAGTGAAATTAGACAATTTCCTGTAGGACTCTGAACGTGTTCTCATGGATCCCATGGGGTCCGAGGGCCTCCAGTTGAAAAGCACTGGTATAATAAACTATTAAAAAAGTGAGCTAAAATAACCTGTGTGAATGAATATGGTTATGTGTTGGTAGGTAATCTGGCTGGGAAAACAGGTGAGTAGCAGACTGGCTAGAACAGAAAACAGATAAAAACAGACATAGCAGCTAGGATCAACCTGTATCTGCCAGGTTGACCTTGGAGTTGGTCAGAAATGCCGTCTGTGGTCACTCAGACCAGCTAACATTAGTAGACAAATCTACTTGGGTAGTTGTGAGAGGCTATCGGCCTTATTTCATATTTTATTTTTAATATAATATTTTTGTCGCCATTTGCACTACGGGTAGCATGACTGTACATAGACTGCTGTTGTTTTTCCAGCCTTATTCCTTTTTCTTTTTTATATTGTGCACACCACTAAAGAGAGAGAAACACCATTTCGATTCTCCTGTATGTTTTGTACATATAGTAGTATTGACAAGTAAAATCTTTGAATTTTAATATTTCTTTTGTTTATATGTTCTTGTTAGATAGATGTGCTTTATTGATCCCAAACTGGGAAATTACAGTGTAACAGCAGCATGACAGACAACCGAACAACAAACACACACATGACAGACAAAGGGATTACCCATGGAAAGTAAAACTAGCACGACTATAAAAGCCTATATACATCATAGCTGAAAATATGGTGACCCGTATAAACACATGAATCATACCCGCTGCAGAATGCAGGACTATCAGGAGCAGAGTGAAATGTGAGGCACCAGTTAGACTGTCAGGTGCAGTATGGCAGCATAGTTATGACCAGAATACAACATCTTAGTGAGTTATTGTACAGTGAGATGGCATGTGGCAGGAAAGATTTCCTGTACCTAACTGTTGAGCAGTGAAGCTGTAGCAGTCTGCTGGAGAAAGTGCTCTGCTGTCTGTCCAGTGTGTGGTGGAGGGGGTGATCAGGATTGTCCATGATGGATCACAGTTTGTTCAGTGTTCTCCTCTCCACCACAGTCTCAGAGGTCTCCAGCATGAGACCAGTTACAGAGCCAACCCTCTTGATAATCTTGTCATATCTTGTCCTGTGGTAACGTATTGTCACTTCCTGTATTGTTGGCTGTCAGTGTGGTTTGTTCTGTGGTTAGCGCTTCTCACTCTCCTGAGGATTATTACCTTTAATTGTATTTCTTCTTCTTCTAGATTTGATTGGCGGTTGGCAACCAGCTTACAGATGCATTACTGCCACCTACTCTATCTTCAGACATCACTCTACTCTAATCGCTTTTTTCCATCTACCATCACGTCTCACTTCTGTTTAACAAGCGCTCTTGCACCTGTGTGCGCACTCAGTGCCACATAATCACCTTCTTTAGCCTTCTGTTCACCTTTCTTCGGTGTTTGTGTTAGCTTCAGGTTAGCCACTAGTTATGGCTACTAGCTCTCCTTCCTCTCCTCTGGTGTGCTCTCTGTGTCAGATGTTTAGCTACACCTCTGCCTCTTTTAGTAATAACGGTAAATGTAATAAATGTTGTCTTTTTGAGGTGCTCGAGGTGAGGTTGTGCGATTTGGAATCCCGGCTCTGCTGCATTGAAACACCGTCAGCGCCAGTTAATAATGACGGACTCCCGTTAGCTGCAGCGGCGATCCCTAGCATAGGGCCTGCTAGCCATTCCCCGGCTTCCACCTCTCCTGAGCAGCCAGGAGAGAACAGGTGGGTGACGGTGAAAAGGAAGCATAGTCACAAGCCCCCGGTTCGCCACCAACCTGTTCATGTTTCTAATTGCTTTTCCCCGCTCAGCGACACACCCGCTGAGGAAAAAACTCTGATCATTGGCGACTCTGTAGTCAGAAACATGAACCTAGAGACTCCAGCAGCCATAGTCAAATGCATTCCTGGGGCCAGAGCAGGTGACATCGAGTCAAATTTGGAAATGCTGGCTAAAAGTAACTGTAAATACTCCACAATTGTTATTCATGCTGGCATTAACGACGTCCGACTCCGGCAGTCAGAAGTCACAAAACTTAACGTGGAATCGGTGTGTGACTTTGCCAAAACAATGTCTGCCTCTGTAGTATTCTTTGGGCCCCTCCCCAATCTGACCAGTGATGACATGTTTAGCTGCTTGTCATCCTTCAACCGCTGGCTGTCTGTGTGGCGTCCTGCAAACAATGTGGGCTACATAGACAATTGGAACTCATTTTGGGGAAAACCTGGTCTTATTAGATGAGACGGCATCCATCCCACTTTGGATGGTGCGTCTCATTTATCTAACAATCTGGTGTCATTTTTATCCAGATTTTCAAAACCTTGACAACTCAGAGTTGGGACCAGGAAGCAGAGTCACAGTCTTCCACGCCTCTCTGCATCTCCTCTTCATCCGCCACCCCTCAACTTAGCCCCTGTCTTCCCCATCAGAGAATCATTGTCTGCTCCCTCCAAAGCAAATAACAATATAATGTATAAGCATCCCAAAGTGATGAAACAAAAAGTTGGTAAAACTGAAATTAAACATGAAGCCTCTAAATTTAATGACTTGGCCTCTGTTACTCCTCATGATTTAAAAATTAAACGTGGTTTGTTAAATATTAGGTCTCTAACTGCCATGTCTCTGCTAGTCCATGATCTGTTAATTGATCATCAGATTGATTTAATATCCCTTACAGAGACTTGGTTAGGACAAGAGGATTATGTTGCTTTAAATGAATCAACCCCCTCTGGTTATTAAAACTGTCAAAATCCCAGAAGTTCTGGTTGTGAAGGAGCAGTAGCAACGGTTTACCATTCCAAATTACTAGTTAATGTAAAGCAAAAAACAAGTTATAATTCCTTTGAGGGCCTGGTGCTCAGTATTGGGCATTTTAGCAATTTTAGGCTAAACCCAATTTTATTTGGCATAGTTTATCGTCCTCCTTCAGCCTACTCAGAGTTTTTATCCAAATTTGCCAAATTCTTAGCAGATTTAGTACTGAAATCAGATAGAATAATTATAGTAGGGGACTTTAATATACATGTAGGTGTAGATAGTGATTGCTTTAATATGGCATTTAATTCAATATTAGACTTGATGGGTTTTTCTACCCATTATCTCCACCACACGTTTGACCTTGTTCTGACATATGGCATAGAAATAGAAAATCTGGTAGTGTCTCCTCATAACCCTGTACTGTCAGACCATTGCCTTTGATTTTACTATTTCTGACTATTTGGCTCCTAAAGAAAAATCTTACTACAGTAGATGCCGCTCAGATGATGCAGTTACCAAATTTAAGCAGATTGGAGATAAGCTATGGAGAGCTTGCTCCTTCTGTAATTGATAGCATGGTAGATAGTGTTACAGCTTCTCTGCATCAGACTCTAGACATGGTGGCCCCTTTAAAAAAGAAAAAGTCTAATCAGAGATTTCTAACTCCTTGGTTCAACACAGAAACTCGCAGCTTAAAACAGAAGACTTGTCAGTTAGAAAGAAAATGGCACTCCACTAAATTAGATTAAATCTATTTAGCTTGGAGAAATCATCTTCTCATTTATAAAAAATCTCTTAGGAAAGCTAGAACAAGTTATTATTCCGCATTAATAGAAGAGAACAAGAATAATCCCAGGTGAAGCGGATGATAAAATAAAGGCAGCGACGTGAAGGTTTTAAGCAGGTTTATTAAATCATACCGCCATCACGGAGCTCGCCCCGGCGCCGTGCCTGCGCGCCGGGAGCGAGCCCGGAGGCTCTCAGCAGCAGTAGTCAGATGAGCAGTGGCAAAGAGAGAATGAGTTACAGAATATGTGCGGTATTTATACCAGTTACAGACAATGCATGAAAGGCATTCACAGCCGTGGGTATGACATTTGCATTTGAGAGACACAGTGAGAACAGGAAGCATGAACACAATGCATGAATGGGACATTAACATCACAATACTGAGCCGGAACAAGCCAGACGGAGCGGGGCTGCCTGTAGACATTAATACACACACTTCGCTGTTCTGTCATTTGCTCTAGCCGAGCGCTGTGTCTGTCTCAGTCTGTTGTGGGGGTTGCCCCACACGCTTCCCCCCAGAGGGCTCGGCAGGGGGCTGACGCCTCGATAGTGCAGCTTTGGCAGCGAGCAGAGAAAGCTCTGTGCAGGCGGAGGTGGAGGGGGGTGGGGGGCAGTAAGTGCCGGCAGGAGACGGTGAAATCGTCTGAGCCGCGCAAAAATTGCTTGTGGGTCCGCGATGTCGAAGGGCTGCCCCGTTGAACGTGCAGAGGTCCACAAGAAGAAAAATTAGTCACTGACTCCTCCCGCGATTAAGTCCTGCAAGGATTAATAGTGGCCGTGAAGAAAAGCAGGGGCGGCTGTAAGAAAAAAAAACAAAGGCAAAGGGACTTGGCGTGTTGACTTTAGGTGCGGGCACAACCTTAAAGCCTTCTGGGAACCGCAGACTGTCGAATTCCCTATGTGTGCCGTGGCTGAGACTGTTAGCAAATCCTTCGAGCATGCTGCGTGCGTGCCTCAGGTGTACGAGCAACCTTGAAGGGCCTGTGTGCAGCGGCGAAGGAGGATGGGGGTCTGCAGAGCCGTATGCGTCCCGTGCGTGGTGCGCCATCCACGTAACTCCCCGGTGCGTGTGCCGGGGCTCCGTGCATTGTTGGGCCAGCTGGAGAGGAGACAGGGTCAGGGAGCGTAATCATCCCTGTTCAATGTGTTGGAGCGGTGAAAGGAAGTAGACGATCTTTGTCCCTCGCGCTCGTGCAGATGCGTTGGAGTGGTGAGAGGGAGGAGACGATCTTTGTCACTCGCTTGGCCATGGTGCGTTCAGGTCCACGCGCTGCATTCTCCGTCGGCCATGGAGGTCGCCGTCGTGGAGAGGGGACGAGGTGCATGCGCTCTCGTGTGGAGGAGCTGTGAGCGCGGCCGGTCCAGCGTGGATGTGCCGATCTAGGCGTGCAGATCCCACCATGAAGTTTGCTGTGGCTTTCCCGGTCGTGGGTGATGTCCGGAGAGTTCCCTGAAGCAGAAGGGAGCTGCTGCGTTCGCTTGTCGTCGGAGCACCACCGCCGGGTGCTGCGTTCGCCGGCAGCATGGCTGTCCAAGCCAGAAGGTTGCGTCGCACAAAGCGTGTGCGTCTTCGGGGTCACCAGTGAAGCGGATGATAAAATAAAGGCAGCGACGTGAAGGTTTTAAGCAGGTTTATTAAATCATACCGCCATCACGGAGCTCGCCCCGGCGCCGTGCCAGCGTGCCGGGAGCGAGCCCGGAGGCTCTCAGCAGCAGTAGTCAGATGAGCAGTGGCAAAGAGAGAATGAGTTACAGAATATGTGCGGTATTTATACCAGTTACAGACAATGCATGAAAGGCATTCACAGCTGTGGGTATGGCATTTGCATTTGAGAGACACAGTGAGAACAGGAAGCATGAACACAATGCATGAATGGGACATTAACATCACAATACTGAGCCAGAACAAGCCAGACGGAGCGGGGCTGCCTGTAGACATTAATACACACACTTCGCTGTTCTGTTATTTGCTCTAGCCCAGCGCTGTGTCTGTCTCAGTCTGTTGTGGGGGTTGCCCCACACCAGGTTTCTTTTCAGCACTGTAGCCAGGCTGACAAAGAGTCAGGACTCTGTCAATCCTAGCATTCCCTTAGAGCTTACTAGTCAGGACTTTATGAACTTTTTCAATAATAAAATTTCATCTATCAGAGATAAAATCAGTCAGATTCTTCCCACCGTTAACTTAAATACAGTAACTACTACAACTTCTTCAACTACTTTTTTTTTTTTTCTTTTTACTTGTTTCTCCTTTCTAAAGCCCATCCAGGGACAAGAGTTGCAAATTAGCTAATAGCTATACACTCTGTGCAACACATCAGATTGATTGTCATTGATTAATTGTCTATGTTTATTGCACTGTCCCTGTCAAATAAACAAATCTATCTAACTGATCTGTTTGGATGAGTTTACTCCAGTTGACCTTTTAGAGTTAGGTAAAATAATTTCCTCATCCAAGCCTTCAACTTGTCTTTTCAATGCTATTCCTGTCAATGAAGCCAGATTATAGTAATCAATTAGCCAAGTTAGAAGCCTGTCTTAAGGAAATCAAAGCTTGGATGACTTGTAATTCCCTGCTATTAAATTCAGATTAGACTGAAGTCATTCTTGTTGGTCCAAAAAACCTTAGAAATACCTTTCCAAATCAAACTTTTAGTTTGGATGTGGTTACTCTTTGTCTTAATAGCTCTGTGAGGAACCTTGGAGTTATTTTTGATAAAGATCTGTTTTTTAATTCACATATTAAACTTGTTTCTAAGACTGCCTTCTATCATTTGCGTAATATTGCCAAGATTAGGAGCATCTTGTCTCAGAGTGATGCTGAAACTGATCCACGCTTTTGTTAGCTCTAGATTAGATTATTGTAATTCTTTATTATCAGGGTGTCCCAAAACATCTTTAAAAAGTCTTCAGCTGATCCAAAATGCTGCAGCAAGAGTTTTAACAGGTACTAGAAAGAGAGATCACATATCTTCGGTTCTGGCCTCCCTTCATTGGCTTCCCATAGTGTTGAGAATTAAGTTTAAAATCCTTCTTCTCACTGTCAAAGCTCTAAACAATCAGGGCCCTTTTTATTTAAAAACTCTGATACTACCCTATTATCCTAACAGAACACTACGCTCCCAAAATGCAGGACTTCTTGTAATACCTAGAATCTCCAAAAGTACAATGGGAGGCAGAGCCTTCAGTTATCCAGCTCCTCTCCTGTGGAACCAGCTGCCAATCAGGATTTGGGAGTCAGACTCGGTCTCTGTTTTTAAGAGTAGGGTTAAAACCTTCCTTTTTGATATAGCCTATAATTAGGGAGGGATCGTGTGTCTCTGAACCCTCCCTTAGTTATGCTGCTAATAGGTCTAGACAGCCGGGGGACCTCCAGTAATGCACTGGACTTCAGTCCTTTCTTCTCTCTCAATGAAATATTTTTGCTGGTCATTAACATCTGTTTGTTCTCTCCCATAGATTGAGTCCCCATCGTGCTGTTTGCTCTCTACATGTCTGTTCTTTTCTTCTTATTTTCTGTCCCTTCACCCCAGCCAGTCACAGCAGATGACTGCCCCTCCCTGAGCCTGGTTCTGCTGGAGGTTTCTTCCTGTTAAAAGGGAGTTTTTCCTGTCCACCATCACCAAGCGCTTGCTCACAGGGGATCTCCTGATTGCTGGGGTCTTTCTGCAATTGTGGGGGTTACAGTTGAAAGTGCTATGAGATGACTGTTGTTGTGAAATGGCACTATATAAATAAAGTTGAATTGAAGTGAATTGTATTGAATGTCTGTTGGTGTCTCTGGCTCTGATACTGCTACCCCAACAGGCAGCAGCAAAGAATATAGCACTGGTGACAATGGCCTGATAGAAAAGCTCCAGCATCATGCTGCACACGTTGAAGGATCTCAGCTTCCCCAGGAAGTAGAGTCTGCTCATACCCTTTTTGTACGCAGCATCGGTGTTGGATCTCCAGTCCAGTCCGTTGCTGATCATGAGACCCAGGTATCTATAGTCCTCTACTATCTCCACTTCCTCCCTCCTAATCTGCAATGGCTGTGAAAGCATCCTCTTCTTCTTGAAGTCAGTCACCATCGTTCTGGTCTTGCTGATGTTCAGCCTCAGGTGATTCTGCTCTGTTCACTCCACAAATCTGTCTACCAGTGCCCTGTACTCCCCTTCCTCTCCCCCTCTTATACACCTAATAACAGCTGAGTCATCAGAGAATTTCTGCAGGTGGCATGACTTGATGTTGTACGGAAAGTCAGTGGTGTATAAGGTAAAGAAAAAAGGAGTGAGCACAGTCCCCTGTGGAGCTCCCGTATCATTAACCATCACGTCAGACAAGACACTGCCCAGCCGGACAAACTGTGGCCTGCCTGTCAGGTAGTTAGTAATCCAGGAGATCACAGAGCTGTCAACCCCCATCACCGGCAGCTTCTCACCCAGCAGCAGTGGCTGGATGGTGCTAAAGACACTGGAGAAATCAAGAATGTGATTCTTTCAGTGTCTCCTCCACCATCCAGGTGCAGATGGGCTCATTGCAGCAGGTAGATGACAGCATCTTCAACTCTTAAATGGGACTGATATGCAAACTGCAGAGGGTCCAGCCACATCTTCACCTGCAGCCTCAGGTGGGCTAAGTCCGGTCTCTCCAGGACCTTCATCACATGTGATGTGAATGCAACTGGTTGGTAGTCTGTCAGGTCCAATGGAGATGACTTCTTGGGGACAGAAATCAGGCAGGGTGTCTTCCACAGCACCAATACTCTCTCCAGACTCAGGCTCAGGTTGTACGGGCGCTTCAGTACCAGAGATAGCTGGATATCAAGGTCCTCAGAATCCTGGTGGAGATGCCATCAGGACCCGCAGCCTTCCGCTGGTGGAGTCTCTCCAACTGTTTCCTAACCTAGTCTATGGTCATAGTGATGTGGGTGTTGATGCTGATGTCTTCAGTGGAGGGGGTGGGGTGCTGCACAGGAGAGTGAGGGGGGAGTGGTGAGTGGGGATCTGGCTGTGTTGTTAGGGGGACAGACAGTGAGTTGAACCTATTAAAAAACAGATTGAGCTCATTGGCTCTCTTAAGGCTCCCCGATGTCTGTCTGTCTCTCCCCTGGCACCCAGTGATGTGTTTCATTCCCGTCAACACATCCCTCACATTTTTCTGTTGGAGTTTCTCCTCCAACTTCCTCCTGTAATTGTCTTTGCACCTCGTCAGCATCTCTTTCAGTTCCAGCTGCACCCTCCTCAGTTCCTCCCTGTCTCCAGACCTAAAAGCCCTTTTCTCCTGTTAAGAAGTGCTTTTGGGTCACTGGTGATCCATGGTTTATTGTTGGGGACACAGCGCACGGTCTGAGCTGACATGGTTGTATTTTCGCAGAATCTGATGTATTCTGTGATGCAGTCAGTCATGTTGTCTATGTCCACCCCATGTGATTCACAGAGTACGTCCCAGTCCATTGTCTCGAAGCAGTCCTGTAGTGCATCAGCAGCTTCCTGTACCCACCTCCTCACAGTCCATGTGTAAGCAGGCTGCCTTTGCACAAGGGGAATGTACTTGGGGGTTAATAGAACCAGGCTGTGATTGGATCTGTCAAGTGGGGGTACAGCTGTGGCGCTGTATGCATGTCTGGCATTGGCATACAGGAGGTCCAGTGTTTTATTTTCTCTGTGGACAGTCAACAAACTGGTGGAAGTTTGGTAATGTTTTGTCCAGTGAGACATGGTTAAAATGTCCTGTGATAGCCAAAAATGCATCGGGATGCTGAACTAATAAGGTGGCAGCAGTGGAGCAGATGATGTCACAGACCACTGCTGCGTCAGCTGACGGCATGACATAAACGGCATTTACAATGGTGCACGTGACCTCCCTTGGCAGATAATATGGCTGCATACTCATAGCGAACAGTTCAATGTCCTCCCACAGGCCATAAACATGCAGGTTAGGTTAACTGGAGACTCTGAAGCGGCCCAGGTGTGAATGGTGAAGGGACTGGCATCGCACCGTGGCCACCTCACCCATCCAGGTGGATGCCCGTAATTTCCCTCTGGGATTAATAAAAAAATATTTAAAGTTTTACACTTGTAAGAAATGCTGTGAAATTGAGGGGAAAAGAGGTCTTTTTTTAAATAGCAAAATGTACATGTGGAAGTCAGATTTACAAGAAAACTTAGAATAAAGTTGGAAATTTATGAGAAAAAAGCTAGAAATTTGTAATTAAAGAAAAAATGCTAATTGTAGTATAAAAAATGTTACAAATTTACAAGGGAAGAAGTAAATTCATGGAAAATTTTTCAAATTTATATGAAAATGCTGTAATTTCAGGTAAGATCAGATAAGCCTTTATTAGTCCCACAGCGGGGAAATACATTGATGAGAGAGAAGTAAAATTCCAAAGAATAGCTAGTTAAAATTTGTAAAGAATTAAAGTAAAAATTGTTTAAAAAGTACAAATGTTTCAGAAAAGTCTTACATTTTTGAGAGAAAAGTTTCTTTATTAAAAACCCTCCTTGCACTGGTCAGTGTGTCCTCCTAAGCTGGCTGTCATAGCTCCACTTTCAGGGTGTTTTGTGGCTCCATGTGGGATCTTTTGGACATAATTTCCTCTAAAAGTCTCTGTCCTGCCCCACAGTAACGCAGACCACGTGACTCCAGCTCTTCACTGCTAATCTCCTCACTCTGATAACAGCACATGTAACTCGGCCGCCAGCTCACAGGCACGCCGGCAGTGGGCTGAGGGCGACATGTGCTCCCAGCATGCACCTCTGCAGCTATGCCAACACTTGTTGTCCCAGCTGTTGGTGGACAGCTCTGAGACGCCTCGTCTACTGTGTTGGTTCAGCCTTGGAAGAGCTGGGGTCACAAATCCTACTGAGGAAGGAGAAAAAGACCAAAAAATCAGCGTACACCGGCAACATGCGTTTAAAGTCAGGCTTTTCTTGTAATTTTGTGTGTCTTTTAAATTTATAACTTTTTAAATGAAAATTGGCATAGTTTTCACAGAAAAATTGCAACTTTTTTAAATTTACAGTTTTTTAAAAATAAACTGTGTTGGCTACTTTTTCCACATAAGTTTATCTTTTCCTGTGAGTTTTTTTATTTTTCTTGTGCAGATTTGGGGGTTCTGTCCTCTTTTATTGGCTGCTTTTTCTGGTAAATTTATGACTTATCATAAATTAATTGAAAACTTTTTTCTCATAAACACAAAAACCATTTTCTTGTAAATTTATAACTTTTCTCTTGTAGATATGTGGTGTGTTTTCACTTAGATTTTCTACTTTTGTCTTTTAAACTCGCCATTTTTAAACACTTTTTTTTCTCTTAAATTGAAAATTTAGTAAATTTCAGATGGATTTTACCTTTTTTTGTTTAAATATTCAACTTTTCAGATAAATTTGAGCCTTTTGTTTTGTAAATTTAAGACTTTTACTTCAAGCAGTTGAAGCAGTTTTCTCATAAATCAACATCTCTCTTCTTGTAAATGTGCAGTTTTTTTTCCTGTACTCTTGCAATATTTCTCCTGTAAATTTGTGGTAACTTTTTTAAAGGTTTCATTGACTGCACTTTTTTCCCGCATGTTGACAGCGCCACAGGTCTTAATGAAATATTTGTGACATATTTGGTCAAATTTTGTTTGATTATTCAATAATTGCAGCATCATTGTGAATCATCTTTTGCAGCCTTTCTGAGAATGGCTGGGTTGAGTGCATAATTTCTAAGGCTGCATTTAATGCCACCCTCCCTCTTACCTCACGATTGCTAATCTTAGATAAGATAAGCCTTTATTAGTCCCACAATGGGGAAATTCCAGGATTGCAACAGCACAGGGATAGCAACACTCAGAGCAATAATTTAGAAGATAAGAAAATAAGAGCAGTGAATATACATATGTACACATAAATATATACAGTAAATATATATACACAGTGCGGAGCATTGTAGCTAGATGCAATAAACAGCATAACCGTCTACTTAGTTATCCTACATAGTATGAATATGTACCCATACATATTGTCACCCTCCGTAGCGACTGATATTGTCCTAGTTGTATACTGGACCATTTGTGTAAGTCTGTTGCGTCTTTTGTATTCAATACTATTAGGTCGTCACTTTTTTTTTTTTTTTTTTTTTTGCTATCTTTGCGAGCAGCCCTGCTTAGGTTATAAAGTCTGACAGCCATAGGTAGGAAGGACCTGTGAAACCTCTCGGTCGTGCACCTAGAATGATGTAGTCGACTGCTAAATGAGCTCCTCAGTGCGTTCAGTATGTCCTGCATAGGGTGGGACTCGGACTCCAGCAGAGATGACAGTTTAGCCACCGTCCTTCTCTCTCCTATGTCCTCCACTGGGTCAAGGAGCTGCCCCAGGACAGATCTAGCTTTCTTGATCAGTTTGTTCAGTCTCTTCCTATCGGCTGCTGTAATGCCACTGCCCAGCAGACCACTCCAAAAGTGATGGCTGATGCCACCACTGTGTCATAGAATGTCTTCAGCAGCGCCCCTTGTACACCAAAAGACCTGAGCCTCCTCAGTAGGAACAGCCTGCGCTGTCCCTTCTTGTAGAGTGCGTCGGTATTGTGTGACCAGTCTAGTTTATTGTTCAGATGAACACCCAGGTACTTGTGGGATGTCACCATCTCAATGTCTGTTCCCTGTATGTTTACTGGTGCTGTGAGGGGCTGCCCATGCCTGCGGCAGTCCACCACCAGCTCCTTAGTTTTCCTCGCGTTGATCTGGAGGCAGTTCCGATGGCACCAGTCCACGAAGTCCTGGATAAGCCCTCTGTACTCAGCTTCATCTCCGTTGGAGATGAGGCTGACGATCGCAGACTCGTCAGAGAGCTTCTGCAGATGGCAGTGTGTTGTGTTGTTTGAGAAGTCCGCGGTATAAAGGGTGAACAGGAAGGGAGCCAAAACCATTCCCTGGGGGGCCCCCGTGCTACCGATGATCTTGTCGGACGCACAATCCCGGGTTCTCACAAACTGTGGCCGGTTAGTGAGGTAGTCCAGGATCCATGATGACAGGTGCTGGTCCACCCCTGCGCACAGCAACTTGTCCCTCAGTATCATCGGTTGGATGGTGTTGAAAGCACTGGAGAAGTCAAAGAACATGATCCTCACCGCATTCCCAGACTTCTCCAGGTGGGACAGGGAACAGTGAAGGAGGAAGATCACTGCATCCTCCACCCCGATGCCATGCTGGTAGGCGAACTGGAGTGGATCCATCGCTGGTCCCACCAGGGGGCGGAGGTGAGCAAGGAGCAGTCTCTCCAGGGTCTTCATCATGTGAGACGTCAGGGCCACTGGTCTGTAGCTGTTCAGGTCTCTGGGGTGGGAAGTCTTTGGTACGGGTACCACACAAGATGTTTTCCACAACTGTGGTACCCTCCCCAGCTTCAGGCTCAGCTTGAAGATGTGCTCCACAATCCCACACAGCTGGTCTGCGCAGGACTTGAGGAGCTTCGCGCTGATGCTGTCTGGTCCTGACGCCTTCCTCGCCTTGATCTTCCTCAGCTCCGTCCTCACCTGGGTCTTAGTGAGGGTCAGGTTGGGGGGCTGTGTGCTGGGAGTGGGGGGGTGTTGGTGGAGTGGGATGTGGACAGCAGGTCTCAGTGACTTTAGGGGTAGCAGTGGTTGGTGTGCAGGCGGGGGGAGGGTGGTTGGTCAAACCTATTAAAAAACAGATTCAGATTGTTTGCCCACTCCCTGCCCCCCGTGGCCTGGGAGGAGGTATTCTGGAGCCCAGAGATGGTTTTGAGGTTTTTCCAGACCCCGCCGATGTTGCTCCATTGCAGCTTGTCCTCCATCTTCACCACCGGATCACCACCGGAGTGGTGGCTCAGTTGGTAGAAACGGTTGGTTAAAATAACTATATAACACAAAGCGCTGCACAGTAATAAATAATCTAAAGTACATATAGACAAAAAATAAGTAAAAGACAATAAAAACATTACATGCAGCAGAAAAAGAAACAACTCACAACAAGTGTAAAAACAAAATGTCAAACACAGCAGATAATAAAATTAACAAAGTTAAGACAAGTTAAAAGCCAAGGAAAACCGATGTGCTTTTAAATGAAGTGAGGAGTTCTGCCTAACATGGAATAGCAACCCGTTCCATAGCCTAGGAGCTGCAGCAGCAAAGGCCCGATCCCCTCTGAGCTTCAGCCTGGTTTTAGGCACTGCCAGGAGCAGCTGATCTTAGGGATGGTGGTGGAACGTAAGGCTGAAGTAAGTTAGAGAGGGAGGGTGGAGCAAGACTGTTAAGACATTTAAAAACATAAAGGAGAATTTTAAAATGGATTCTGTAAGGCACAGGGAGCCAGTGAAGGGAAGCCAGAACAGGTGAAATGTGCTCACACCTGTGGGCTTTTGTTAAAAGGCAGGCGGCAGCATTTTGGACCAGCTGAAGATGAGCGATAGAAGCTCGGCTGATCCCAACAAAAAGTGCATTACGGTCATCCAAACAAGTCATGATAAAAGCGTACAATAGTTTTTCAAGATCTTTCCTTGACACAATGGATTTGACTTTGGCTATTTGTCTTAACTGAGACAAACTTTTCTGAAGGACACAGCTGATGTGCTTGTCAAATTTAAAATCAGAATCCAGTTTGACCCCCAGATTAATAACAGATTGTTTAACACGCAGTGTCAAAGAGCCAAGGTCCACATTAGTGGGGAGAGAACACATACTTGGACCAAACATCATTACTTCAGTTTTGTTCTCATTAAACCTCAAAAAATTTAATGACAGCCATGCTTTGATGTCGGGAAGACAGTCCAAGAGTAGCTGGACAGAACCAGAGTCATTTTGTGCCAAGGGAACATAAATCTGACAGTCATCAGCCTAACAATGGAATGAGATGCCATGTTTCCTTAAAACAGAACCCAAAAAGGAGCAGATACAATTCAGTTCAATTCAATTCAATTCACCTTTATTTATATAGTGCCATTTCACAACAACAGTCATCTCATAGCACTTTCAACTGTAGGGGAAACCCCCACAGTTGCAGAAAGACCCCAGCAATCAGGCGATCCTCTGTGAGCAAGCACTTGGCAACGGTGGAGAGGAAAAACTCCACAGGGAAAATAAAAGCGATCCAAGGATTGAGCCCTGTGGAAGCCCATAGGGAAGTGGAGCAGTTGATGACATAAAATCATCCAGTTTGACACAGAAACTTCGCTTGTCTAAATAGGAACAAAACCAATTTAGGGCAGCACCTTTTATGCCCACCCATTATTTAAGACGAGCAGGACAGGATAATGGTGATAATTATAATGCAAAGGATAACCATAACTAAGAGTCTGAAGTGAGAGTGAGTGTATCAATAATGATGATAATAATAATAATGTGTTCAAAAAGGAACATAAAGCATCAACAGAATCTGACCCTGTCCAGATCATGACAATAAGCACAGAAACACAGGCACATAGGGGCAGTGCGGTGGCACAGTGGTTAGCACTGTGGCAGCACAACAACTCACCCTTGGCCATGGGATCCCTGGTTCGATCCCAGCCCCTGACCAACAGTGATCTGTGTGGTGTTTGCATGTTCTCCCCGTGGCTGCGTGGGTTTACTCCGGGATTTCTCAGGTTTCCTCCCACAGGCCAAAAACATGCAGGTTAGGTTAACTGGAGACTCTAAAGTGGCCCTAGGTGTGAATGTGTGTGTGAATGGTGAAGGGATAGCGCCGTACCGTGGCTGCTTCATCCATCCAGGTGGATGCCCTGAATTTCTCCTCTGGGGATCAATAAAGTACACACACAAAAAAAAAATCAAACATTTGTGAATGAGTGGCTAAATTGCTAGCTTCACCTTGCTGCCTTTGGTCCTGGGAGAGATAATGCACTAAAATAACATCTAAGAATGACATAATGGGTCAAGTGTTGTACATGAACAAGGCTTCCAGTGGGGGTGAATAGAATTTATAGAAAATAGCAATCAAAACTGGTTTGATCAACAGCTAAGCTAATGCAAAGCGGCCTGTCCCTCACCTCCTCCCCACCAAGGCAGACTCTAATGCAGTTACTGATTGGTGACACTGACTCCTTAACCAAGCTAATGCTAATGGCTTGATGTAGCATCATAAAGAAAATATAACAAAATAATCCAGCATGACACAAAATATATTATCAACTGTGGATTAGTTAATCAGGTGTAAACAGTAATGTTTGTTAGGGTGACTAAATCTAAAGAAAATAACAAAATAAACGCAATGCTTCCTAGCAGCACTGTTAGCTCTCAAGCTAATGCCTTCTGGCTTCCTGCCCATCTACATGGCAGACATTTGGGCTGGCCAATAATAGAGCAGCGGGCAGGTATCAAGGCTAGTGACGTTTACCTTTTAGTGATGTTTCCTATTTCGTGATGTACAGGAAAATGCCTGGTAGAGTTAAAGTGGTTCTTGGAGAGAAAAATTAGATCAACACTGTACTGTTGCACCCAATGTGACTCGTGTTGTATATTGAGATTCACAGCCAGCTAAACTCTCTCTTGCATCACTTCCTCCAAGGAACAGGCAGGTGTCGTTTTGGACTAGGATTTAATGCAAAAAAGTGTGAAACTGAAAAATACAGACACAAAGAAAATATTTAGAAACTAGGAAATAAAGACAATATCTACAAAACAGTACATTAAAAAGTCAATACTAGCTAAACAGCGTCATCACACAGACTCGGATACGGCTTCACTATCACAAACACATCGCCGATTAGTGTCTATAAAACTCATCAAACTTATTCTAATAATCAATTATATTTTATCTACTCATCACAATAAACTACTAAACTTACTCATATTGCCACTCAAAGGGCTGGAAGTGAGCGGATGGCTTTAGAAGGAACAGCGACGCAGACTCGTGTTCCTGTTGACATTCAGTATGCTAGGTCTCTTCTTCTCGTCACCTACTGGCAAGCTTAAAGCTACTACAGAGCCTAGCGCCCTCTAGAGGACTGGACGAACAAATATATTTAAACTGTAACAACACACTCCCCGCCTGGCATTATTTTAAGAATGCCACTAAACTTATAAACTAATTTGTTCGAGATAAAAGGAGTATACAGTCTGAGATGGGTCTGGAGAAAGTCTTTGTAGTTTTGTTCTGTGTCACCTTGACCTCCACCTTCCTTACGACTCCATCCTTGCTTGTGAGAGTCTTCATGATGATGCCCATAGGCCATTCGTTCCTTTTTAGGTTCTTGTCCTTGAGAAGAATGACGTCTCCTTCTTCGAGGTTTGGTTTGTTGTGCTGCCACTTCTGACGACTCTGGAGCGTGTTCAGGTACTCCTTTTGCCAGCGGGCCCAGAAGGTGTCGGCAAGGACTTGACCTCTCTTCCACTGGTGTCTGAACATGTCGGCCTTGGTGAAATCTCCAGGTGGAGTTAGGATTGCATTAGTCTTCTGTGTGAGAAGAGTCATGGGCGTCAGGATCAAAGGAGCTTCCGGATCTGAGGAGACCGGCACCAGAGGTCTCGCGTTGATAATAGCTGTGACTTCAGCCAGCAATGTTGTTAGGACCTCATGGGTTAGCTTGGGGTTTCCTGATTGTAAGAGCATCGAGTCCAGGATGCGTTGTACTATGCCGATCATATGCTCCCATGTGCCTCCCATGTGTGATGAGTGAGGAGGGTTAAACACCCAGGAGCACCTTTGTCCCCATAGGTAGTCTTCTACACTTGTCTTATCAAGCTTTGGAGGATCCAATTTCAATTCCTTGGATGCTCCGACAAAGTTGGTCCCGCAGTCAGATCTTAGCTGTTTAGCAGGGCCTTTGATGGCGAAGAATCTTCGAAGAGCATTGATAAAACTTGAAGAGCTGAGTGTTTCGATTACTTTGATGTGAATGGCTCTTGTAGACATGCACGTGAACAGAACCGCCCATCTTTTGCTGTTGACTTGACCACCTCTAGTGCGTCGCATTGTAACCTCCCACGGTCCAAATACATCTAGGCCAACATAAGAAAATGGGGGATCGGTTTGCAAACGTTCAGCGGGTAGATCTGTCATGATTTGCTGCTCTGTCTTGCCTCAAAGCTTTCTACAGGTCACACATTTGTGGATGACACTGCTGATGGATCTCTTGGCACCCACTAACCACACGCTGCTTGCTCTCACTGCACCCTCAGTGAAATGTCTTCCTTGATGCTTAATAGCCTCATGGTGATGTCGGATGAGCAATGTAGCGATGTGATGCTTTGCTGGGAATAGAAGAGGATTGACTTCATGACTGGGCAGCTTTGACTCTGACAGACGTCCTCCTACTCGGAGTAAACCATTGTCGTTGATGATCGGATTGAGCTTGTAAAGGGAACTGTCCCGTGCTATTTCTTGTTTTGTCTTGATGCACTTGATTTCCTCTGCATACACTTCATGTTGGACACATCTGATGATTGTGTACTCTGCTTGTGTTAAGGCTTCTTATGTGAGACTTGTTTTACAGAGATGCCAGCTTCTACATCTGTTACCTCCTTTGGACTTGAAACTGTGAGCAATGTGACGTAGGTAAGCTACTGCTTTGACAAGGGAAGTCCACTTTGAGAAACGTTCAAAACATGATGAACCCAAGGCTTTGGGGTTAGCTCTTGTCACAAGCGTTGTCACGTTCTGTCGAATTTCAACATCTGACTCTGGATCGATGAGCTCAAATGGGCCTTTTTCAGGAGCGACAGTCTGTTTGTCGAGCAGGAAGGTTGGACCATACCACCATGTAGTACTGGAGATTTTCCCTGCCATGACAAACCCGACCTCGTTGTGGTCGTCTTCGTGTGTGACTCTCAAATAGGCAACTGCAGCTATAGCTTTAACTGAAGCATCTGAGAACACACAGAGTTCAGTGACCTTGGCTTGTGAGATGGAGAATGAAACATAGGTACGGGGAATGTTCAGTGTCTTGAGATGCTGCAGAGAGTCATGCCATTTTCTCCAACCATCATACATGTCTTGAGGCAAGGGGCTATCCCACTCAAGATTGCTGCTGGAGAGCTCTCTGAGAAGAAGTCTACCTTTGATGGTTACAGGTGCTAGCAGCCCAAGAGGGTCGAACAGACTGTTAACAGTTGACAGCACACCACGTCGAGTAAAGGGCTTTTGCTCTTGTGGAACATCAAATGTGAACGTGTCTGACGTGGTGTCCCAAATCACACCCAAACTGCGTTGGGCTGGGAGCTCGTCTGTAGACAGATCAAGGTCTTTGAGTTCGTTGGCCCTGTCTTCAGGTGGGAAAGCGTTCACTACTTCTACTTTGTTGGAGGCAATCTTGTGGAGACGTAGATTAGAAAGCGCGAGCATTTTCTGGGCTCTTTCTAGAACGTCGATAGCCTCAGCTTCTGTCGAGAAAGACTTTAATGCATCGTCCACATAGAAATCCTGTTCTATGAAGTTTCGAGCGTCAGTTCCATATTCACCTTCTGCTTCCTTTGCTGCCATCCTCAACCCGTAGATCGCCACCGCAGGGGAGGGACTATTACCGAAAACATGCACCCTCATGCGATAGTCCACCACTTCTTTGATCAGGTCGTTGTTTTCGTACCACAAGAAGCGAAGGTAATCTCTGTGATCTTCTTGGACAACAAAGCAGTAAAACATCTGCTCGATGTCAGCTGTGACAGCGACAGGTTCTTTTCTGAAGCAGAGGAGCACACCTACGAGTGTGTTGTTTAGGTCAGGCCCTGACAGCAGTACATCATTGAGTGAAACTCCATCAAACTGCGCACTGGAATCGAACACCACACGGATCTTCCCAGGCTTCTGTGGGTGGTATACACCGAAAATGGGAAGATACCAGGCCTCTTTGTCTCTATCACAAGGTGGCGCTGGCTCCGCATGTTTGTTGTCGAGCATCTTCTGCATGAACTCAACAAAGTGTGCTTTCATGTCTGGCTTCTTGTCAAGCATACGTCGCAGAGACATGAGCCGCTTGTAGGCGTAGCACCTGTTGTCAGGGAGTAGGCGTCTGGGGTTACGAAACGGAAGTGGTGCCACCCAACTGTTTGTGTCATCTTTGAAGGACCTTTCCATCTTCTTCAGAAAGATTGTGTCTTCAACAGAGTGTGCGAGGTGATTGTCTTCATTAGTGCGACAGAAGACTGCTTCTCCTAGATTCTCAACCGTGGGCTTTGCATGTGGGTTTGAAAGTGGCAGTAGGTTGGAGACAGCTTTCGGTTGGCTCACTGTGAAGCTCTCTTTTACATTGAAGCGACTGTCACAGGGAGTGAGATAGCTTGGGCGTCCGTTGTCCAACACATATGTTTTGAGGGCGTTTACCTCACTTGGCTTGTGGGCGGTGCCTAGACATACATCACCAATGATAACCCAGCCCAGGTCAAGCTTCTGTGCAAATGGATCGTTGTGCCTGCCACTGATTTGCTTTCTCACCTTGTGTACTCTGAGAAGGTTGTGTCCTATCAGCAGCAGTATGTCAGCGTCTGGTTCAAGGGGTGGTATTTCAGCAGCTATTGCTTTCAGATGGGGGTGATGCGAGGCAGCTTCTGCAGTGGGTATTTCTTCCCTATTGTTGGGGATAGCATTGCACTCTATGAGCGTGGGGAGAGGAAAACTCATTTTTCCATCCAATGATTGAACTATGTAGTTGCAGGCTCTTCTACCATTTACTTGTGTTGTGCCAGCACACGTCTTCAGTGTGTAAGGTGTGGCTGTGCCTTGAATATTGAATGTTTCAAAAAGCTCTGTTTTTGCGAGTGATTGATTACTTTGATCATCTATTATTGCATACATCTTTTTCATGTTGTGTGGCTCACCTTTCGGGTAGACTTGCACCAAACAGATCTTGGAGCAGGATTTTCCTGTGATTTGATTTCCACATACCTCGGTACACGTGGCTGTAACATCTAAGTCCTGTGTGAGCTCTTGCTCCCCGCCGTTCTCTTTAGGGGATGAGGGAGGCTTAGATGCTGTTGGAGTCGGGCCTGGGTGGAGAGCTGCCAGGTGTTTGTCGCTGTTGCATTCTCCACACTTGATTGTTATTTGACAGTCCCTGGCTTGATGGGTGGTGGAAGCAAGGCAGCGATGGCAGATGTTGTTGTCTCTGAGTACCTTTTTTCTGTCCTCGAGCAACATAGCTCTGAAACCCCTGCATCCTTTCAGTGGGTGTGGTTTGTGATGTATGGGACATTGTCTTTTAATGTCTTCGCCTCCTTCCTTTGTCAGCACTCCGACTGACACGTCTGTTTTGTGTACCGTAACTGATTGTTTCTGCATGTAGTGACTTTGTGATTTTCCTTTTTTGTAACTAATTGTAGAATTGGCAGGTGAGCTATAAGTCGTGTTGAAGCTTGGGTCATTCCTTGCCTTGGCTTGACCTTTTACAAATTCAACAAAGAATGAGAAAGGTGGGAAACTTACATGATGGTCTTCTTTATACTTTGACCCTACCATTGTCCACTTCTCCTGAAGGTGAAAGGGCAACTTTTCCACGATTGGACTTACACCCCTTGCTGTGTCTAAGTAGCTCAAGCCTGGCAGATATCCATCCAGCTTTGCTGCTTCCAGTTCACACAGTAGATCTGATAGATTGCGAAGCTTGTGTGGCTCTTTGCTCATGAGCTTTGGAAAATTTTGGATTCTTGCAAACATGGACCTTTCTATTGCCTCTGGTGAGCCGAAGCATTCTTCCAGTCTCGCCCAGACCATGTTCAGACCAGCAGGTGGATGCCTGATATTGACTGCTTTTAATCTCTTAGCATGTTCAGAAGACTCAGGGCCGAGCCACTTAATGAGGAGGTTTAGTTCTTCACTGGCTGTAAGACCGAGGTCTTTGATGGTACCCTGGAATGTGGCTTTCCAGCTAAGATAACTCTCTGGCTTGTCATCATATTTTGTCAGCCCTCCTGTTAATAGTTGGCTTCTGGCTAAGAACCTGGCAAGGTCACTGGTAGTGTTGTTTGCATCATTTGAACTTGATATCTGTTGTGATTGCAACACACTTTGAGAATTTTGGTGAATTGCATCTCTTTGTGGTGGTCGCTTGGCGCCCTCTTGTGGCTGAATTGGGCAATGAGCTGTTTCTTGTTTGACATGGAGATGTGAATAAATCAGTGTGGAATGTTGTTCCTGATGTGTACTGTCCTGTTGAAAAGTTTCTTTCTTTTGAGATGAATCAGTACAACTATGCCTGTTTATGTATTTACTCACTTTTCGTTCTGCAGTTTGTTCTAGAGGCAAGAAGCTCAATTCTTCGCTGTGTTCTGGGTTAATGAGCCGAGCTACAGCAGACTCCAACACTTCTGCTTTAACCCTGGCTGCATCTTCTTCCTTTTGTAGGTTAAGTAGATCTAGAGTTGCCTCTAACCGTGCCTTTTCCATTTTAATGCTCATCTCTCTCTCAGCATATGCTAGTCTGTCTTTTGCTGCTTGAGCTTCTGCTTGGGCATGTGCTGCTGCCATACTGGCTTGACTTGAAGCTGATGACCTCCTAGATCCTACAGCTGATCCGGGAGTCAGTTTCCCGGAATGTACAGAAAACCTGGATGAGTGGGAGGAGCGTGACCTTGAGGAGCGTGACCTTTTTTCGCTCCGTGCTTCTTCACTGTTATGGCTTTCAGCCTGTGTTTGCTCCATCTTGACGACTGGATAGGACAGCTGATGCTAAATGTACATTAAATTCCACCCACCTTCACTGTGGTCCCTCACCGAGTGCTATGATTTCACTGTACTGTTGCACCCAATGTGACTCGTGTCGTATATTGGGATTCACAGCCAGCTAAACTCTCTCTTGCATCACTTCCTCCAAGGAACAGGCAGGTGTCGTTTTGGACTAGGATTTAATGCAAAAAAGTGTGAAACTGAAAAATACAGACACAAAGAAAATATTTAGAAACTAGGAAATAAAGACAATATCAACAAACGGTACATTAAAAAGTCAATACTAGCTAAACAGCGTCATCACACGGACTCGGATACGGCTTCGCTATCACAAACACATCGCCGATTAGCGTCTATAAAACTCATCAAACTTATTCTAATAATCAATTATATTTTATCTACTCATCACAATAAACTACTAAACTTACTCATATTGCCACTCAAAGGGCTGGAAGTGAGCAGATGGCTTTAGAAGGAACAGCGACGCAGACTCGTGTTCCTGTTGACATTCAGTATGCTAGGTCTCTTCTTCTCGTCACCTACTGGCAAGCTTAAAGCTACTACAGAGCCTAGCGCCCTCTAGAGGACTGGACGAACAAATATATTTAAACTGTAACAACACAAACACTGTTTTTTTTTAAGAGAAGGGAGTATTTTGATAGTTTTTGATAATCACGTGACCAATATGTGATGTTG
Source organism: Pholidichthys leucotaenia (assembly GCA_020510985.1). Classification (NCBI taxonomy): domain Eukaryota; kingdom Metazoa; phylum Chordata; class Actinopteri; order Cichliformes; family Pholidichthyidae; genus Pholidichthys; species Pholidichthys leucotaenia. Next base: position 210,091,020 of record CM035842.1, read on the forward strand.
TTCATGGGACACATTATTGTGTGACATGGGTGGTGGCTCCACCTTTCTGGTTCCGCCATCACCTGGGGTATAAGAGGGCTGTGAGGAAGAGGATGGTCTCTTTGACAACCTCTCTGCCTGACTGGAGCGTCTGTGTTATTAAAGTGAGTCCATAATAAAGCTGCCTTCAGTTCCACCTTCAGTCTCGTCATTGACCCTCGTTTACCGACATAACATTTGGCGACGAGGATAAAAGTATGGATTTGGGAGTCGCTAATATTCGGCCATTTCTGGAGCTTCCTGGTGAGCCGCCGGTCCCTTGGGTGAGATGGTTCACTGCGTTCCAGAATTACTTGGTGGCTCTGAACCTTGGTGAACTGAAGAAGATACGGGCTCGAGCAATATTGGTTCATAATTTGGGTATGGAAGAACAGTGTATCCTTGCTACCTTGGATGCAAGCAATAGCTTTGAGGACATTGTTGAGCTAATGGTGCAACATTTTCACTCCCCTGTGAACGTCATCGTCCAGAGGGTTCAGTTTTGGCAGCGCCGCCAGCGGATCGGCGAGTCAGTGCAGCGGTATGTTGTGGACCTGCGTCAGCTGGCCGGGGACTGCCAGTTCAGAGCATTGGAGGAAGAGATGGTCTGTGACCAGTTGGTGGAGCACACGCTTTGCTCGACGGCGCAGTCGAGGCTCCTCACACACTCCGGCGAATTGACATTAGCCATGGCTGTCGAGATAGCTTAGCAGTGTGAAGCAGCGGACAAGTTGTCACATGACCTTGGTGAGAGAGCTACACTCTGCCAATTTGAATCACAATCAACGGTGCAGGCTGTGGACCCAGACAGCGATGATAGCATGCAGGATACGAAGGAGTACACTACTGCTGTGAAGATAAGGTCCGCCCCAGGATCATCCAAGTGTTTGGGTTGTGGGTCCACCAAGCACCATTACAAGGCTAGAGAGCATTCGGCGAGAGGAAAACGCTGCAGCAAGTGCGGTCTTCTGCATCATTTTGGTAGGGCCTGTAATAGGTTTGAGCGAGGGGAACGACAGCGCAAAGTGGACTCCCCTGCTCCAACTCCCATGTCATCCACACCGTCTCTCCGAGCACTGATGGTTGTACGTACTGTATGGTGAAATTGCACGGGGTGTAGGTGCTGCTGCTGATTGACACAGGTGCGGTGAAGTCCGTGTTGAATTGGTCCACCGTGAGGAGTTTCTTCCCATATTACCGAATAAGAGGTCATTCAGCGCCGCTGTTTGGGTATGGTGGAAAGAGGTTGGCCACGGTGGGATCAGTGGAGCTGACTGCTCGGTACAAGTTGGCGGAGGTGTCCAACCTGAAGTTCGTGGTGACTGCCAGCGGTGAGAACATTATGAGCTGTGACCTGTTTTATGGACTGGGTGTCACCATCACCAGTGGTGTTGGAGAGGAGTGGTCAGACCGTGTTTTGTGGGACTGGCCAGTTCTGCGAGTGGTGGATGATGCTGTATGGGACGAACCTTGGCCTAGTATTCTGGAAAGTGAGCAGGACCAACCCCACCCAGAGCCATCGCGGGAGGGTTCCAGTGCCAGAGCCCAAGTAACCCTAGCTGAGGGAACTGGGCGTAACAGTGGGATGGCCGTGACGGCGGGTGGAGCCGACTGGATGGCCCATTCTGCTTCTGGAGTTTGGCCAGGAGGTACAGGAGCAAGGGGTCGCAACGGCTTCGCCAGCAGTAAAAATGTACACTACCGTTCAAAAGTTTGGGGTCACCCAGACAATTATTTTGTGTTTTGCATGAAAAGTCACACTTATTTACCACCATGAGTTGTAAAATGAATAGAAAATATAGTCAAGACATTGACAAGGTTAGAAATAATGATTTGTATTTGAAATAATAATTTTTTCCAGATACTCGACCTGCTCAAAGGAAGGTCAGTTTTATAGCTTCTCTAACCAGTTAAACTGTTTTCAGCTGTGCTAACATGATTGCACAAGGGTTTTCTAATCATCCATTAGCCTTCTAACGCAATGAGCAAACACACTGTACCATTAGAACACTGGAGTGATAGTTGCTGGAAATGGGCCCCTATACACCTATGTAGATATTGCACCAAAAACCAGACATTTGCAGCTAGAATAGTCATTTACCACATTAGCAATGTATATTAGATATTAGAGTGTATTTCTGATTAGTTTAAAGTTATCTTCATTGAAAAAAACAGTGCTTTTCTTTCAAAAATAAGGAAATTTCTAAGTGACCCCAAACTTTTGAACAGTAGTGTAAGTGAGTGGGGCAGGACCGACTGGTGCGATCAAACAACGTGCCAAACAGGGACACTGGAAGCCGAGTCGGGCTCCTCTGGGGGTCGCTGATGTGGTCTGACCCAGAAAGGAAGCCCGGTTGAGAGAAGTTCTGGGCAAACATAAACGACAGGACGACCAGGGGTGGCTGCAGGTGGTGGCTGTTTGGGAGGATGGCTACCTTCAGCTATCTGATGGCTCATGGCAGCATCCCAACGAGGTGCAGCTTCTCCAAGACGGAGAAGGAGGTGTCTGGGCTGTGGTGTGGGCCATCCTTGGGCGTGAAGAGAAAAAGGTGCCCCAGAGAGGGACCGTTTGATGGTTTTCCGGGGGGAGTTCCTCTACTGGGGCAGACTAATGTTTGGGGTGATGTGTTTATAGCATGGTGTTGGTGTGTTTACTATTTAAGTGGTTTACTGGGATTGTTAATAAGGTGATCACCTGTTTGTATATATGTTCATTCCAATAATGAGGCTGTTTTGTTACTTATGTAGGAACACGGCAAGTTTTATTTTAATGGACTGTGTTGAGTTGAGACGGCAGAATAATCTGTCTAGCTGTGTGGGGGTTGAACAGCAGTCCACCTGTTCCCCCCTAGCCTTAGTTGTTTAGTGTGACTGTTAGAGGCCCTGATATATTTCTGTTTAATGTTAGTGCATGATTCGGGTTCTAAAGGGGGGGGGGTCTTAATTGTATGTTCAATTCAATTCAACTTAAGATAAGATAAGATAAGATAAGATAAGATAAGCCTTTATTAGTCCCACAATGGGGAAATCCCAGGATTGCAACAGCACAGGGATAGCAACACTCAGAGCAACAATCAGAAGGCAAGAGAAAAAACAAGAGCAGCTAGTATACATACACTACCGTTCAAAAGTTTGGGGTCACTTAGAAATTTCTTTAATTTTGAAAGAAAAGCACTTTTTTTCAATGAAGATAACTTTAAACTAGTCAGAAATACACTCTATACATTGCTAATGTGGTAAATGACTATTCTAGCTGCAAATGTCTGGTTTTTGGTGCAATATCTACATAGGTGTATAGAGGCCCATTTCCAGCAACTATCACTCCAGTGTTCTAATGGTACAATGTGTTTGCTCATTGCATCAGAAGGCTAATGGATGATTAGAAAACCCTTGTGCAATCATGTTAAGTCTGCAATGCTGTAACTGCTGCAAATGGAGGATTCTTTGACGAAAGCAAAGTCTGAAGGAAAAAATTATTATTTCAAATACAAATCATTATTTCTAACCTTGTCAATGTCTTGACTATATTTTCTATTCATTTTGCAACTCATGGTGGTAAATAAGTGTGACTTTTCATGGAAAACACAAAACAATTGTCTGGGTGACCCCAAACTTTTGAACGGTAGTGTATGTACATATTATTATAAATATATATATATACAGTGGCGTAAAAAAGTATTTAGTCAGCCACCAGTTGTGCAAGTTCTCCCACTTAAAAGATGAGAGAGGTCTCCAATTTTCATCATAGGTATACCTCAACTATGAGAGACAAAATAAAAAAAAAATCCAGAAAATCACACTGAAGGATTTTTAATGAATTAATTGGTAAATTCTTCGGTAAAATAAGTATTTGGTCAATAACAAAAGTTCATCTCAATACTTTGTTATATACCCTTTGTTGGCAATGACAGAGGTCAAATGTTTTCTGTAAGTTTTCACAACGTTTTCACACACTGTTGCTGGTATTTCGGCCCATTCCTCCATGCAGATCTCCTCTAGAGCAGTGATGTTTTGGGGCTGTCGCTGGGCAACACAGACTTTCAACTCCCTCCTAAGATTTTCTCTGGGGTTGAGATCTGGAGACTGGCTAGGCCACTCCAGGACCTTGAAATGCTTCTTACGAAGCCACTCCTTTGCTGCCTGGGCGGTGTGTTTGGGATCATTGTCATGCTGAAAGACCCAGCCACGTTTCATCTTCAATGCCCTTGCTGGTGGAAGGAGGTTTTCACTCAAAATCTCAAGATACATGGCCCCATTCATTCTTTCCTTTACACGGATCAGTTGTCCTGGTCCCTTTGCAGAAAAACAGCCCCAAAGTATGATGTTTCCACTCCCATGCTTCACAGTAGGTATGGTGTTCTTTCTCCTCCAAACACGACAAGTTGAGTTTTTACCAAAAAATTCTATTTTGGTTTCATCTGACCATATGACATTCTCCCAATCCTCTTCTGAATCATCCAGATGCTCTCTAGCAAACTTCAGATGGGCCTGGACATGTACTGACTTAAGCAGGGGGACACGTCTGGCACTGCAGGATTTGAGTCCCTGGCGGTGTAGTGTGTTTCTGATGTAGCCTTTGTTACTTTGGTCCCAGCTCTCTGCATGTCATTCACTAGGTCCCCCTGTGTGGTTCTGGGATTTTTGCTCACCATTCTCATGATCATTTTGACCCCACGGGGTGAGATCTTGCATGGAGCCCCAGATCGATGGAGATTATCAGTGGTCTTGTATGTCTTCCATTTTCTAATAATTGCTCCCACAGTTGATTTCTTCACACCAAGCTGCTTACCTATTGCAGATTCAGTCTTTCCAGCCTGGTGCAGGTCTACAATTTTGTTTCTGGTGTCCTTTGACAGCTCTTTGGTCTTGGCCATAGTGGAGTTTAGAGTCTGACTGTTTGAGGTTGTGGACAGGTGTCTTTTATACTTATAACGAGTTCAAACAGGTGCCATTAATACAGGTAACGAGTGGAGGACAGAGGAGCCTATTAAAGAAGAAGTTACAGGTCTGTGAGAGCCAGAAATCTTGCTTGTTTGTAGGTGACCAAATATTTATTTTACTGAGGAATTTACCAATTAATTCATTAAAAATCCTCCAATGTGATTTTCTGGATTTTTTTTTCTCATTTTGTCTCTCATAGTTGAGGTATCCCTGTGATGAAAATTGGAGACCTCTCTCATCTTTTAAGTGGGAGAACTTGCACAATTGGTGGCTGACTAAATACTTTTTTGCCCCACTATATATATATATATATATATACAGTATATATATATATATATATATATATATATATATATATATACACACAGTGCGGAGCATTGTGGTTGGTGGATGTGCAGCAGAAAGTCTAAGCTCTCTCTCCGCGGATGCGGCGGGCCAGCTGATGTCTTTGGGCATGATGGTGACACTCTTGGCGTGGATGGCGCACAGGTTGGTGTCCTCGAAGAGACCCACCAGGTAGGCCTCGCTGGCCTCCTGCAGAGCCATGACGGCGGAGGTCTGGGAGCGCAGGTCGGTCTTGAAGTCCTGAGCGATCTCCCTCACCAGGCGCTGGAAAGGCAGCTTACAGATGAGCAGCTCCGTGGATTTCTGGTAGCGACGGATCTCTCTCAGAGCCATGGTACCGGGCCTGTAACGGTGAGGCTTCTTCACTCTGCTGGTGGCCGGAGCGCTTTTCCGAGCAGCCTTGGTGGCTAGCTGCTTCCTGGGGGCTTTTCCTCCAGTAGATTTACGGGCGGTCTGCTTGGTTCTTGCCATTGCTCTTTATTATTCTGTCTTATATTTCTTGCACGCCGCCTAAACTCCAGCCCGGCACCCGCGTCGTTTTTGCTTCAGTTCCCCGGTATGTCGAGTTTCTCCGTTAGCACCGGGTGGCGGTTGAGTGCTAGCTAGCTCTTCCCTGCTGTATCGTCTCCTGCTGTAAACAGAGGCTCCGTCCGCTGACTCAGGAGACCTTTGAGGCGATCTGTGTGTCCGTGATATATAGATATACACTACTGTTCAAAAGTTTGGGGTCACTTAGAAATTTCCTTATTTTTGAAAGAAAAACACTTTTTTTCAATGAAGATAACTTTAAACTAATTAGAAATACACTCTATACATTGCTAATGTGGTAAATGACTATTCTAGCTGCAAATGTCTGGTTTTTGGTGCAATATCTACATAGGTGTATAGAGGCCCATTTCCAGCAACTATCACTCCAGTGTTCTAATGGTACAATGTGTTTGCACATTGCGTCAGAAGGCTAATGGATGATTAGAAAACCCTTGTGCAATCATGTTAGGTCTGCAATGCTGTAATTGCTGCAAATGGAGGATTTTTTGACGAAAGCAAAGTTTGAAGGAAAAAATTATTATTTCAAATACAAATCATTATTTCTAACCTTGTCAATGTCTTGACTATATTTTCTATTCATTTTACAACTCATGGTAGTAAATAAGTGTGATTTTTCATGGAAAACACAAAATAATTGTCTGGGTGACCCCAAACTTTTGAACGGTAGTGTATATAGAGTGAAAGGTGTAGAAAGAAGAAGGAAGATTAAAAAAAAAAAAAAAAGGCACTTGCAAAAGGCAGCCAACTCGTGTGGCGCCGGAACCGGAAGAAGAAACTTCTTTATATAGTGAGAAGAACTTTATTTATATAGTGCCATTTCACAACAACAGTCATCTCACAGCACTTTCAACTGGAGGGTGAACCCCCACAATTGCAGAAAGACCCCAGCAATCAGGCGATCCCCTATGAGCAAGCGCTTGGCGATGGTGGAGAGGAAAAACTCCCTTTTAACAGGAAGAAACCTCCAGCAGAACCAGGCTCAGGGAGGGGCAGTCATCTGCTGTGACTGGCTGGGGGGTGAGGGGAAAGAGAAGATGAAAAGAACAGACATATAGAGAGCAAACAGCATGGTGGGGACTCATTCTATGGGAGAGAACAAACAGATGTTAATGGCCAGCAAAAAAAAAAAAAAAAAAAAAAAAATTAATTGAGAGTGAAGAAAGGAGTAAAGCCCAGTGCAATTATTGGAGGTCCCCCGGCTGTCTAAACCTAGTAGCAGCATAACTAAGGGAGGGTTCAGAAACACAGGATCCCTCCCTAATTGTAGGCTATATCAAAAAGGAAGGTTTTAACCCTATTCTTAAAAACAGAGATCGAGTCTGACTCCCAAATCCAGATTGGCAGCTGGTTCCACAGGAGAGGAGCTTGATCACTGAAGGCTCTGCCTCCCATTGTACTTTTGGAGATTCTAGGTATTACAAGTAATCCAGCATTTTTCAAATCCAGCATTTAACAGAGCGTAGTGCTCTGTTAGGATAATAGGGTAATATCAGATCTTTTAAATAAAAAGGGGCCTGATTGTTAAGAGAGAAAAGTGAGAAGAAGGATTTTAAACTTAATTCTAAACTCTATGGGAAGCCAATGAAGGGAGTCCAGAACCAGAGAGATATGATCTCTCTTTCTAGTACCTGTTAAAACTCTTGCAGCAGCATTTTGGATCAACTGAAGACTTTTTAGAGATGTTTTAGGACAACCTGATAATAAAGAGTTACAATAATCTCGTTGGCCTCCGTCGGTCTATGATGACCATGGAAGAGAATCCTAAACATCTACTCTGCTGGAACAGCACCACCTCTGGCTGAACGGGCCGATGCGCGAATAGCAGTCCCTGTCACACAGGTCGCACTTGTGGGTGGTCTCCGTGCTGCTGGGTCTGTGGCGGTTCTTCCTGCGGGTCCTTTTTTCATCTGCTGCAGCAGTCAGTCTCTCTTCACCCACCTTGAGCTGTCTGCTCAGGGTGCCTCTCCATTTGGAGTGGTCCGTTGCAAGGTCCTCCCAGCGCTCGGTGTTGATCTCCAGGGCCTTTATGTCTCTCTTGCAGACGTCTCTAAAGCGCAGCTGTGGGCGGCCAACGTCTCTCCTGCCAGTCGCCAGTTCTCCGTAGAGGACGTCTTTGGGGATTCTGCCATCCTCCATACGATGAACGTGGCCTAGCCAGCGGAGCCTGCGCTGCCTGAGTAGAGTGAACATGGAGGGAATGCCGGCGTGGGACAGAACTTCTGTGTTGGGCACTTTGTCCTGCCAGGATATGTCCAGGATGTGGCGAATGCAGCGCAAGTGGAAGGAGTTCAGTCTCTTTTCCTGCCGGGCGTATGCTGTCCACGTCTCACTCCCATAGAGCAGTGTGCTGATGACGCAGGCGCTGTACACTGCCATCTTCGTCTTGACAGAGAGTTTGGGATTCTCCCACACTCGTGTGGTGAGGCGAGCGAGTGTGAAGGCTGACTTTCCAACCCTCTTATCGATCTCTGTATCAAGGGAGAGGTTGTTGCTGATCGTGGACCCCAGGTACGTGAACTGATTCACGACCTCCAGCTCGTAGTCGTCGATGGTGATGGTTGGTGGTGCTTCCGTGCCTTGCGCCAAGACGTTAGTCTTCTTCAGGCTGATGGTAAGCCCGAACTCCTTGCATGCCTGGGAGAAGCGGTCCATCAGGGTCTGAAGCTCCTGCTGTGTGTGGGTTGCGACTGCAGCGTCGTCTGCGAACAGCATGTTTCTGATTAGAACCTCACGTACTTTGGTTCTGGCTTTCAGGCGGGCGAGGTTGAAAAGCCTGCCGTCAAATCTTGTGTGCAGGTAGATTCCCTCTGCTGCTGTGCTGAAGGCATGCCTCAGGAGCATAGCAAAGAAAATCCCAAAGAGGGTTGGCGCAAGTACACAGCCCTGTTTCACTCCGCTGCGTATGTTGAATGGCTCTGAGACGTTGCCGTTGTGCTGCACTATCCCCTGCATGTTGGTGTGAAACGATTCGACGAGTCTTTGCAACTTTGGTGGGCATCCTATCTTTGGCAGGATCTTGAAAAGGCCCTCTCTGCTGACCAGATTGAACGCTTTGGTGAGGTCGATGAAGGCGACGTACAGGGGCATGTTCTGTTCTCTGCATTTCTCCTGGAGTTGGCGGATGGAGAATATTGTGTCTACCGTCGATCGCTCAGCGCGGAAGCCACACTGAGACTCGGGGTAGACACGTTCGGCAAGCTTCTGTAGACGAATGAGAACAACTCGTGTGTAGACTTTGCCAACATCGCTGAGGAGGGAGATGCCCCTGTAGTTGTTGCAGTCGCTTCTCTCCCCTTTGTTTTTGTAGAGGGTGATGATCTTGGCGTCCCTCATGTCCTGTGGTATGGCACCTTCCTTCCAGCACTGGCAGAGGATGTCATGCAATGGCAGCAGTAGGGTGGTCTTGCAGTGCTAGATCAGGTTGGGGGGTATGCTGTTGTTGCCGGGTGCCTTGCCAGCGGCCAAGCTATCAATGGCCTTGCTGAGTTCGTCGATGGTTGGCTCGGCGTCAAGTTCGTCCATGGATGGCAGGCAGTCGATGGCATCAAGGGCTGACGGTGTCACGGTGTTTTGTCTGGAGTAGAGGTCAGAGTAGTGTTCCACCCATCTCTCCATCTGCTTGTTCTTATCTGTGATCATCTCCCCAGTGGCGGATTTGAGGAAACCAATGAAGGGAGGCCAGAACCGGAGAGATATGATCTCTCTTTCTAGTACCTGTTAAAACTCTTGCAGCAGCATTTTGGATCAACTGAAGACTTTTTAGAGATGTTTTAGGACAACCTGATAATAAAGAGTTACAATAATCTAATTTCGAGCTAACAAAAGCGTGGATCAGTTTCTCAGCATCACTCTGAGACAAGATGCTCCTAATCTTGGCAATATTAGATAGATAGATAGATAGATTAGTTTATTTGACAGGGACAGTGCAATAAACATAGACAATTAATCAATGACAATCAATCTGATGTGTTGCACATAGAGTGTATAGCTATTAGCTAATTTGCAACTCTTGTCCCTGGATGGGCTTTAGAAAAGAGAATCAAGTAAAAAAAGAAAAAGAAAATACACAATAACCACATACATCAATGCAAAAGGATTATAAATACACAATTATAAATATTATAAATATTATAAATACACAAATATAACAACCTGATTCACATTTGCCTATTTCAGGCCTCCCTCCCTTCGTCACTCATTATAAACAAACACATTCATTCCTTCCCTTCATTCACTCTCACTTTGCAGACAATCAATTCATACATGAGTACATTCTTGTTTATTTTTCAGCCAGTTTTTAACCTTTTTAGTGAATGTTTTAAAGTCCGTTATTATTTTAATTACATTTGGCATTGTGTTCCAGATGTGACTGCCCTTTATAGAGAAAGCTGTTTGTCCAAATGTGGTTCTGCAGTGGAATATTTTACAGTTATTGTTAACAGAACTCCTGGTGGCTCTGCTGCTGTCCTGTCTTTGGACGAAACCAGCAAGTGGCTCGGGTGCTGATTTATGGAAACATTTGAACGTTAATTTCAGAAAACAGAGGTCAATGAAACTCTCAAAACTCAATAGGTTGTATTTTTTTAAAACATTACAGTGATGCCACCTAATGGGCTTTTGGTCCAAGATTTTTAGGGTTTGATTATATAATGAACCTATATGTCTTATTGTGGAAGGGGCTGCTTGAGCCCAGACTGTCAAACAGTATGATATATGAGAAAAAACCATAGAATGCATATACAGTACAGCTGCTTCGTAAGGTATGTAATATCTAATTAATTTAAAGCAGTTCAGATTTTTTTTTACTGTTTTTGAAATTTTCTTTATATGAAGATTAAATTTGAGTTGAGGATCTAGTACAATGCCAAGGTATTTGAATTCTGTAGCTAAACTGATGTCATGATCATGTATATTAACTTTAAAACGTTGCAGGTTACATTTTTTGATTGAAAAGCACATTGAGACTGTTTTCTGAAGGTTCAGCAATAGATGGTTCTGGAGGAGCCACTCTTGGACATCAACCATACTTGTAGACAGTACATCTGCAGCCTGTGCTGGAGTCTTGGCAGCTGTGTAAATAACTGCATCATCTGCATAAAGTTGGCATGTTGCAGCTGAGCAGTGTAACGGCAAGTCATTAATAAAAATGCTGAAAAGCAAAGGACCAAGAATGGACCCTTGTGGGATACCCATGCGGTTGTTTAAAAATGAGGATTTATCCTGGTGAACTTTTACACACTGTTCTCTATTCTGGAGATAAGATGCAAACCATTCTAATGTATCTGGGGAGAAGTTAAAAGATACCATTTTGGATAAAAGCAAACTGTGGTTTACAGTATCGAAAGCCTTTTTGAGATCTAGAAAAACAGCTCCTACCACATTACCCCTGTCCAAGGACTGTTTGACGTTTTCAATAAGGCAACAATTTGCTGTTTCTGTTGAGTATCCTGGTCTAAAACCAAATTGATGTGGATGAAGAAGTTGACTGTCTTGTAAGTAGTCTATCAGCTGTGTAGCTACAACTTTTTCAAGAACCTTAGACAGGACTGGTAAAATAGAGATTGGGCGGTAATTGCATATATCATCTTTACTGCCTGATTTATGAACTGGTATGACGACAGCTTTTTTCCAGCCAGATGGAAATGTACTAGACCTAATGGAGAGATTAATGAGATGAGTTAGTGGTTTGATTAATATTACGCATTAATATTACGCAAATGATAGAAGGCAGTCTTAGAAACGAATTTAAAATGTGAATTGAAAAACAGATCTTGATCAAAAATAACTCCAAGGTTCCTCACAGAGAAAGAGTAACCACATCCATAGTAAAAGTTTGATTTAGAAAGGTATTTCTAAGGTTTTTTGGACCAACAAGAATGACTTCAGTCTTATCTGAATTTAATAGCAGGAAATTACAAGTCATCCAAACTTTGATTTCCTTAAGACAGGCTTCTAACTTGGCTAATTGATTACTATCATCTGGCTTCATTGACAGGTATAATTGTGTGTCATCTGCATAACAATGAAAATGTATATAATGCTTTCTAATAATGTTGCCTATTGGAAGCATATATAAACTAAAAAGAGTAGGGCCTAGCACAGATCCCTGTGGAACTCCATGACTGAGCTTTGAGTTGAAAGAAAACTCATTATTGACATGAACAAACTGGAACAGATAAATAAGATCTAAACCACTGCAACAAAGTTCCATTAAGTCCAACATAGTGTTCTAATCTATCAAGTAGAATATTATGATCGATAGTATCAAAAGCTGCACTAAGGTCTAAAAGGACAAGTACAGAAACAAGTCCATTATCAGATGTGATGAGGAGGTCATTAGTGACCTTCGCTAAGGCTGTTTCAGTACTATGATGGATTCTAAACCCAGATTGAAACTCTTCAAGTAAACCATTTCCCTGCAGGTGGTCAAATAATTGCGTAGCAACAACTCTTTCTAAGATGTTTGAAATGAAAGGGAGATTAGAGATTGGTCTATAGTTAGCTAAAGCTCCTGGATCCAGCGTTGACTTTTTGAGTAAGGGTTTAATTACAGCCGTTTTAAAAGCCCGCGGTACATGAAAAAAAGTTAATGAAGAATTGATTATATGAAGAATAAAGCTACCAACAAGTGGGAAGACTTCTTTAAATAACGTGGTAGGAATAGGGTCCAAAAGACAAGTTGAAGGCCCGGATGAGGAAACTATTTTGTCTAACTCTAAAAGGTCAATTGGAGTAAACTCATCAAGACAGATATCAATTGAAGGAGTTGTAGTAGTTACTGTATTTAAGTTAACGGGGGGAAGAATCTGATTGATTTTTATCTCTGATGGATGAAATTTTATTATTGAAAAAGTTCATAAAGTCCTGACTAGTACGCTCTAAGGGAATGCTAGGATTGACAGAGTCCTGACTCTTTGTCAACCTGGCTACAGTACTGAAAAGAAACCTGGGATTATTCTTGTTCATTCTGTTAATGCAGAATAATAACTCGTTCTAGCTTTTCTAAGAGATTTTTTTTATAAATTAAAAGATGATTTCTCCAAGCTACATAGATTTCATCTAAATTAGTGGAGTGCCATTTTCTTTCTAATTGACGAGTCTTCTGTTTTGAGCTACGAGTTTCTGTGTTGAACCAAGGAGTTAGAAATCTCTGATTAGACTTTTTCTTTTTTAAGGGGGCCACCAAGTCTAGAGTCTGATGCAGAGAAGCTGTAACACTATCTACCATGCTATCAATTACAGAAGGAGCAAGCTCTCCATAGTTTATTTCCGTTGTGTTGACACATGGCATAGCGGAAACAATCTGCATAAATTTGGTAACAACATCATCTGAGAGGCATCTACTGTAGTAATATTTTTCCTTAGGAGCCAATATACATTATATTTTTATTTGCTTTTATTTGCTCCGGAGATGGGTGTCATTATATATAATGCAGAATAATAACTCATTCTAGCTTTTCTCAGAGATTTTTTATGAATTAAAAGGTGATTTCTCCAAGCTAAATATATTTCATCTAAATTAGTGGAGTGCCATTTTCTTTCTAATTGACGAGTCTTCTGTTTTAAGCTACGAGTTTCTGTGTTGAACCAAGGAGTTAGAAATCTCTGATTAGACTTTCTTTCTGTCTTTTTTAAAGGGGCCACCAAGTCTAGAGTCTGATGCAGAGAAGCTGAAACACTATCCACCATGTTATCAATTACAGAAGGAGCAAGCTGTCTATAGCTTATTTCTGTTGTGTTGACACATGGCATAGAGGAAACAATCTGCATAAATTTGGTAACAACATCGTCTGAGAGGCATCTACTGTAATAATATTTTTCCTTAGGAGCCATATAGTCAGAAATAGTAAAATCAAAGGTTAACAGACAATGGTCTGACAGTACAGGGTTATGAGGAGACACTACCAGATTTTCTATTTCAGTGCCATATGTCAGAACAAGGTCCAACATGGTGGAGATAATGGGTAGAGTTTCTTACTTCCTGAGAAAACCCCATCGAGTCTAATATTGAATTAAATGCCATATTAAGGCAGTCACTATCTACATCTACATGTATATTAAAGTCCCCTACTATAATTATTCTATCTGATTTCAGCACTAAATCAGCTAAGAATTTGCCAAATTCGGATAAAAAATTCTGAGTAGGTTGATGGAGGACGATAAACTATGGCAAATAAAATTGGGTTTAGCCTAAAATTGCTAAAATGCCCAATACTGAGGACCAGGCCCTCAAACGAATTATAACATGTTTTTTGCTTTACATTAACTAGTAATTTGGAATGGTAAATTGTTGCTACTCCTCCTCCACGACTAGAACTTCTGGGATTTTGACAGTTTAAATAACCAGAGGGAGTTGATTCATTTAAACCAACATAATCCTCTTGTCCTAACCAAGTCTCTGTAAGGGAAATTAAATCAATCTGATGATCAATTAACAGATCATGGACTAGCACAGACTTGGGAGTTAGAGACCTAATATTTAACAAACCACATTTAATTTTTAAATTATGAGGAGGAACAGAGGCCAAATCATTAAATTTAGAGGCTTTATGTTTAATTTGAGTTTTACCAACTTTTTGTTTAATCACTTTGGGATGCTTATACATTATATTTTTATTAACTTTGGAGGGAGCAGACAATGATTCTCTGATGGGGAAGACAGGGGCTAAGTTGAGGGGTAGCGGATGAAGAGGAGCTGCAGAGAGGCATGTAAGACTGCGACTCTGCTTCCTGGTCCCAACTCTGAGTAGTCAAGGTTTTGGAAATTTGGATAAAAAAGATGCCAGATTGTTAGATAAATGAGAAGCACCATCCAAAGTGGGATGGATGCTGTCTCATCTAATAAGACCAGGTTTTCCCCAAAATGAGTTTCAATTGTCTCTGTAGCCCACGTTGTTTGCAGGACACCACACAGACAGCCAGCGGTTGAAGGATGACAAGCGGCTAAACATGTAATCACTGGTCAGATTGGGGAGGGGCCCAGAGAATACTACAGAGGCAGACATTGTTTTGGCAAAGTCACACACCGATTCCACGTTAAGTTTTCTGACTTCCGACTTCTGACAGTCAGATGTCATTAATGGCGGCGTGGATAACAATTGTGGAGTATTTACAGTTACTTTTAGCCAGCATTTTCAAATTTGACTCGATGTCACCTGCTCTGGCCCCAGGAATGCATTTGACTGTAGCCGCTGGAGTCTCTAGGTTCACGTTTCTGACTACAGAGTCTCCAATGATCAGAGTTTTTTTCCTCAGCGGGTGTGTCGCTGAGCGGGGAAAAGCAATTAGAAACATGAACAGGTTGGTGGTTAACCGGGGCTTTGCGACTAGGCTTCCTTCTCACCGTCACCCACCCAGTCTCCTCGCTGCTGAGGAGGACCGGTGGACCACTAACAGACCCTATGCTAGGGAGCTCTGCTGCAGCTCAGGGACGTCTGTCTAGATTAACTGGCGCTGACGGTGTTTCAATGCAGCGGAGCCAGGATTCCAAATCAGACAACCTCGCCTCGAGCGCCTCAAAAAGACAACATTTATTACATTTACCGTGATCACTGAAAGAGGCAGAGGTGTAGCTAAACATCTGACAGAGAGAGCACACCAGAGGAGGAGAGGAAAGAGAGCTAGTAGCCATAGCTAGTGGCTAACCCGAAGCTAACAAAAACACAGATGAAAGGTGAACAGAAGGCTAAAGAGGGTGATTAGATGACACTGAGTGCGCACACAGGTGCAAGACAGAAGTGAGAGGTGACGGTAGATGGAAAAAAGTGGTTAAAATACAATTAAAGGCAAAATCCTCGGGAGAACGAGGAGAGCAAACCACAGACAGACAGTCAGCAACACAGGAAGTGACAATATGTTACCACAGGAAGGTCCCACCAATGTGTGATGTGTGATGGTCCCATTATGTGTGTTTTGGACCATTTTGAAGGGGGTGGGGGGATGTGATGTTGTTCATGGGACATGTTATTGTGTAACACGGGTGGTGGCTCCACCTTTCTGGTTCCGCTGCCACCCGGGGTATAAGAAGGCTGTGAGGAAGAGGGGCGGTCTCTTTGACCTCCCGTCAGGCTGAGAGGTGGAAATGTATTCATTATAAATGAATACATTTTTCTATTAAATCTTTTTTTCTTTTAAGCCAACAAATTTTAAAATTACAAGAAAAAGTTGCCAATTTATTAGGAAAAAAGTTGCAGGTTTCTGAGTAAAGTCCCAAATTTGTGACCCATGCTGGCAAAATGAGTTGGAATGCGCACTGCGTTGTTACGAGCTGCAGGCAGGAGAAGTCATAAATCATGACTCTTTCTTTGTTTGCTAGCGGCAAGTCCCGAGAAATCCCCCGCGAGTGCCTGGTATCACTGGAAAGCTTAGAAATTCATATGTTTTGGCAGAAGAATTAACTCCCGACCGACTGAATGCGAGTTTTAAACCTAGCCAAAATATAAACAAATCGGCTTTTTCCAGGTCCGTTTTTGCGCACTTCCTACAGATTAAATATCATTTTGAAAGTCTTTCAATACAGAATATGGAAAAAAAATGTGACCTCAGTTTTGACAATTTCCTCAGAGTGACTTATTTTGCCAGCACAGGTCACATTTATGAGAAAAAAAGTTTAAGGTAATTTTAATTCCCCATCAAAAAAATGTCTAGGGTGAACTTGTAGCTCGGGGGCCCCCTAGCGGCTGAGAAGGCATGTTTTGTTTGTGCACTCTGCTTTACGGCCAGAAACAGCTCTGGACGTCTCAGTGATCCTCTGCCTCTGTGTGTCCTTCCCGTCTCCAGCCGAGCGGGCCTTAGACACCATGAACTTTGACGTGGTCAAAGGGAAGCCCATCAGGATCATGTGGTCCCAGAGAGACCCGTCCCTCAGGAAGTCCGGGGTGGGGAACGTCTTCATCAAGAACCTGGACAAGTCCATCGACAACAAAGCTCTGTACGACACCTTCTCTGCCTTTGGAAACATCCTCTCATGTAAGGTAGGAAATGTCTACAGGGTCGGCAGCTGTGGAACCAAGAAGGTTTGGAGGATTCAAACAGTAGATGATTTTTTTCCTCCTGTATATGAAACTTTTTATCATAAATTTGGGATTTTTTTTCAAATGAAACTTAACTTTTTTATTTTATATTTCCATCTTTTTTCTCAATAATTTTTTACTTTTTTTAAACATGCAATTTTTTCCTCATAAATGTGCTATTTTTCACAAAAATTTGAGATGTTTTTATACATTAGTAATATTTTTTCTCATAAATGTGCATTTTTTCATAAATTTGCTATTTTCCTCATAAATTTGCCATTTTTCCTCATAGATTTGAGATTTTTTCATATACATTAGTAAAATTTGTTTTGTCATAAATTTGTGTTTTTTTATACTTTAGGAAGATTTTTTTAATAAATATACATTTTTGCCTCATAATTTTGATATTTTCTCATAAATTTGCACATTTTTCAAAATTTTGCTATTTTTTAAAATAATTTTACTGTTCTTTCCTCATAAATTTACCATTTTTCCCATACATTTCTGTGATTTTTTTTTCTGATGCTTTAGGAGGATTTTTTTTTAATAAATATGCATTTTTTTCCTCATAATTTTGTTACTATTTTATTATAAATTTTAGGCCTTCTTTTCATAAATTTACATTTTTTCTCATAAATTTGTGATTTTTTTTTAAATTTGCTGCTTCTTTATCAAAAATGTGATAATTTTTTTCCTCATTAATTTGCAGTTTTTACCTTATGAATTGTGTATTTTTTTTCTTGTAAAATATCAACTTTTTTCTCATAAATTTGCCAGATGTCTTTCAAATAAATTTGGAGCTTTTTTTCTCATAAATGTTTGTTTCTTTCTTGCTCATAAATTTGCATGTTTTTTCATCAATTTGGTTTTTTTTTTTGCAGATTACCTACTTCTGTCTCATACTGTATATTTACTATTTTTCTTTATGAATTTACTACTTTTTTATCATAAATTTGGGACATTATTCCAAAATTTGTGATTTTTTTTAATACATTTGCAATTTGTTAAATCATAATTATATGTTTTCTTAAATTGACAGTTTTTCCTTGTAAATGTCAGACTTTTCCTCTCATGCTAGACAGCTTCTGTGTTTCATGTTTCTTCCACACTTTATTACGTGTTGCTCATTTCTGGCTGTCCATCGTTCTGTCTTTACCTTTTAAGATGGCTGTAACTCAAAATGCCGACTTGGTGGATTAAAACCAGCTAAAACCACTTTTCAACATCTTCCCCTGGTTAAGGTGGTGTGTGATGAAAACGGCTCCAAAGGCTACGCCTTTGTCCACTTCGAGACGCAGGACGCGGCGGATCGAGCCATCGAGAAGATGAACGGGATGCTTCTGAATGACCGCAAGGTGTGAGTGTCCGATCGTCATCACGGGGCCACGTGGCCGTGTCGGTGGTCAGTTACAGTCTTTATATATACAGGTACATCTCAAAAAATTAGAATATCATGAGAAAGTTCAGTATTTTTTGTCACTCATTTCAGAAAGTGAAACCCATATATTCTATAGATTCATTACACAGAGAGTGAAATACTTCAAGTGTTTATTTATTTTAATTTTGATGATTATGGCTTACAGCCCATGAAAACCCCAAATTCAGTTTCTCAAAAAATTAGAATATTACATAAATTTAATTTTAAAAAAATAGTTTTTTTTAATACAAATGTGGACCGACTGAAAGTCTGTCCATGTACCACTCAATACTTGGTCGGGGCTCCTTTTGGATTAATTACTGCATCAGTGCAGTGTGGCTTGGAGGTGATCAGCCTGTGGCACTGCTGAGGTGTTATGAAGGTCCAGGTTGCTTTGATAATGACCTTCAGCTCGTCTGCATTGCTGGGTCTGGTGTCTCTCATCTTCCTCTGGACAATCCTCCATAGATTCTCTGTGAGGTTTAGGTCAGGAGAGTTTGCTGGCCAAACACAGTGATGCCATGGTCATTAAACCAGGTTTTGATACTTTTGGTAGTGTGGGGGGTGCCAAGTCCTGCTGGAAAATGAAATCAGCTTCTTCATAAAGCTTGTCAGCAGAGGGAAGCATGAAGTGCTCTAAAATTTCCTGGTAGACGACTGCGCTGACTTTGGTCTTGATAAAACACAGTGGACCAACACCAGCAGATGACCTCTGTTCAGATAAAAGTATATTTTGCATTTCATTTGGAAATCAAAGTCCCAGAGTCTGGAGAAAGAGTGGAGAGGCACAGAATCTAAGTTGCTTGATTTTTAGTGTGAAGTTTCCACAGTCAGTGATGATTTGAGGAACCATGTCATCTGCTGGTGTTGGTCCACTGTGTTTTATCAAGACCAAAGTCACCACAGTCGTCTACCAGGAAATTTTAGAGCACTTCATGCTTCCCTCTGCTGACAAGCTTTATGGAGAAGCTGATTTCATTTTCCAGCAGGACCTGGCACCCCCCACACACACACTGCCAAAAGTATGAAAGCCTGGTTTAATGACCATGGCATCACTGTGTTTGATTGGCCAGCAAACTCTCCTGACCAAAACTCCATAGAGAATCTCTGGAGGATTGTCAAGAGGAAGAAGAGAAACACCAGACCCAACAATGCAGACGAGCTGAAGGTCACTATCAAAGCAACCTGGACCTTCATAACACCTCAGCAGTGCCACAGGCTGATCACCTCCATGCCACGCCACAGTGATACAGTGATTAATCCAAAAGGAGCCCCGACCAAGTACTGAGTGGTACATGGACAGACTTTCAATCGGCCAACATTTCTATTAAACTATTTTTTAAATCAATTTTATGTAATATTCTAATTTTTTGAGAAACTGAATTTGGGGTTTTCATGAGCTGTAAGTCATAATCATCAAAATTAAAATAAATAAGCACTTGAAATATATCACTCTTTGTGTAATGAATCTACTATATAATATATGGGTTTCACTTTCTGAAATGACTGACAAAAAATACTGAACTTTTTCATGATATTCTAATTTTTTGAGATGTTCCTGTATATCAAAATGTAACAGACAGAATTAAAAGTAAGCTAACTGCAGCTAACCAGGCTAAGTGTTAGCATGAACACGGAACACAACAACATGATTAATGGGGGTTGTGAGGTCTGTGTCTTTCCAAACAGCATCTCACTGTGGAAATTAAGGTTCACAGCACAGCATTACAATCCTAACATGCTGTCAGAAGGGACCGACAGCTACTACAACAATTAAAGATCAGAAGCAGAGTGGTACGAGGGCTGCTCATTAAAGACTTCCCCTGATCCACTTCCTGGTATTGTAGGAGGCTGTAAGGTCACATGTCTAATAATCCAGATCTCTATAGGTCAGATGATAATCTGCAGCTCTGAACTCCTCAGAGTTTCTCTTCCACAGGAGCAAAGGTGGAGTAAGGTGTGATGATGGAGCCAGTTGAATGCAGAGTGGTCATCAGGTTTTGAGAGGCTGCACACCACTGGAGACGTTCATGAGAGGAAAGAGACTTATGGGGAGGATGACCCATCGTCTGATATAGTCAAGGACTGGCATCTACAGTTCAAGTGTGGTCAGACATCGGTGGAAATGGCACCCATTCCCAGGATGACCACAATGCACCATAAATGAAGACACCATCCAGCAAGTGGAGGTCCCCATTTTGGAGGATCACTACATAACCATTCACCAGCTAGCTCAAGATGTCAGCATCAGTGAGGGGTCTGGGGAGAAAATCATCCATGACCATCTGTACATGTGGAAGTTGTCTGCATGATGGATTCCCTGGTTGTTCACACCTTTCCAGAAGCAAGAACAGGTCACGTGCTCCCAGGCTCTTTTGACCATGTGCCAAGAAAACCAGGAGGACGTCTTCATGCAGGACCACATGTGGGTTCATCACTATGATCCAGAGACTAAAGACCAGTGGAAACAATGGAAGCATTATGACTCACCACCTCTGAAGAAGGCATGTGTCCAACCCTCAGCAGGCAAAGTCGTGCTCACAGTCTTTTGGGACCAGCATGGAATGCTGATGATGGATTTCCTGGCAAAAGGCACCACAATTACTAGGGCTTACTACGCTTCACTGCTGCAGAAATTGCAGAAGGCCATCAGAACTGAGAAGTATGGCATGCTGACCAATGGTGTCCGCCTCCTGCAAGACAGCGCCCCAATTCACAACTTGCATTTTGCCCAGATGGAAGCACAGTCCTGCAGCTATGAACCCCCCCACCCTCCACCCCCAATGTCCTGACCTCACACCATCTGACTTCCACTTCTTTCCAACTATGAAGTCATTTTTGAAGGTCAAGAACTTCCAAAACGATGAAACGCTGATTTCTGAGGCCAAGTTGTGACTTCTGAGTCAACCTGCAGACTTGTACAGGTGAGGTCTCCACAGCTGCATAAAGTGATAGGAGAAGTGTGTGAGCCTTTGTGGTTCCTATGTAGAGAAAGACTGATAATCAGTTTGCTTCCTCTCAGCCCATGATGAATGAGTCAGGGGAAATCTTTAACAAGCAGCCCTCACACATATTCAGTGAACTGTCCAAGTGTGGTTATCGTGGGAAATAGTAACCCCTGGAATACCTATCGTCCAGTGAAATTGCTCAGTCAAAACTATAGTTTAAAATTAATAATCCCAAGAGAAATGTGCTTATGTAGAGATAGCCAGACCGGCCTATACTGAGCTGATACAGATAATAGAGAGCCTCAGCCCCGCCCACTCTGCTTCCGCATGTGGGACCTTAAATTGAAAAAATTCTCCATTGAAATGAATGGCGAGAGCAAAATTATCTTTTGATCCCGATTAAATTTTGCCACGAGTTACACATATGATGTTTGTCAATTTAAAAGATAATTTCCTACGTAATTAAAGTTGTTGGCTGTTGTATAATAACAGAGTAATATTTAGTTTTTGTTTCAATGATTAGTGGACAACATCTTCCATCATCCCACATCACCAGCACAATCATGACGGGACATTAGTGAAGCCTCACCTCCCGTTTCCTGATGGATAAAAGAAGGATCCAAAGAGGAGTAAAACAACACAAAGGTTTTGTTTTGCATTGTGAGAGCTGCAGCTGATCCAGAGGACTGTTGGTTACCTCACCCTGAGAGCTCTGATCACGTGACGTCACCTCCATCCATCTGTGTTTGTAGTCTTTTAATTTACATATTTTCACAACCTTCTACCGTAACAGTTAGACAACAACCTACACCGTTATTTACATGGAGAATTATCTTTTTACACTGACAAACATCATTTGTGTAACTCGTGGCAAAATTACATTGCGATCAAAAGATAATTTTGCTCTTGCTTTAATGGAGAATTTTTCTGATTTAAGGTTTCTATATGCGGAAGTGGAGAGGGCGGGACTTAGACTCTCTATTGGGGCTAGCTTTTTAGTTGAATTTATGAACTTTGACTTCTCTGTCCTTTGTGTTGAGTGGACTGACTGCTTGTCTTTTTTTTCGGTTGGTGAATTTTGTGTGTGAATAATAATATGACTAATACGTCATTTTTTAGCCCCTCCCAGTCTGAAAATCACCACCAAACCCAGGGGTCTAGAAACAGTGGCTCTGGAGCTATAGGGGCCTTTTTGTGCATAACCAGATTTGACTCCTCGTGACTTTGGTGGAAAAACAACAACATGAAAAAATACCCTTGCAACGTTTCATGAAAAACTTGTAAATCAAAGAGAATAACAACACAAATTTGCAAGAAAAAAGTCCAAATTTATGGAAAGAATAGCCAATTTTTGTTAAAAAAAAATTCAACAAAAATGTTCAAAATTTACATGGAAAAAAGTTCAAGAGAAAAAAATAGCAAATTTAAGAGAAAAAAGTCAAAAATGTAACTAAAAAAGTTACAATATTAACTTAATGTGTCTGCGTGGGATTTCTCCGGTTTCCTCCCACAGGCCAAAACCATGCAGGTTAGGTTAACTGGAGACTGTAAAGTGGCCCTCGGTGTGAATGTGTGTGTGAACGGTGAAGGGACTGGTGCCACACCGTGGCTGCCTCATCCATCCAGCTGCATGCCCTGAATTTCCCTCTGGGATTAATGAAGTATAGAAAATAAAATAAATAATTAAGGGAAAATTTTGCAATTTTTTTCTCAAAGATTAACATTTTAATGTAAATTTAATACATTTTTATGAATTTTGCAGCAGCTGTGGCTCAGGTGTAGTGTGGCTGACTACTGAGCGGAGGGTCAGGGGTTCGATTCCCGTCTGTCTGCAGTCTGCATGTCCAGGTGTCCTTGAGCAAGACACTGAAGCCCTGGTGGCTCCTGGTGGGTCAGGCCAGTGCCGGAGTGTGGATGTCAGGATCTGTGAAGCGCTTTGCTCATCCAGAGATGAGAACAAAAACGGTTTATAAATGAACACCATTTACTTCTCATAAATTTGCACTTTCTTGAAAATTTATCAGGAAAAAACTGCAGAAAAGTCACAAATTTAAGGGAAAACGTGACAATATTAACAGAAGAAAAATACAAATTTAAGGGAAAAAATTTCCAGTGTCTTTCTCTAAAATTTACAGCTTTTATGTAAATTTAACAAATTTTTCATGAATTGTGTGTGTGTGTGTGTGTGTGGGGGGGGTCTCATCAATTTGCAACATGTTTTTGAAAATTCATGACAAAAAAGCTGCAAGAAAAGGTGCAAATTAATGAGAAAAAAGTAAAAAATTTAAAGGAAAATGTTACAGTATTACCAGAAAAACCCCGCAAATTTAGGTGAAAAATTAAGGGAGAAATGTGTAAATTTATCAGGTTTAAGATTTAAGTGGGTAAATGCACATATTTGAAGTTAAAGTTACTAATTTACAAGAGTCTCTATGTGGGGAAAAAAAAAATTCAAATTGAAGAGAAAAAACATTCATCTTTCCTAGGAAAAAAGTTGCAAACAGACGTTTCAAATTTATGAGATTTTTTTCTCCAATTTATTAGACAAAACAAGCAACTTTTGCTAATTTAAATAAAATAAACTTGCAAAATTAAGAGAGAAAAATTGCAAATATAGAAAGAAAAAAAGACATATTTGATGAGAAATATTTCTTAAAAAATAAAGCTGCAAATATAAAGTAAAACTTGCAGATTCCAGAGCTGGTCGACAGATCACTTTATCCTTCTAACCTTCATTTTAAGAGTCAAATATTAACTTCTGAGGCTTCATGCACATTTCTTTGCCCAGTAAGTTGCTCCAGAGGGCTGCCTGTGCCGAGCCCTGGTCTGGTCTAAACCAGCTCGGACGTTCCTGTCGTCCCGGACTCATCGTGCGCCTCCTCAGTCCTCCAGCTCGCCGTGCGTCTGTGTGTCGTCACCAGGCTTGTGTGTTTTAGTGACAGTAGGGAAGGCGAGGGCTCTCCACGCACCGTCTAGCCCTGCCAGCATGTCCACGTGGGCTCCATGGTGGCCCCAGCTGTGTTTGCCCACATGGACTCCTTTACCTGTTTTCAGCTTAGCTTCTCAGAGATTTGTTCGTTTCTCACAAATTTGTGATTTTTTCCCATAATTTGATACGTTTTTCTTGAAGAACTGAAATTTTCTCATAAATTTTCAACCTTTTTTTTTTTACTGTAAACTTGCAACGTTTTCCTCATAAATTTGTGATTTTGTTTTCTTGTAAAATTGTGAGTTTTTTTCTTGCAAATTTGCAACCTTTTCTTGTAATTTTGGAACCGTCTCATAAATTTCTCACTTTTTAACTGTAATTTTGCAGCTTTATGTCATAAATTGGTGACTTTTTCCCAATAAATTTGTGACATTTTTCTTGTAAATTCAGAACTTTCTCAAAAATTTTTAACTTTTTTACTACAGTAAAATTCACAAATTTATGAGAAAAAGTTGCAAGTTGACAAACTTGCAACTTTTTCTTATAAATTTGTAAATTTTTTCTCATAAACTTTCAATTTATTTACTCATATATTTGCTACTTTTTTGTTAATTTGCAACTTTTTCTAATATTTTCCTCATAAATTTATGACCTTTTTCTCAAACATTTGCTACTATTTTTTTTCGTAAATTTGTGACTTTTTTGTCATAATTTTTTTTTCTTCTCGCTATATCTGGCAGCCATGCTTGAGGTGGCCTTCAAAGACTCTTCAGAAGGAGTAAACATTCAAACAAGGAAAGAAGCAGACTTGTTCAATGTGGCACAGTTTAAAGCCAAGAGTAAGACATTGATAAAGGTAGTAAGAGAAATGCTCTTTGCTGACGACAGTGCTCTAGTTGCACACAGCGTGGAAGATATGCAATCTTTAGTGGAGAAATTTGCAAGAGCTGCTAGCCAATTCAGCCTCCAAATCAACATCAAGAAGACAAGAGTGCCTTTATCAACCACCAAAGTTCCAATTATCAACATCACTACCAGAAGAGATCAGCCTTGGTACAGAGCCACTAGTCAAGTGCAAGACTTTCAAGTACCTAGGGAGTACTGTTTCAGAGAATGCTAGGCTGGAGGATGAACTATCTCTCAGAATGGGAAGAGTGAGTGCTGTGTTTGGAAACTTGAGGGAGAGACTGTGGAACAATCGACATGTGTCTATCCGTGTGAAATGCAAAGTGTACAGAGCGACAGTACTGGCTACTCTATTGTACGGTGCTGAAACTTGGACTGTCTACAGAGTGCAGGTGAAGAAACTCCATGCGTACATGATGAGACACCTTCAAGCCATAATGAACGTCTCATGGAAAGACAAGATAACCAACATAGAAGTGTTGAAATGAGCTGGTCTACCATCAATGGAGGACATGCTAATACAGATGAACCTGAGATGGCTCGGACATGTTGAGAGGATGGACCACCAGCGTCTCCCTCAGCAGTTACTGTACTCACAGTTATGCGAGGGCAAACGCAATCAGGGTAGACCAAGGCTCAGATTTAAAGACACTGTAAAAAGAAACTTGAAGAAGTTGGACATAGACAGGAGTTCCTGGCAGCGGAAGGCTAAGGACAGAGCTGTGTGGAGGAATCTGATCAGACCTAAATGAAACAGTCATTGTCGCCCACGACAGACTGCTATGATGATGATGATGATGACCTTTATTTGTGAAGTGCGGTGTAGTGGCGGCCACTTCCCCTTCCGCCACTGCACCGCCCATAAATACCAGGTGGGCATCTCCATCCGGCCTCTTTTTCTGATGCCCCTGCCTGGTGGCTGTAATGTGTGTGACTGACCCCAAATAAAGCTGAGTTCTATCGTGCACCTGGCCTGGTCATTCCAGAGGTAATTGCATACATAACATTTTGACGACAAGGATGGGATATGGAGGCATGTGTTTCACCGCTTCGGCCCTTCCTGGAGCTCCTGACCGAGCCATCTGTGCCTTGGTCAAGATGTTTCGCTGCCTTTCAAAACTACATCGCAGTGTTCGACCTGGGTGAGCTAGATAGACGGAGGGCACATGTGCTTCTGGTGCATAATTTGGGGTTCAAGGGCCAGTGTATCATATGTTGCTAGAGCGTCATTTCCACACCCCAGACAATGTCACTGTCCAGAGGACTCAGTTCCGACAATGACACCAGCGAGTGGGTGAGCCTGTCAGCCAGTTTGTCACTGACCTATGGCAGCATGGTATGTGATCAGCTGGCGGAACACACAACCAGCAATGCTTTGCAAGCGAGGCTGCCTTCAGCGCCAAGTGACCTGATGTTAGCCAAGGCTGATGAGCTTGCTCTCCAAGTGGAGACAGCAGATAAGCTAACTTCGGAGCTAAAGTGGTGCCAATCACTGCGGCAGCTGTAACCTTCCGCTGTAGCATTAGAAGCGGACCCTGACAGCGAGGATAGTACGGCCGACGACAATGCGGAAACCTACGCCATCAACCTGAGGTCTGCCCTGAGAAAGCCCGTGTGTATGGACTGTGGGTCTGTGAAACACCAGTACAAGGCTAGGGAATGCCCGGCCAGAGGGAAGCGCTGTGGCATGTGTGGACACTTGAATCATTATGCCAGGGTGTGTCGTGTGTCCGAGCTGGAGAGCCTACGGAGAAAACCACCTTCACCCGCCCCGACAACTGTCCATGCGGTGTCCCCAAGTACCAACGGGTTCAAGTACTGTATGGTTACGCTGGCTGGTGAGGAGGTGCTGCTGCTGATCAACACCGGGGGCGGAGGGCTCGTTTTTGAATTGGGCCACGGTGAAGAAATTTTTCCCCTACTACAGAATAAGAGGTAACCCAGTGCCGCTCTACGATTTTGGAGGTGGCAGACTGTGCACAGTTGGAATGCTGGAGTTAACAGCTCAGTGCAAGTCGGCGGTGATGACTGACTGCACGTTCCATGTGACGACCCGAGGTGACAACATCATGGGCTGTGACCTGTTTTATGGACTGGGGTTTGCCATTAGAGACGACGCTGGGAAAGTGTGGACTGGTTGTGCCTGGCAGAACCACCTGGTTCCAGTGGCGGAGGATGGCACAGTGTGGGGGAAGGGTTTATCTTGCACCACGGTGGTCAAGCAGGACCAGCTTCACTCAGGTTTGATGCAGGAGGGTCTCAGTGCCGGCGCTCGGGATACCTTGGACGAGGGTACCGAGTGTGACGGCAAGGAGCCCATGTCAAACAATGATGCCGACAAGCAAGCCTCAGTTTCCTCCAGAACTCTGCCGCAGTAGGCTAGAGAATCTGGAGCTTCAACAATGACCACTACAGCAGCTTTACAAGGAGTTGGGGCCAGACCAATAGGCACTCAGGGACCGAGTGCCGATCAGCAACACTGCAGGCCGAGCAAAGCTCTCCTGAGAGTTACGGACCGGGTCCGGGTTCGTGGGAAGAGATTTCTACAGTGGATGTGGGCCAAACGACAGTCAGAGGGTCACCTCTGCGCATCGAGGCTGCGCATTGTGGCTTAGCAGGGCGCAGCCTACTTCCAGCTGTCGGACGGCTAGTGGAGACATGCCAATGAGCTGCGGCATGCTTGGGAGGAGGCTTCAGATGCTCTCGTCTATGAGTTCAGCTGCGATCCTTCTGCAGTTCCAGGGGTGGGTCTACCAAGGGGCTGCCCTGGGCCCCCACAAACCAGTTCTACCCCTTTCTGCCAAATGGACAGTAATGTGGGTTTGTGAGAAAATAAAAAAAAAGAAGTTCTAATGTTCTGGTCTTCATGTGTTTGTATGCTGTAAAAAAACAAACAAACAAACAAAGAGAGAGCTCCAATGTTGAGATGTTTGTGTGCGTGTGCTTTAAAAGGGAAAAAAAAGAAAAACAAAGCATAATGGCTGTATTTGGGAGCACTTACTGTGTCTTCTGGCATGATTACTGTAGATTCAGAAAACAAACCCTGGGTGGTTGTAGTACATATATTTAGTTCTGTGTGGTTTTAATTGTTGATGCTAAATTGTGTTCTATGCTGTTACTGTTCTGTGCCTTAGTTTAGGAAACACGACAATGTTTTAGTTTGACGGACTTTTAGTAATTTACAGTTGGAAGAATAACCCACCTTGCTGTGTGGGGTAGGACGGTAGTCTACCTGTCCTCCCTAGTGTACAGTGTCGCACAAAAGTGAGGACACCCCTCACATTTTTGTAAATATTTTATTATGTCTTTTCATGGGACAAGACTGAAGATATGACACTTTGATCCAATGTAAAGTAGTCAGTGTACAGCTTGTATAACAGTGTAACTTTGCTGTCCCCTCAAAATAGCTCAACACACAGCCATTAATGTCTAAATCACTGGGTCTCAGGTGTGAATGGGGAGCAGGTGTGTTAAATTTGGTGTTATCGCTCTCACACTCTCTCATACTGGTCACTGGAAGTTCAACATGGCACCTCATGGCAAAGAACTCTCTGAGGATCTGAAAAAAAGAATTGTTGCTCTACATAAAGATGGTCTAGGCTATAAGAAGATTGCCACCACCCTGAAACTGAGCTGCAGCATGGTGGCCAAGACCATATAGTGGTTTAACAGGACAGGTTCCACTCAGAACAGGCCTCACCATGGTTGACCAAAGAAGTTGAGTGCACGTGCTCAGTGTCATATCCAGAGGCTGTCTTTTGAAAATAGATGTATGAGTGCTGCCAGCATTGCTGCAGAGGTTGAAGGGGTGGGGGGTTAGCCTGTCAGTGCTCAGACCATACGCAGCACACTGTATCAAATTGGCCTTCATGGCTGTCGTCCCAGAAGGAAGCCCCTTTTAAAGATGATGTACAAGAAAGCCTGCAAACAGTTTGCTGAAGACAAGCAGACTAAGAACATGGATTACTGGAACCATGTCCTGTGGTCTGATGAGACCAAGATAAACTTATTTGGTTCAGATGGTGTCAAGTGTGTGTGGTGGCAGCCAGGTGAGGAGTACAAAGACAAGTGTGTCTTGCCTACAGTCAAGCATGGTAGTGGGAGTGTCATGGTTTGGGGCTGCATGAGTGCTGCCGGCACTGGGTAGCTACAGTTCATTGAGGGAAACATGAATGCCAACATGTACTGTAACATACTGAAGCAGAGCATGAGCCCCTCCCTTCAGAAACTGGGCCGCAGGGCAGTATTCCAACATGATAACAACCCCAAACACACCTCCAGGATGACCACTGCCTTGCTAAAGAAACTGAGGGTAAAGGTGATGGACTGGCCAAGCATGTCTCCAGACCTAAACCCTATTGAGCATCTGTGAGGCATCATCAAACGGAAGGTGGAGGAGCACAAGGTCTCTAACATCCACCAGCTCCGTGATGTCATCATGGAGGAGTGGAAGAGGATTCCAGTGGCAACATGTGAAGTTCTAGTGAACTCCATGCCCAAGAGAGTTAAGGCAGTGCTGGAAAATAATGGTGGCCACACAAAATATTGACACTTGGGGCACAGTTTGGACATTTTCACTCGGGGTGTACTCACTTTTGTTGCCAGTGGTTTAGACATTAATGGCTGTGTGTTGTTATTTTGAGGGGACAGCAAATTTACACTGTTATACAAGCTGTACACTGACTACTTTACATTGGATCAAAGTGTCATATCTTCAGTGTTGTCCCATGAAAAGATGTAATAAAATATTTACAAAAATGTGAGGGGCGTACACACTTTTGTTAGATACTGTAGGTTTTGGGTTGTATGAATATGTTAGGCAATGTGATAATTTCAGTTTTTGTTTTATTTTTGTGTGATTTGGGTCCTAACTTTGGGAGGGTCTTAATTGTGTGTGTGCTTCTGGATTTTTCTACAGGGGGAGGAAATGTTGTATTGTAAATTATTGCTTTATTTGTGAAGTGCGGTGTAGTGGCGGCCACTTCCCCTTCCACCACTGCACTGCCCATAAATACCAGGCGGGCATCTCCATCCGGCCTCTTTCACCAATGCCCTGCCTGGTGGCTGTAATGTGTGTGACTGACCCCAAATAAAGCTGAGTTCTATCGTGCACCTGGCCTTGCCATTCCAGAGGTAATTGCATACATAACACTGTGACCCTGTCCAGATCACTACAAGAGCAGGGAAGAGACATGCAGAAAGGCTCGTCTTAGTCGGGATTCAGATCAGCAGTCACTGCGTCTAAGTAGCATGTTGTTTGGCACGCATCATAACTTTAGGCTGACTTGTGGTTCAAATTTACATGAAAAAAGTTACATTTTTTGAGAAAAAAAATTGCAAATTTATGTCTAAAAAAGTTGCAATTTACATTTAAGTTCAAGAAGTTGCAAATTTAAGAGAGGCAAAAGTCACAAATTCACAGGAAAAAATCATGCAAACTGAGAAGAAAAGTCTCAAATTTACGTGAAAGCCTGAGCCCTCTTTCTACTACAGGAACCAGGAACCAATTTTAGGGGACAGGAACTTGATAAGGGCCCGTCCTGTATCTGGACCTCTCCTCTGTCATGGCTTCATTATGGGGTAGGAACCATCAGTCTCTGGAGGATTTGTTGGTCAGGTGACGTAACTGTCCAGGACGGAGCATGCAAAGTAAAATATAGTTAAAATACGTTGAATTCCCACAGAAATTATTATGCATGAAATGACTCAATCAGCATTGAGTCAGTCCTAAACCCCACTCAGTGGTTTTTGGGTGCTCTAAAGTACCAGCCCCTAACCAGAACCATTGTAGCGACCAGAACAAGACTGGTACCCAGCATCAAAGACAGAATGTTGTTGACAAATTATACAGTGCTGTGAACAAGTTTTTGCCCCATTCCATATTTCTTTTTTTTTTTTTTTTTTGCATGTTTGTCACAGTTTAGAAAATCCTGAAGGAGAATGTCCGAACATCAGTTCATGATCTCAAGTCCTCCATTGTTGCTGAATTAAAACAATTCTGCAAAAAAGAGTGGGCCAAAATTCCTCAATAGCGATGTCAAAGACTCATCACCAGTTTTCACAAACGTTTGATTGCTGTTGTTTCCACCAAGAGTGGAACAGCATTAGGTTTAGGGGCAATTACTTTTTCACATAGGGCCAGGAAGGTTTAGATAGCTTTATAATATTATAATAATGATATATCCATCCATCCATTCATCTTCTACCGCTTTTCCGGAGGGCCAGGTCACGGAGGCAGAGAAGCCCAGACTTCCCTCTCCCCAACCACCTGCTCCAGCTCTTCAGAGAGGATACCAAGGCGTTCCCAGACCAGCTGGGAGACGTAATCGCTTCAGCGAATCCTGGGTCTGCCCCGGGGTCTCCTCCCAGAGGGACGTGTCTGAAACACCTTAAGTGGGAGATGTCCAGGAGGCATCCTGATCAGATGCCCAAACCACCTCAACTGGCTCCTTTCAATGTGGAGGAGCAGTGGTTCTACTCTGAGCCTCTCCTGGATGACTGAGCTCCTCACCCTATCTCTGAGGGTGAGTCCAGCAATCCTACGGAGAAAGCTCATTTCAGCCGCTTGTATCCACAATCTCGTTCTTTTGGTCATTACCCAAAGCTCGTGACCATAGGTGAGAGTAGGAACGTAGATTGACTGGTAAATCAACAGCTTTGCCTTAGAACTCAGCTCCCTCTTCACCACAACAGACCAGTACAACATCCGCATCACTGCAGATGCTGCTCCGATCCATCTGTCAATCTCTCGCTCCATTCTCCCCTCACTCATGAATAAGACCCCAAGATAGTTAAACTCCTCCACTTGGGGCAGGAGCCTGTCCCCAACCCAGAGAGGACAATCCACCTTTTTCTGGCTGAGGACCATGGACCTGGACTTGGAGGTGCTGATTCTTTCCCCAGCCGCTTCTCACTCAGCGGCAAACCGTCCCAGTAAGACGTGTAGGTCATTGCTGGATGAAGCCAGCAGGACATCATCTGCAAACAACAGAGATGAGATCCTGTGGTCACCAAGCATAACACCCTCCATTCCCTGGCTGAGCATAGAAATTCTGTCCATAAAAATTATGAACAGGATTGGTGACAAAGGGCAGCCCTGGCGGAGTCCATCTCTCACTGGGAATGAGTCCAACCGAGTGTTGGCAATACGAACCAAACTCTCACAACGGTCGTACAGAGACCCGATAGCTCATAACAACAAGCCTGATACCCCATACTCCCGAAGCACCCCCCACAAAAAACCATGAGGGACACGGTCAAATGCCTTCTCCAAGTCCACAAAACACACGTAAACTGGTTGAGCAAACTCCCACAAACCCTTGAGGATTCTCCAGAGGGTAAAGAGCTGGTCTGATGTGCCACAGCCAGGACGAAAACAATAATAATAATAACAATAATTATATATATATATATATATATATATATATATATATATATATATATATATATATATATATATATATATATATACGTATATAATAATTATAACATATACACTACCGTTCAAAAGTTTGGGGTCACTTAGAAATTTCCTTATTTTTGAAAGAAAAGCACTTTTTTTCAATGAAGATAACTTTAAACTAATCAGAAATAAACTCATTGCTAATGTGGTAAATGACTGTTCTAGCTGCAAATGTCTAGTTTTTGGTGCAATATCTACATAGGTGTATAGAGGCCCATTTCCAGCAACTATCACTCCAGTGTTCTAATGGTACAATGTGTTTGCTCATTGCGTCAGAAGGCTAATGGATGATTAGAAAACCCTTGTACAATCACGTTAGGTCTGCAATGCTGTAATTGCTGCAAATGGAGGATTCTTTGACGAAAGCAAAGTTTGAAGGAAAAAATTATTATTTCAAATACAAATCATTATTTCTAACCTTGTCAGTGTCTTGACTACTGTATATTTTCTATTCATTTTACAACTCATGGTGGTAAATAAAAGTGTGACTTTTCATGGAAAACACAAAAATTGTCTGGGTGACCCCAAACTTTTGAACGGTAGTGTATATATATATATATATATACACAGTGGGGCAAAAAAGTATTTAGTGACATGTTTCAGGACCCAGGAGACAGACACTGACACGAGCAGATAGTGACAATAATCTTTATTTAATTGTGAGTGAGTGTAATGCGAGTGTGAGTGCGAGGATATCGTTCTGGTCACTGGAGCTGAGCGACCTGGACGGAGACCCGGCAACCCTGGAACAGATAAGCAGAGACAAATTACTAATGCTCCACACTAGCAAAGAGCTGCAGATAACAAGGCTTACTTGAGAGCAGCACTGGCTACGCACTGCTGAGTTCCAGCGGCCGGGCAGCGTGGAGGTGAAGGCGTCCGTGACCGTGCTGGGGTTACTCCCCGTGGCTGTGACAATGACAGTCCTGACGATGACACCGGCTGTGACAATGACAGCCCTGACGATGACGCCAGCTGTGACAATGACAGCCCTGACGATGACACCGGCTGTGACTCCACAGACCGGGATGACGATGATCCTGACGATGACGCCGGCTGTGACTCCACAGACCGGGATGACGATGACACAGATGATGATGCAGACAAAGACGAGGTTAGTGACTCCACACACAGTGGCAATGACGACACAGCTGATGCTGATGACAGTGATTCCACCGATAACGTTGGCCAATACTCCTGTAATTGATACAATAATAGTTCTGGCAATTGAGGAGCAAGACGTACCGGTAGGCGTGGTGGTAGCGAGCCGCTACGAAGACGTGATGGCGTTACCCCGTCAGCTGGGGACGCAGTTCCGCCACCAAGGTGGTCCACCTGTGCACAGGGGTAAAGGTTTGGCGTTGAGTAGCAAATGGTGCGCTTACTTGCTTGACGCTGGGAAGAGTTCCTGGATGCAGCAAGTGAAGCTCTTGACGAGACAAACGAGGTTCCAGACGAGACAAACGAGGTTCCAGACGAGACAGACAAAGTTCCTGACGAGACAGACAAAGTTCTTGACGAGACCGACAAAGTTCCAGACGAGACAAGAGATATTCTTGACGAGACCAGAGAGCGGAGTGCAGGTTCATTCTCCGTTGAGGAAGACAGACGACTCTGTGCCGGGCTGTCAGCGACACTGGCTTTTAACAGCCGTTGATTCACACCTGTTGGTCTGTGCGCAGCTGGGGCTAATGACACTAATGACGGCCCAGAGGCCGCCATGACAGTACTCCCCCCTCTAGCAGTGCCTCCAGGCATCTGCCCAATCCTACCTGGATTCGCCCGATGAAAATCGCGAATCAGCTGTTTATCCAAGATCAACGCTGGGCGAATCCAAGAGCGATCCTCCGGTCCAAAGCCCTCCCAGTCCACCAAATACTGAAGACCATGACCCCGCCTGCGGACATCAAGGACAGCAGTCACCCCCCAGGCCGGATGGCCATCGATCATCCTCGGGGGCGCGGGAACCGCTGGAGCAGGACACAGGGGGTCCAAGACGTATGGTTTGACCTGGGAGACATGAAAAACGGGGCAGATACGCATCGAAGAGGGGAGAGACAAGCGCACAGACACAGGGTTAATAATACGATTAATAGTATAAGGGCCAATGAAGCGCTTCGTGAGCTTCCGTTCCTCGGCCGGTACACAAATATTCCGGGTTGACAACCAGACCTTTTGACCCACCTTAAAGTCCGGGGCGGGTCTCCTATGCCGGTTGGCCACCTGGATGTTACATTGGGTAGTCTTCCTGGTGGCGCACTGAGCGCAGGCCCGGATGTGATTAACAACGTCCTTCCATAACCCTGGCCACCAGAAGGTCCTTTGAAGGGGATCCACGGTCCGACCCACTCCAGGATGACAGGCCCACTTGGAAGCGTGACCCCACTCAATCACCTTGCCCCAGATAGCGCGTGGAACAAACAAGCGGCCCGCCCCCCCCCCTTCCCCCGGGGTCCGGCTCTGTCTTCTGAGCCTGGCGAACCGTCTTGCAGATTCCCCAGGACAGGGCGCCCACGACGCAGGAAGGCGGCAGGATAGGGGTCTCCTGGTCCTCAGAGGATGGAGTGTCAAACTGCCGAGAGAGAGCATCCGGCTTACCGTTCTTACTTCCCGGCCGATACATGATGGAGAAGTTAAAACGGCTGAAGAAGAAGGACCAGCGAGCCTGGCGTGCATTCAGGCGCTTCGCCGTCCTGAGGTACTCCAGGTTACGATGATCCGTCCAAACCATGAACGGCTGAGCAGCCCCCTCCAGCCAATGTCTCCATTCCTCCAAGGCGAGTTTTACTGCCAGTAACTCCCTGTCTCCGATGCAGTAATTCCTCTCTGCAGAAGTGAGACGGTGAGAGAAATAAGCACAAGGGCGAATCTTACCGTCCTCGGGAGACCGTTGGGAGAGTACCGCTCCAACTCCTGAATCAGAAGCGTCCACCTCCACCAAGCACTGCAGCTTCAGATCCACCTGAGTAAGGACTCGGGCCGAGGCGAACTCCCTCTTAAGTCTTTCGAATGCTTCAGCTGCCTCCTTACTCCAACAAAACGGGATCTTAGGGGAAGTAAGAGCAGACAGGGGACGGGCAATATTGCCAAAATTAGGCACGAACCTCCTATAAAAATTAGCAAACCCAAGAACCCCTGAAGCTGCTTTCTGGAGGTCGGTGCAGGCCAATCCACAACTGCCTTGACCTTGGCCGGGTCAGGGATCACCTGGTTCCGAGCTATAACAAACCCAAGGAAGGAGGTTTGGTCAGTGTGGAACTCACATCTTTCAGCCTTCACGAACAGTTGATTCTCCAGGAGGCGCTGCAGTACCCTGCGCACATGCACTCGATGCTCCTCTAGTGTGCGGGAGAAAATGAGAATATCGTCGAGAAAAACAACAACAAACGAGTTCAGGAAATCCCATAGTACATCATTTATCAGACGTTGGAACACGGCTGGAGCATTATTTACCCCAAACGGCATTACCAGGTACTCAAAATGTTCGCTGGGGGTCCGAAAAGCCGTCTTCCACTCATCTCCTTCCCTTATGCGCACTAGATGGTAGGCATTCCTAAGGTCCAATTTAGTAAACCAGGACGCCCCCTGGAGGGAGTCAAAAGCAGTGTTCATCAAAGGCAGGGTATATTTGTCTTTCACAGTTATTTCATTCAATCCCCGGAAATCGATACAGGGGCGTAGAGAACCGTCTTTCCTTTCCACAAAAAAAAAATCCAGCACCTATTGCCGAAGACGACGGGCGGATGATACCAGAAGCCAAGGACTCCTTAATATACTGTATGTGTCCATAGCCTCGCGCTCCGGGACTGACAGGCTGTACAGGCGGCTAGCAGGTAGAGGGGCCCCAGCCTTCAGGTTGATCACGCAGTCATAAGGGCGATGAGGGGGTAAGGACAATGCCCGAGACTTGCTAAATACTAGCCCCAAATCGTGATAGACCTCTGGCACCTTGGACAAGTCCGGTGGCGATGAATCAGGCAGAGGCACCTTGACGGATGGGGCGCATGCCGCCGATTGAAGGCAGGCACTGAGGCAGAACGTACTCCATGCCGTTATTCTCCCAGCTTGCCAATCAATAGTGGGGTTATGTAGGCGCAGCCAGGGGTACCCCAGAATAACGGGCGAAGAAGAAACAGGCAGAACAAAAAACTGAATTTCCTCCCTGTGATTTCCTGATACAATAACTGACACAGGAACCGTCTGATGAGCAATAGTAGTCAACGACGCTTTAGACAAGGTGATCAGTTTGACAGGGGGATCTAGAGTCTGACAGCTAAGACCCATCCGGGTTGCCAGGTCTCTAGAAATAAAATTTTGCTCAGCTCCAGAATCTACTAACGCCAATGTGGAGTGTTCTGTATGTAAATGGATGAGCCTAAGAGGTAATCGACAACAAGTAAGGGGCTCTTTAGAGTTATTGCCCGTGAATCCCCCTACTCTGATCCACGGGCCCTCCCTTCTTAACTTATTGGGACATTCAAAAACCCCATGTGACTCTTTCCCACAGAAGAAACAAAGGCCCTGATCCCTGCGGCGTTGTTTCTCTGCTGCTGACACTTTAGACCGGCCACTGATTATAGCTTGCTGAACCGGAAGTTCCTCTGACGCAGATAGAGCGAGAGGAGGAGAGTTGGGGAGGCGAGGGTGGGGTTTAACCGAACGGGAAGTAGAACGCCGTTCAGCCGCCCGCTCCCTTAATCTGCTATCAAGACTAACCGCTAGGGCAATCAAATCCCGTAAATTATCCGGTTTGTCCCGTGTCGCTAACTCATCCTTCAACTCATCATTAAGACTACGTAGAAAGATACCACATAATGATGGCTCCCCCCACCCAATCTCTGCAGCCAGGACCCGGAAGTCAATGGCGTAATCAGCAGCTGATCTCTTTCCCTGTTGTAAGCTCAGCAATCGTTCTGTCAACACCTCACCTCTATCCGTATGATCAAAAACAGACAAAAATTCATTCACAAACTCCTGGTAAGTGAGCAGGGAATAGCTTGGTTTCGCCCTAATGGAATACGCCCAGTCCAAAGCTCTTCCTGCTAACAAATTTATAATGTAGCCAATCCGGCTTGAATCAAGAGTAAAGTCCCCCGGAACACGAAGAAAAACTGACTCACACTGTAATATGAATCCACGAGCTTCCCCAAGTTTTCCGCTGAACTGGGCAGGGGTGGGAATAGGGGTGAGGCGAGAAGACGAGGAGATGTTAGTTTGTCCAGATGCTAAGCCCACAGGGGCAGAACTGTCTACGGGGGGGGGGGGGGGGAACGTCTGGTGTCCCTCCAGACGATCCAGCCGACCAATTATTACAGATAGCTGATTAAAGATTACTGTCTGTTGGTGTGCAAGTAAATCTACCCGGACGCTAAGAGTGTTGATTTGGCGCGACAGTGAACTGTCCGCTGGGTCTTCGTGACGGAGTCGTACTAACATGTTTCAGGACCCAGGAGACAGACACTGACACGAGCAGATAGTGATAATAATCTTTATTTAATTGTGAGTGAGTGTAATGCGAGTGTGAGTGCGAGGATATCGTTCTGGTCACTGGAGCTGAGCGACCTGGACGGAGACCCGGCAACCCTGGAAAAGATAAGCAGAGACAAATTACTAATGCTCCACACTAGCAAAGAGCTGCAGATAACAAGGCTTACTTGAGAGCAGCACTGGCTACGCACTGCTGAGTTCCAGCGGCCGGGCAGCGTGGAGGTGAAGGCGTCCGTGACCGTGCTGGGGTTACTCCCCGTGGCTGTGACAATGACAGTCCTGACGATGACACCGGCTGTGACAATGACAGCCCTGACGATGACGCCGGCTGTGACAATGACAGCCCTGACGATGACACCGGCTGTGACTCCACAGACCGGGATGACGATGATCCTGACGATGACGCCGGCTGTGACTCCACAGACCGGGATGACGATGACACAGATGATGATGCAGACAAAGACGAGGTTAGTGACTCCACACACAGTGGCAATGACGACACAGCTGATGCTGATGACAGTGATTCCACCGATAACGTTGGCCAATACTCCTGTAATTGATACAATAATAGTTCTGGCAATTGAGGAGCAAGACGTACCGGTAGGCGTGGTGGTAGCGAGCCGCTACGAAGACGTGATGGCGTTACCCCGTCAGCTGGGGACGCAGTTCCGCCGCCAAGGTGGTCCACCTGTGCACAGGGGTAAAGGTTTGGCGTTGAGTAGCAAATGGTGCGCTTACTTGCTTGACGCTGGGAAGAGTTCCTGGATGCAGCAAGTGAAGCTCTTGACGAGACAAACGAGGTTCCAGACGAGACAAACGAGGTTCCAGACGAGACAGACAAAGTTCCTGACGAGACAGACAAAGTTCTTGACGAGACCGACAAAGTTCCAGACGAGACAAGAGATATTCTTGACAACACCAGAGAGCGGAGTGCAGGTTCATTCTCTGTTGAGGAAGACAGACGACTCCGTGCCGGGCTGTCAGCGACACTGGCTTTTAACAGCCGTTGATTCACACCTGTTGGTCTGTGCGCAGCTGGGGCTAATGACACTAATGACGGCCCAGAGGCCGCCATGACATTTAGTCAGCCACCAATTGTGCAAGTTCTCCCACTTAAAAGATGAGAGAGGTCTCCAATTTTCATCATAGGTATACCTCAACTATGAGAGACAAAATAAGAAAAAAAAATCCAGAAAATCATATTGAAGGATTTTTAATGAATTAATTGGTAAATTCCTCAGTAAAA
The DNA here is from genome assembly GCA_020510985.1 of Pholidichthys leucotaenia. Classification (NCBI taxonomy): domain Eukaryota; kingdom Metazoa; phylum Chordata; class Actinopteri; order Cichliformes; family Pholidichthyidae; genus Pholidichthys; species Pholidichthys leucotaenia. Next base: position 210,130,280 of record CM035842.1, read on the forward strand.
TAAGTATTTGGTCAATAACAAAAGTTCATCTCAATACTTTGTTATATACCCTTTGTTGGCAATGACAGAGGTCAGATGTTTTCTGTAAGTCTTCACAAGGTTTTCACACACTGTTGCTGGTATTTTGGCCCATTCCTCCATGCAGATCTCCTCTAGAGCAGTGATGTTTTGGGGCTGTTGCTGGGCAACACGGACTTTCAATTCCCTCCAAAGATTTTCTATGAGGTTGAGATCTGGAGACTGGCTAGGCCACTCCAGGACCTTGAAATGCTTCTTACGAAGCCACTCCTTCGTTGCCCGGGCGGTGTGTTTGGGATCATTGTCATGCTGAAAGACCCAGCCACGTTTCATCTTCAATGCCCTTGCTGGTGGAAGGAGGTTTTCACTCAAAATTTCACAATACATGGCCCCATTCATTCTTTCCTTTACACGGATCAGTCGTCCTGGTCCCTTTGCAGAAAAACAGCCCCAAAGCATGTTGTTTCCACCCCCATGCTTCACAGTAGGTATGGTGTTCTTTCTCCTCCAAACACGACAAGTTGAGTTTTTACCAAAAAGTTCTATTTTGGTTTCATCTGACCATATGACATTCTTCCAATCCTCTTCTGGATCATCCAAATGCTCTCTAGCAAACTTCAGACGGGCCTGGACATGTACTGGCTTAAGCAGGGGGACACGTCTGGCACTGCAGGATTTGAGTCCCTGGCGGTGTAGTGTGTTTCTGATGTAGCCTTTGTTACTTTGGTCCCAGCACTCTGCAGGTCATTCACTAGGTCTCCCCATGTGGTTCTGGGATTTTTGCTCACCGTTCTCGTGATAATTTTGACCCCACGGGGTGAGATCTTGTGTGGAGCCCCAGATCGAGGGAGATTATCAGTGGTTTTGTATGTCTTCCATTTTCTAATAATTGCTCCCACAGTTGATTTCTTCACACCAAGCTGCTTACCTATTTAAGATTCAGTCTTCCCAGCCTGGTGCAGGTCTACAATTTTGTTTCTGGTGTCCTTTGACAGCTCTTTGGTCTTGGCCATAGTGGAGTTTGGAGTCTGACTGTTTGAGGTCGTGGACAGGTGTCTTTTATACTTATAACGAGTTCAAACAGGTGCCATTAATACAGGTAATGAGTGGAGGACAGAGGAGCCTCTTAAAGAAGAAGTGACAGGTCTGTGAGAGCCAGAAATCTTGCTTGTTTGTAGGTGACCAAATACTTATTTTACTGAGGAATTTACCAGTTAATTCATTAAAAATCCTTCAATGTGATTTTCTGGATTTTTTTTTTTCTCATTTTGTCTCTCATAGTTGAGGTATACCTATGATGAAAATTGGAGACCTCTCTCATCTTTTAAGTGGGAGAACTTGCACAATTGGTGGCTGACTAAATACTTTTTGCCCCACTGTGTGTATATATATATATATATATATATATATATATATTATGACAATATTATATTTATCATAATAATCTAATAATAAATATAAATAAATCATTTAAAAACTACATTTTGTTTTTACTCGTATTAGCTTGGTTGTGAGGGACTAAGACGGCTAGACACAGGACACAGTAGCAATTTTAGAAAATAATGGTTTTTATTTACCCCAAAATACAAAGAGATAAACAAAAATCAGCTGGTAAAACTGGGCCTATAAGAGGTCAAAAGAACTAAACTAAACTCAAGTCTTAATGGCAACACAAGGTACCGTCAAACCAACTGCTCAACAGAAGAAAATCTGACCTCACAAATGACAGACAGAGCGGTTTACTAGATACTGGCTGATCAGGCCAGTCTGGCACAGGGGAGGACAAACACAAAAAAATATCTAACAACAAACTACAGAGACAGCAGTTACTTTAATAATTACTTCAGAATAACAGTAATCAAACTCAAAACTAGCTAAATACCAAACGCCGAAATCAAAGACAAATGAACATGTATTTAAAACGATAGTCTGAGTAACCCCCCCATGATGGAGCAGTGCTTGGTTTGTTCCAGTCAGCACTTCCTCTGTAAAGCAGCGCTGCGTCCTCGGGCACATCTTTGCTCCTGCTGCCAGCAGACCTCAGCCGTCACACGGACCTCCCCCAGCACCGGCAAGATGAGAAAAAGAAATTAACAAATAATTTAACAAAGCTGAACATACAAAAGTTACTAAATGTGCACACTACAAATACAACTAATGCATTTCAACATATGCCAAGTTAAATAAATATTAACTCAAATTCTGTGTCATTATTTGTGTACATGTATAAATCATATAATGAACTAAAGATAACTCAAATGTGTGACAGTGTTGGTGCATGTGGGTACCGACTTTATAGTTGTGTGGCTGCAGGTGCGGCCGTCATATTGGTCTTGTGATGGTCAGGTGAGCGTGCTCCCCTCCCCTCCTGTCTGTCTGTTCGACTCTGGAGAATTGGACACACCTGCGTGATTACACACCTGCTGTGTCCTGATGACCAGTGTATTTAAGAGCCAGCGTGTGGAGCAGCCACCTCTGGATCGTTAGGTTTGTCATAACCACACTAACTGTTCTTAGCCTGCTATTCTGTCCATACCTGTGCTACCCGTTTGTCCTCCCGTCTCTCCAGGTTTGCTGCCCACCTCTGTGGTGTGTCTTCCAGAGCTGATGACACTCACCTGGCCGTTGAAGACACCGGACAAATCCACCCAGGTTGACACCTTTTCCCTGTGTCCCCCGGTCCGCATAGGAGTTCCATGCCGGCTTCCTCTGCTCTTGAGTAAGTGCACTTCTCACATTCTCTCCTCATTTGGGAGAGCCTGTCCCTAATAATCTCTGTCTGCTCTTTCCCCAGTAGGCAGCGTGCGCTCCAGCAGGCCCCAGTTTGTGTAAAATTTAATTGTGCGTTTTTGTGTTTCGTTTTCCTGAAGTTCTGCACCTTTATTTACTATTGTGTATTTATTTTCATTTTTGTAATAAACTGGCGTGCTTTTACTTCTGAGTCTGAGTGTTCGTTCTGGCAGCCCAGCGTTTGAGCCTCACTTCCCTGAATCATGCCAGAACGATCCAGCCAGGATCGGGGCTCAGCGTGTGCGCAGTTAAATGGACGGTCAGTGCTCTCGCGTTTGGATGCCATGGAACGTCAGGTCATGTATTTGTCTGAACAGCTGCAAACTATTACCCAACAATTGGCTACCGTAACCATGCACCTGTATCACCTTCCTGATGCGGCGCCTCCTCCCACACCTGCTGCCCCAGCAGAGCATGCCATCCGTAGGAACATCTCCATTCCCACACCTGCCCCCTATACGGGGTAGGTGGGGTTCCTGCTGCACTGCCGGATGTATTTTCAGCAGGTGAGGGGGGGGGGATAGAAGGAAGATTTGGACAAAATCTATCTCATGACCTTGTTGCTGCGGGACTGGGTGCTCAAGTGGGACAGTCCACCTTGAGCGGCCCGGATGGGCCCCTCTGTTCTTATGAGCGGTTTGTGCGAGAGTTCGCCAAGGCTTTCGACCATTCAGAGAGTGAAGGGAACATAGGTAGCCAGCTGATGGGGCTACGGCAGGGAGACCGGTCGGTGGTCGATTTCTCTGTCGAGTTCCGGGTTGTTGCGGCAGACTCCAGGTGGAATGACGTTTTGCTTCGAAGCGCCTTCCTTCTGGGTCTGAATTCGCATCTCTGCAACAAGCTGGCTATCCGCGTGTCCCCCCTCCTCTTTGGATGAGCTTATCGCACAGGCTGTGGCCCTCGACAACCGGTTTAGGGAGCGTGCAAGGGAGCGGAAAGTCACTGCTTCTCTATTTGCTCCCCGGCTAGCCGGCCGCCCAATCCTCTCACACGTCTCCGGAGGAGTGCCATCATCAAGCGAGAGAAGGGGCCGGCCTGCTTATATTGTGGGGGCCCAGGTCACGCTGCTTCAAAATGCCCCGAGAAGTCAAAAGGGGCCGGCCCGTCAGTAACCGTGGGGAGTCTGGCGGAGGGTCCTCGCAAAATCCTCCCAACCGTTTTGAACTTCTGGCCCTCATCCAATTGCCAAGGGCCAAGTTCAAAACCTCCACTCTGGTTGATTTCAGGGCGGACAAAATTTCATCCAACAGGCCATGGTCCGCAAATTACAGCTACCCACCAGGAAAGTTCCAACACCTTTAATGGTCTCCACGGTCTCAGGCAGCAGTATCGCGGCAATTACCGAACAGACTGAGCCCATTTCGGTCATTCTGTCCGGTAACCATTGCGAGACTATTCAGTTTTACATCCTGCCTCATTCTACCACCAACATGATCCTGGGGTATCTGTGGCTCCGTTTACACAACCCTATTATTAACTGGAATCAGGGCTCCATTTCTTCTTGGAGTCCCTTTTGCTTGTCATCATGTCTCTGATTGGCCGCATTCTCGCTGTTGCTCCCGATCTCTTCCCCTCCGGCTGAGCCGGCGGATCTCAGCTCCGTGCCTGAGGTCTGTCATGACTTAGGGGAGGTCTTTAGCAAGTCCAGGGCCCTATCTTTACCATCTTACTGGGGCTATGACTGCGCTATTGACCTCCTCCCGGGCACGCAGCTGCCATCCAGCCGGCTCTACAGTTTATCTGGGCTGGAGAGGGAGGCGATGGAGACTTACATAAAAGACTTCCTCAGCGCCAACATTATTCATCCGTTGTCTGCCCCTCTCGATGCTGGGTTCTTTTTTGTAGGAAAGAAGGATGGGTCATTGCGGCCGTGCACTGATTACCAAGAACTTAACGCGATTACCCGCAAGGATAAGTATCCGCTGCCCCGTATTAACTCGGCGTTTGAGCAACTCCAGCGGGTGCATTTTTTCACCAAGCTCGACCTCCATAATGCATACTATTTAGTTCGCATTTGTGAAGGAGACGAGTGGAAGATGGCGTTTAAAACTCCGCTGGGCCATTTTGAGTACATGGTAATGCCATTCGGGCTGACCAACGCCCCCACCGTCTTCCAGCGGTTAATCAGTGACGTCTTGCAAGACATGGTGAACCAGTTTGTTTTTGTGTATTTGGATGACATTCTGATTTTTTCCCGCATGCTGGAGGAGCACGTTGTCCACGTTCATTCTGTCCTGCAGCGCTTGTTGGAGAATCAGCTTTTTGTCAAAGCAGAGAAGTGTGAATTTTCCACTTGCTCCACTTCGTTCCTGGGATTCATTATCGCCGAGGGCACGGTAAAGGCCAATCCGGTGAAGGTTAAGGCGGTAATAGACTGGCCAACTCCCCAGTCCAGGAAGGATCTCTAATGCGTCCTGGGCTTCGCCAACTTCTACCGCCGATTTATCTGTGATTATAGTAACGTAGCGCAACCGCTCACACAGTTGACATCGACCAAAAGCCCATTCAAGTGGTCCGAGGCCGCTGAACGAGCTTTTGCAAGCCTGAAAGGCCTCTTCACCAATGCGTGTGTCCTCGCGCAGGTGGACCCCGCAGCACAATTTGTGGTCGAGGTGGATGCTTCCGACTCAGGGGTGGGCGCTGTCCTCTCCCAGCGCTCCTCCTCCAATCAGAAGCTCCATCCATGCACATATTTCTCCCAGCGGCTCATGCCAGCCAGGAGGAACTATGATGTTGGGGATCGCAAACTGTTGGCCATAAAGCTGGCGTTGAAGGAGTGGAGACACTGGCTGGAGGGAGCTAGCCAACCGGTCATTGTCTGGACCGATCATAAAAATTTAGAATATCTTCGATTGGCCAGGCAGTTAAATTCTTGGCAGGCTTGGTGGGCAAACTGTTCTTTAATAGGTTCAATCTTTCCTTCTTGTGTCGACCAGGGTCCCGTAATGCCAAGGCTGATGCTCTCTCATACCAGTTTTCTCCTGACTCCTCCTCCTTCACCACCTCCTCCGCAGGTGCTACATCTCCCCCGGAGACTATTCTTCCCCCCTTCTGCTTTCTCAGGGCACTCTTGTGGGAGATTGAACAGAGAGTCCGGCAAGCAAGGTCATCTGAACCCATCCTGGAGGGAGGCCCTCCAGACTGGCTGTATGTCCCCTCGGCACTATGGGGTGAAGTCATCAAGTGTGGCCACACCAGTTTTTTTGCCTGCCACCCCAGAATCTCTAGGACTGCTGAACTACTCCTTAGAGTGTTTTGGTGGCCTGTGCTCGGGAGGAATATGAGGAAGTTTGCTAAGGCTTGCCATGTCTGTGTGGCCAACAAGTCGGACTCTTCTCCTCCTGCTGGCCTCCTCCACCCCCTCCCGGTGCCGAGCCGACCATGGTCACACATAGCATTGGAGTTCATCATGGGCCTCCCTCCATTCCAAGGGAATACTGTCATCCTCACTGTGGTCGACCGGTTCTCCAAGGCCGTCCATCTGGTCCCGCTGTGCAAGTTGCCATCTGCTGTGGAGACAGCCGACCTACTGATGCAGCATGTTATCCAGCTGCACGGTAGTCCTGTGGACATTGTCTCAGACTGGGGACCTCAGGTCACGTCCCAGGTATGGAGGGTGTTCTGCCGCTTCCTGGGTGCCTCTGCCAACTTTTTTTTTTTATTACTTATTTTGTACCCGTAGGTAGATTTGTTTTGCAGTCTGGTGACAAACCACCAGCTGCCGGTCGCTGCATGCGCAAGCGCCCCGTATCCTTAACCTGCATGTTTTTGGCATGTGGGAGGAAACCGGAGAAAAACCGGAGTAAACCCACGCAGACACGGGGAGAACATGCAAACTCCACACAGATCACTGTTGGTCGGGGGCAGGGATCGAACCCACGATCCCCGTGATCCCCCGGCTGAGGGTAAACTGTGCTGCCACAGTGCTAACCACTGCGCCACCGTGCAGCCCGTGCAGCTTGACATCCGGCTACCATCCTCAAAGTAACGGTCAGGATGAGCGTGTTAATCAGTCTCTGGAGGCCACCCTCAGGTGCATAGCATCTCAGAATCCATCCACCTGGAGTTCCCACCTGACCTGTGTGGAGTATTCCCTCAACTCTGCTCTGTCTGCTTCCACTGGACTTACGGCGTTCGAGGCCTCCATGGGCTACACACTCTGGCTGACGGGCTCGCTGTCCCGTCTGTGGCGCTCCGCGCGTGTTGGTGCCGCCGTCTGTGGAGGGCCACTAGAGCTGTCCTCCTCCGCTCTGTGGAGTGCCATCATCAGTACGCAAATCGCAGATGTGCACTGGCGCCCAAGTACACAGTGGATCAGAAGGTGGTGCTGTCCACCGATCAGGTCTCACTGAAGATGGAGTCCCGGAAACTCTCCCCCCATTATCTGGAACCATTTACCATCAAGCAGCTGATCAACGACGTGACTGTTCGGTTGGACCTGCCACCCTCGATGTGAATCCATCCAACCTTTCACGTCTCCCACATCAAGCCCCTCCTCCGGATTCTCCCCCCCCCCCAAATCATCGACGGTCAGACAGCATACACGGTGGAGAGGATCCTGGATGTCCGTTGACGGAGTCGGGGGTACCAATACCTCGTCCTTTGGGAGGGTTACGGTCCGGAGGAGAGGTCCTAGGTCCCCAGTTCTCACATCTTGGATAAGCGGGTGATGCGGGCGTTTCACTGGGCCCAGCAACGTAAGTCCAGTGGTACGCCAGGGGGTGTCCCTTGGGGGGGGGCACTATAGCCTGTTTTCCACTAGCCCAGCACACCTCGGTACGGCTCGATTCACTTCAGTACGGCTTGGAATGCTTCTGTCTCCATTAGCATGGTGTTGTGCTTGTGCTGTGATGGTTTGTGTTAGGAGGTTTTAGAAGCGGGGCGGCGGCAGATTCTCAGCGAGGCGGGGCCACACTCCCGTGACGTTACGCACCCGACTGAGTCCTTATTTACACGAGACAAAAAATGGAGGATCCAAGGATTATTGCCTTGCTCGCTCTGTGGTTTTATCTCACAATTAATTTTATCTCATAATTAAGCTGCAACAACACAAGTCACTTTTGTTTTGAATTAATTGCCAAATGACCTAGAAATAATGAGCTGAAACTTGTTTTTATTCGTATTAAATAATGAGACGGTGGCACACTGCCCAACACCAAATTGTATTATTTTTTACATCCTAGGGCATTTTGGATGTACTGAATTAAAAAATTTCATGTTTTTCACCTTCAGGTCAACGTTTGGAACAACAGTATTATTATTTTCCGTTTAGATGATGCTACACTCCTTCTGAAGTATTGTAAATCTCTGAATTTGGAATGCCGATAGAACATTCAATTTACATATACTTGTACTTACTTTGACTTGGTGCTAATTTTTTATGATATTTCAATAAAAAGAACAGAAAGCTTACAAAAAGATTTCTTTTTTGGTCTAGTTAAAAATTACATTACCTTTACAATGGTTGACCCCTGACAGGAGGATCAGCATCATTTTGATCAGACTAGGCAATGGAATTTCTATGTAATTATACTGTTTTATAATTCATTGTTATAACAGACAAACCACACTTTCCAAAACAATTCCATTTTATTATATACAAAATATTAAAAGAAAAAAAAAAACTTTGCAACACAACATGAAGGTTAATCGACATTTTATACACGCTGACCACTGAGTGCCTCTACACCAGCTTCCCAAACTGGGTCACGAAGACTCGGTTGAATGAAGCCGTCTCTGCCAGCTGTGGGCCAGGAAGGCTCGGTTGAATTAATCCGTGCGGGCTGTCGCGGCGGACGCGTGGGATGATTCTACAAGGAAAATGCACACAATAAAATACTGCACGAAAGTGCAAGACATACAGAAAAGACAATAGTTTTTAACAAGAATACATAAGCTTATTTCAGCGTATTGTTCACATGAATAATTAAAATAAAAGCTTTAGTCCGCAGTGTGCTGCAGTAAAGCAGCGATCATCATCCACAAATGAACACCTTTTTTATTGCATAAATAAACTGAGCGTCTTACCGAATATATTTGTGAAAAAACGCACAATAAAAAAAAATTAAAACTCACCGTTAAAGGACTCCGATGTTGAGACCTCCCGGTATATTTTTTCATTCCGGGCGGCTCCGTCTAACTCGCGCTGGATACGTTCGTCTGACAATGCAGTGAGCAGACACTGCACCTCCTTATTGGTCCATGGAACACCCTTATTACGCGAAGCCATTTTTGATAGAGAATAAATGAAAATAGCACAGCAATACACTGAAAAGAAACCGCCAACAGTGGTTGCATGCTGAGTAAAGGCGGTCGTGAAGATTCTTTTTTTTTTTTTTTTTTCAAAAACTTTATTGAGAAGGTCGTGAAGATTCGGTAGAAGAGGAGGAGGAGAGGGGCGGTTACAACCTGACCAATCAGCGCCGGTTACGACCTGACCAATCAGCGGCGACCAGTCTGTTAACGTCACAACACGGCACAGCTCAGCACTGCTGTACCCTGCCCTTCAGCGGGGCTGAGAATCGCGGCTGTTAAACCGTGTTGGGGCTTGTGGAAAAGCGTACAAAGCGTGCTGAGCCGTCCCGTGTCGCGCTAAAGCGTGCTAGTGGAAAAGGCCCTTATGATAGTCGGGTGAGCGTGCTCCCCCTCTCCTCCTGTCTGTCTGTTCGACTCCAGAGAATTGGACACACCTGTGTGATTACACACCTGCTGCGTCCTGATGACCAGCGTATTTAAGAGCCAGCATGTGGAGCAGCCACCGCTGGATCGTTAGGTTTGCTATAACCACACTAACTGTTCTTAGCCTGTTATTCTGTTCATAGCTGTGCTACCTGTTTGTCCTCCCGTCTCTCCAGGTTTGCTGCCCACCTCCGTGGTGTGTCTTCCAGAGCTGATCACGCTCGCCTGGCCGTTGAAGACGCCGGAGAAATCTACCCAGGTCGACACCTTTTCCCTGTGTCCCCTGGTCCGCATAGGAGTTCCATGCCGGGCTCCTCTGCTCTCTCCTCATTTGGGAGAGCCTGTCCCTAATAATCTCTGTCTGCTCTTTCCCCTGTAGGCAGTGTCTGCTCCAGCGGGCCCCAGTTTGTGTGAAATTTAATTGTTCATTTTTGTGTTTCATTTTCCTGAAGTTCTGTACCTTTATTTACTGTTGTGTATTTATTTTCATTTTTGTAATAAACTGGTGTGCTTTTACTTCTGAGTCTGAGTGTTCGTTCTGGCAGCCCAGCGTTTGAGCCTCACTTCCCTGAATCATGACAGGTCTAATATTAAAACGTGTTTGATCTGAAACATTTAAGTGTTACAAACGTGCAAAAATATAAGAAATCAGGAAGGGGGCAGATATTTTTTCACAGCAATATACATTTTTGTATTGAAGATGTGCCCAAGTACATAAAGGGGTCATTGACTGAAAAATGGTGTTTGTAGATTTTAACTGCCTGAAATGTGTCTATTGGTCACCTATTTATAAAAAAGAAAATAAAAAAAAAAATATCAAAACAATCAATTCTTTTAAAGGCTGAGTGTGTTTTTTTTTTTTTTTTAATCTGTTTTTTCTCCCAGAAACGTTTTGGACTTTTCCTGTCACGAGCCGAGTCGGCTTGGCCTTCCCCGGCTCGGCCCTGATCTCTCTGTGGGTTTTGGTTCTTCTGTATATGTGCATTTTGTACTCATTTCCATATCCATAGCCACTGCCTGACCGTCAGCTGTTAGTCAGCCTCTGTGACCTACTTTCTCCCACGCTGCTGACAGTCTGTCGGTCCAGCCATGCCCCTCGCTCTCCCTCTTATTTCCATCAGCTGTTTCCAGCCCCGGAGATTATCTTTCCCATGTCTCGCCCAGGTGTTCCCAATTTGTGAGGCCAGCGGTGTTTGTATTTAAGCAGCTCTTTGCTAGACAAACACCGCTGGACCATTATGTGTTAGGTGGCTGTTCTCTGCCGTCTAACCGTCACGTCCCCAAAAGGACTATTTCTGTGTGTGCCCTTGGACTTACGTGGACGTCTAGGACCGCTCCAGTGGCGTGAGTAGAAACTGTTGGCTTTTCCCCCATGCCTGCACACTTCGGAACTTTGCCCAGTTTTCTCCCTTTGACTGTAGAGCGTCCTGGAGGACATCATTGTAATTCTGAGTGCAAATGATATGTTGAACTGCATGTGAATTTTCTGTCCGTTTAAATAAATGTGTGTATGGTGTTAACCCTGCTCGTAAATCCTCATCCTTTCACCTCTCACCGTGCGCATTGGAGAAGCACACGGGAGGGTTCATGACAGAATGGTCCAGCCATCAAAAAAGGATTTAGCGGGTTACACCGACACATACCTTTTTCTTTTTTTGTATTAACATCTGCCTATCTGTTTTGGAGATTTGTTGGACTTGACTGGTGTGCAGAGTTATCCTCTATGTCTGGGTTGGGAGTGCTGCCGGGCCCTTATTGAAATTGACGGGCTCATTTCCTCTGCGAGCACGTATTCCATCCCGGAGGATGTACTTTGGTATGTGGACCTGGCAGACACAGCAGTGCGGCGGTGCCCTCAGCTCGCAGAGCATCTGGAAGGAGCCGAGAGGATAACCCGGCTGTCTGCGCTGCAGCGAGAGTTCGGCAAAAGGTTGAGGAAGTCCCCTCAGAAGACCGGGCTTGCGCTGAAGGGAGGGCGCTCCTGAGGATCTGGTGATCCTGCTTCACGCAGCACCTGTTCCTGCTCCAACTAAACCAGCTCCGGCCCCCTGCAGACGGCGTCATCCTGCATCGAAGCACCAGGAGAAGCCCTCCTCGTCGGTAGCAACCAAGATCATCCCAGCTGCAGTGAGGTCCACTGAGCCTCCATCGTCATGGAGACGGCTCCTCCACAAGTCTCCAGAGGGGCCTATGTCACCACTGACACAGAGAGGGATGACTGTCAACGGTCTGCAGCGGTTAACACCAACAACCGGGATGACAGGCAAGCATTTTTTCTTTCTATTCCATCTAATTGTATTGAATCTTGCCTGTCTCCCGAGGGAGAGGCCCAGTTTAAGCAGTCTGCTGGGTCCTCTCCTCCAGCTGCAAATGCTAATTCTTTTTCCCCCGTCTCCGTGTCTCCTCCAATTCTCCCTGAGGACCTGTCGGCCCAAGATCAGGCCCTCAGACGGTGGAGGAGCCAGTGGCTTCGGAGGAGTTCTTCCCGGAGCCAGCATGAAAAGGTCCCCCTGCAACCACGCTGGAGGATTTCCCAGCGTTGGAGTCACTGCAGGGGGAGATTAGGACTGTTGTGGCCATCTCACCTGCTGTGGAGGATGTTGCAGCGGAGAGGGAGCCGGAGATGGATCTCCTCGAGGCTGGATCCAGGTTGTCGACGTCAAGTTCGACGGAATCCTGGACAGCGGTGGAACTCCAGCTCAGACAAGTTTTCTTTCTGGTTTTTCTTATGTCAGTATTGGCGAGATCTTGCCTGGCTCTGGGTGAGGACAGTTGGGTGCAACACGCAGCTGCATCTGAGCTCCCCTCGCCGGACTCCGCCCCTGCTGGCAACCCTAACCCCCCTTTTTTCCTGCTATCTCTGAGCATTCATGTAGGGTCGCCGGAGAGGGTGTGCCTTCACCGGAGGTCATCGTGGGTCCGGTCTGTCCAGTGGAGGAGGCCGTTGCTCCTGCTCCTCCTGCAGAGGTCCGCCCGGAGCCTGCTCCCCTTCTGCCTGAGGCCGTCATGTGGGTCCCTCCGCAGGCTGCATCTCCGTGGGTGTGGCAGGTTGGCTTTGGACCATCGTGGGGGCTGCGCTCCATGATTAGCCCGACGTGGGTGCTGCGCTCTTGCTCGGGCCCGTCATGGAAGCCCCGCTCCAGCATGGGTTCCACCAAGGGTGCAGCCTTGGCCCGGTCGGGGTCCACTGTGGGTGCTGCAGAGCCTCAGCCGGAGGTCACCGCGGATGCTGCAGAACCTCAGCTGGGGGTCACCACAGGTGCTGCAGAGCCTCAGCCTGGTGTCACCGCGGGTGCTGCAGAGCCTCAGCCGGAGGTCACTGCGGGTGCTGCAGAGCCTCATCCGGAGGTCACCGCGGGTGCTGCAGAGCCTCACCCGGAGGTCACCGCGGGTGCTGCAGAGCGTCAGCCAGAGGTCACCGTGGGTGCTGCAAGGCTCCCACTGGAGTCCATCGCTGGTGCAGCGGAGACGGCGCGGTCGGGCCCCACCACGGGTGCTGTTGCGGACCACCCTGAGGATGCCGTGGAGGTCCCCTCTCCCTGATCCGGTTACCCACCAGTGAGTCTTCCGGTGGGCAGGCCGCCTCCTGCTTCACCCCTTCGGTCCTGGTGGCTAAACAATGCTGGCCGGCCACCAGAAGAATTGACTCCCCAGGTCAGGTGGCTCATGTTTTCCAGCAGGCTGCTGGACTCGGTCCACCGGACCTTCTGCTGGACCTGGGACTCTGGGCGGCCTCCTGAGTCCCAACACCCGTGGACTTGGGGGGTTAATTGTTGGCCCTTGGCGGGGCATTTTGTTCCCTCCTTTCCTGTTCCCCCTACCTCCCACCCGGGTTCGTATTGTGTGTTGTTGTTGCTCCTTTTGGGGGGGGGGGGTGTCTTCTTGATGTTACCTTGGGTGTCTGGGAATCCACCCCTTAAAGGGGGGCTCTGTCACGAGCCGAGCCGGCTTGGCCTTCCCCGGCTTGGCCCTGATCTCTCTGTGGGTTTTGGTTCTTCTGTATATGTGCATTATGTGTATTTTGTACTCATTTCCATATCCATAGCCACTGCCTGACCGTCAGCTGTTAGTCAGCCTCTGTGACCTACTTTCTCCCACGCTGCTGACAGTCTGTCGGTCCAGCCACGCCCCTCGCTCTTCCTCTTATTTCCATCAGCTGTTTCCAGCCCCGGAGATTATCTTTCCCACGTCTCGCCCAGGTGTTCCCAATTTGTGAGGCCAGCGGTGTTTGTATTTAAGCAGCTCTTTGCTAGACAAACACCGCTGGACAATTATATGCGTTAGGTGGCTGTTCTCTGCCGTCTAACCGTCACGTCCCCAAAAGGACTATTTCTGTGTGTGCCCTTGGACTTACGTGGACGTCTAGGACCACTCCAGTGGCGTGAGTAGAAACTGTTGGCTTTTCCTCCATGCCTGCACACTTCGGAACTTTGCCCAGTTTTCTCCCTTTGACTGTAGAGCGTTTTGGAGGACATCATTGTAATTCTGAGTGCAAATGATATGTTGAACTGCATGTGAGTTTTCCTTCCGTTCAAGTAACTGTGTGTATGGTGTTAACCCTGCACATAAATCCTCATCGTTTCACCCCTCGCCGTGCGCATTGGAGAAGCGCACGGGAGGGTTCATGACATTTCCAGGTAAATCGTATACATCATGATTTGACAAAGCCAACCCACCGCCATCCTTGAGACTCGCTCATTGCTCTATTATTGGCCCGCCTAGCTGTCTGTTATGTAGATGGAAGGGGTGTTAAAGGTAGCCTATTAGCCCCTGAACTATTAGCCCCCAAGCTAGCACTGGTACCAGGAGGCTTGCACCAAGCGCAGTTTATATTATTTTCCTCAAATCTTAGCCACCCTAACAACCATCCCTGTTACCACCTGGTTCACCAGTCCACAGTATACCTCGCATCACTCCGGCCCACCTCCCAATAATTTCACTGTGATTCCACAGCAGGTTACCGGTGTGCTGGTCATAGTAACCACCTACGTCACGACCCGAGGCTTCTGCCTGAAGCTGCTGGCTCTCATGGCCAGCTCCCCCACCATCCTTCGGGGCTCCACGTGACTGCTCTACTCTTGCAAGGCAATGTAGGGGAAGCGCTTCGTGATGGGACAACCCCCAGCTTGTTGCAGGAGAGGAGCGTAGTACCACAGAGCGAGACACTGTCCTTTGAGATCCCGTAGCTCGGCTTGGCCAGCAGCTTTGGGTCGCTGCAATCGGTGGATCACCCGGTACGTGGTGCTGGCAATTTGTTGTCGCATCTCTGCAAGGTTGTTGGGAGATGGGCCGGAGTGATGCGACTGTGGATCAGTGAACCAGCACTGCTCATCCAAGCTAGGAGGCTAGAAGCTAGTCAGTTAATGGCTAACTGACATAAGAGGGAGGGCGGAGTTGAACAGCTGAAGGATGTTTCTTAAAGTGACAGCCTTTCAATCAGAGCGTTTCGAGAAAGCCAGGAAAATAAAAAACAAATTTGCTTAAATAATTAAAAAATTAAAGAAAATGTGAGCAAAATATGTCTCAAACACTTCATTTAGACATGAGTGAGCTGTTAAAATGTGGAAAAAAATGCAATGAGTCCTGTAAATAAAAATCTGTAAGGTATTCACAACCATATCTCTTCAGTTGTAAATTAATAACCTTTGTCATGATGTAAATGTGTTGCGCATGTGTGTACATGAAGTAGTTTTGTGTTTTGCCCAAGCAGGGTACCAATCTTGTTCCAAGTACTAATCATGCAGCCACAATCTTATTCCTGCCACTACAAGTTCCTGAAAACTTCCCCTTGCAGGAGGGTTCCTGTTGTGGAGACACGCACCATGAGGGAAGTTCATGTCTAACTGCTTCCTGGTTCCTGTGGTGAAAACACGTTACCATCATGGGAACCTTTTTAATCAATCAATCAATCAACTTTATTTATAAAGCACTTTAAAAGCAACACTCGCTACACAAAGTGCTGTACAGCAAGAGAACATAAAAGCAGGGCACTTACACAAAGGGCGCTAACACAAGAACCACAGTAAAATAAATAAATTCATAAATAAAATAAAAAGTAAAATAAATAAAAATCCATTTCATTCAATCAAATCAATGTCTCATACTGGGTCGAAGGCCAGGGAGTAAAAATGTGTTTTAAGACGTGTTTTAAAAATGGACAGTGGAGGTGCTTGTCTAATGTCTGGGGTAAATGATTCCATAACCTGGGGGCCATGATCGAAAAGGCTCTGCCCCCTCTGAGCTTCCGCCTCGCCTTTGGTACCTCCAAAAGCAGCTGTTCAGCTGACCTAAGGGACCGGGTGGGAGCGTAGGGATGCAGAAGCTCAGAGAGGTAAGGTGGAGCAAGACCATTCAAGGATTTAAAAACAAATAAAAGAATTTTAAAATGAACTCTAAAATACACGGGCAGCCAGTGGATAAAAGTATAATAAATAATAAAAGGAACTATCAACAATAGTTTCTGTTTTCGTGCATATTTTCACTGAGAACACAAGGAACCATTTTAATTCCAGAAAAATCCCTTTTCCAGAACTTTTTTGTTTGCCACCTGCTCCAGAGGAGGATCTCTCTGAAGATAAAGGAAAAGGCCACAAATTTACAAGGAATACACTACAAATTTATGTGGAAAAAACTGGCATAAACAGTCAGAAGTTTGTTAGCAAAGTCATAGATTTAAAAGAAAAATGTCTGAAATATAAGGAAAAAAACTCAATTTTTGAGAAAAAGTCTCAAGAAAATAATGTCACAAACATGACAAAAAAGTAAAAAAATCTATGAATAAAAAGCTACACATTTGCATAAACAAATTTATGTAAGGAAAAAGTCCAAATTCACAAGATTCTAAATGTATGAGATAAACTTTTATGATAGAGTAAAAAAAAAAAATTCACAAATTGGTGACTGAACTTTTTTTTTGTAGATGCTCTCGTGCTGTTACTGTTTTCTGGATACTCTTATTTGTACTTGAGTAACTGCTGTTATAATGTAATGCTCCTATTACTTGAGTACAATTTCTGGCCACTCTACCCATCCCTGCATTTGCGTAACTTTAATGTACCGTCATCCTTTCACGCACAAACATCAAAAAGACTGTCTTGTTTTTGTGCTCTCTGGGAGGACATTTTGCTGACTGATTTTTCAGAGTCCTGGATAACCTGCTTTGGAGTCAGACATTTACTGGTGAGCCGGGTTTGTTTTCTACAGTTTGATGAGTTCGTTTCCACTGTCTCCTTCCATTCTCAGGTTTGTGGGTCGTTTCAAGTCTCGCAAGGAGCGGGAGGCCGAACTTGGTGCCAAAGCCAAAGAGTTCACCAACGTCTACATCAAGAACTTCGGGGACGACATGGACGACGATCGGCTGAAGGAGCTTTTCGATAAATATGGTAAATGTAGCTCAAGTGTGTCACTCAGGAGCAGAACATTTCCATGTGACCAGGGCTTGGCACTAGTCATTCCATCGCAGGATCGTTCTGTGCATCATTGACTATCCAGCAGTAGTTCTAGTTTTTTTTTTCAAAGCCCCCTTTTCAGGAGCCATTTTTAACTCCAAATCAGCAGCAGAAATTCTCTGAAAGCACTGGTCCAAATGTACACGGTCGATACAGCCTTCGACAACATACAAAGCAGATGCGCCTTCTGTTCTTTCAGTAACATGTCATCAATGCTAGGCTAATGGCAGCTTCAGCAACAACAACCTCCTATTCTTCAGCCTTGCCCACAGGTTTGCTGGTTGGTGAGGTGCATGCAGTTTGGATGAAAATGTGCTGGAGGTGAAAAATGTAGCTGAACTGGATCGATAGCATAGCCAATAGGACTTTGACAGGAGGGGAACTGTGGATGTTGCTTATGTGTTCATGATGCCACCTCGGAATTGCAGTCTGCTTGTTTCTTGAAGACCTCAACTAAATAAAGGCAGTGTGTAATTTTCCATGAATGAGTGTTTTGATATTTTAATGTTATACATGTTAATGATGGATGTATTTTATTAAGTTAAAACCTATGAAAAAATGACTTTGTCCTTTGAAAGTAGACCTGTTTTTGAACTTTTTAAAAATATGATTGCTAAGACTGCTTTGGTTGCTTCTAGCTGATGATGAGTTGATGAGATCCACATACTGTGGCTCTTTTTTCATTTTTTTTTACCCCGTTGTACCTCCAGAATGGTTACCCTTCCTAATTTCCTGCTGTATTCTGATATCGTTAATCCAGTATTTATCCACATTTTATATAACAGTTGAGAACCAAGCAGTTTGATTCAACAACAGAGATTCCAGGAGTTACTGTATTTCCTGATAACTGTACAAATGTTTCATCATAGTGATGGGATCCACAGTTCACTAAAACTACTGAATCACTTTCGGTTTGTTCGCTTAAAAAATCTGTTTGAAAGATTTGTACACCGAATTACTCAGTGCTGTTCTGGAGTTCTAACTGCCTACCACTCACTGAACAGAGAGTCAACTGAACGGAGCACTGGGCGGGACTCATTTGCTGCCTAGGTGGGTGATTCAGCTGTTGATCCATTCCTTCCAGTAAATGAGTCAATACAGTACATTCACCCATCAAAACTAGTACATTCGAGCAAATTGTTGGTCAATGTTGTGGCACTATTTCACTGGATATGTATGACCTCGCTTCAGCAGTGTTCTAATAATCTTTAATTACAGTAACTGTTGGTGGCTTCTTGTGCCAGTACTGCAGTGTGTCATGTTCCTTAATTTCCACAGTGAGGTGCTGCTTGAAACAAAACTAACTTTACAATTGCTGTTGCATTTTGAGTTCATGTTAATAGTTAGCTTAGCTAACTGTTAGCTTACCATCCATCCATCCATCTTCTACCGCTTTTCCGGAGGTCCGGGTCGCGGAGGCAGCAGTTCAAGCAGAGAAGCCCAGACTTCCCTCTCCCCAGCCACCTGCTCCAGCTCTTCAGAGGGGATACCAAGGCGTTCCCAGACTAGCTGGGAGACATAGTCTCTCCACCGAGTCCTGGGTCTGCCCCGGGGTCTCCTCCCAGTGGGACGTGCCTGAAACACCTCAAGTGGGAGGCGTCCAGGAGGCATCCTAATCAGATGCCCATACCACCTCAACTGACTCCTTTCAATGTGGAGGAGCAGCGGTTCTACTCTGAGCCTCTCCCGGATGACTGAGCTCCTCACCCTATCTCTGAGGGTGAGTCCAGCAATCCTACGGAGAAAGCTCATTTCAGCCGCTTGTATCCGCGATCTCGTTCTTTCGGTCATTACCCAAAGCTCGTGACCATAGGTGAGAGTAGGAACGTAGATTGACTGGTAAATCGACAGCTTTGCCTTAGAACTAAGCTCCCTCTTCACCACAACAGACCGGTACAACGTCCGCATCACTGCAGATGCTGCTCCAATCCGTCTGTCGATCTCTCGCTCCATTTTCCCCTCACTCGTGAACAAGACCCCAAGATACTTAAACTCCTCCACTTGGGGCAGGAGCCTGTCCCCAACCCGGAGAGGACAATCCACCTTTTTCCGGCTGAGGACCATGGACTCGGACTTGGAGGTGCTGATTCTCATCCCAGCCGCTTCACACTCAGCGGCAAACCGTCCCAGCAAGAGCTGTAGGTCATTGCTGGATGAAGCCAACAGGACAACATCATCTGCAAACAACAGAGATGAGATCCTGTGGTCACCAAGCATGACACCCTCCATTCCCTGGCTGCGCCTAGAAATCCTGTCCATAAAAATTATGAACAGGACCGGTGACAAAGGGCAGCCCTGGCGGAGTCCAACTCTCACTGGGAATGACTCCGACCGAGTGTTGGCAATGCGAACTAAACTCTCACAACGGTCGTACAGAGACCGAATAGCTCGTAACAACAAGCCCGATACCCCATACTCCCGAAGCACCCCCCACAAAAATCCACGAGGGACGCGGGATGTTAGCTTACCTTTGAAGTTAATAACCCCAAAGTTTAGATTAAAGCCTCACAATGTAATACATGCTTCTGGGGACTTCATCTGAAGAAGCCAATAAGAAGACAGTGAAGAGAATGTAAACAAAAATGTAGCTAACAACCAAGTACCAGCTGTTAGCTGAATTTTAAAATTTAGTTATTCCAAAGTCTAGATTAAAACCTCAAAGTGTGCAGGTTCTACTGAAGCCTCTCCATGTAATGCAAGCTTCTGACTCTTTACTGACTCCAACCGGAGTGGTGGCCTAGGGATAGAGCATCTGCCCCACAACTGAGAGGTCGGGGTTCAAGTCCCGGCCGGGTCATGCCAAAGACTATATAAAAATGGAACTTCCTGCCATCCAGCTCGGTGCTCAGCAAAAATGAAACAGAGGAGGGAAATGTGGGCGGTAGTGGCTCAGGAGAGAGAGTGGATCATCCAATAGCCAGAAGGTTGGTGGTTTGAATCCCGCTCTCCCCAGCCATCCTGCCATTGTGTCCCTGGGCAAGACACTCTACCCACCTTGCCTCCAGCGTCCATGACACTGAGCATGAATGTGTATAAATGTTCAGCAGTGGTCAGAGAGGCCATGTGTGGATTGACATTCACGTTTCCGTCAGTCTGCCCCAGGGCAGCTGTGGCTACAGTAGTAGCTTACCACTACCAATGTCTGTCTGGAGTGAATGAATAATGGACTCACTGTAAGCGCTTTGAGATGCCACTTGACATGTGAAGTGCTATATAAATCTATTCCATTATTATTATTATTATTATTATTATTATTATTATTATTATTATTTGCTTCCTCTGAAGATGTAAAAAAGAAGGTAGTGAAAAGAAAATGAAGTGAAGATACTGATGAGCACTAGCTAGCTAGTGAATGTTACGCTCATCATCTGTGTAACATCCAACTACTTGTTTTCATGTAGTGATACTAGTCTTGTGGGAAGAACACAACATTAAACACGACATTTAAACAAACAAATCAAAATCTGTTGTAGCTTATTGGTGTCAACTTAGAAATTACATTTTAACAACTGTTGTATAAATGCAACATTACACTCCAATGTGTCTTTAGGCTACAGTCCTCTGCTGCCTGTCAGGCCTACAACCAAATCACCACAGTGATATGGGGCCCTTATGGTGGTCCCACCTTGTAGCAGTACTTTTGTTAGTTTCTCTCAGTGCATTGTCTGATTTTTATGCTCTGCGTCATGCCATCTAATTGCCAGTAGACAGTGCGCCAGCTTTGTACTGGGAGGAATGGCGTTCATTTCAGAGAGGTGTGGCAGCGAGCAATCTCATCTGCATCAGTATTTTGGTGCACTCTATGACAGTGTATTTTTGATCAGGAAAAAGGATGTCTGTTGTCAGAAGTGCATTGTTTAATGCTATTTCAGAGGTGTACTTTGAAATCGAACAGCTCCTACTGACAGGAGCACATGAGGAAACACAGCATGCGCTGGGATTTGCAGTGATCGTTATGTTGGTCTGCCAGAGAGGCAGAGAAGACGGACCCAAATGCAGTAAATGAGGTTACAGTAATTTAATAAGGAACTAAAGGCACAGCACGGAGGCTGGTAACACAAAATTAACAGAAGCACAAGAATGATAACTAAAGTCCAAAGCAGACTGGAGCATGGTGAGTGACCCTGGTTACATGGTCACAATAAACCGATTACTGGCAATAAACTGATAATGCCAATAATGAGTTTGTTGGTGTTTACATGCACTAAATAAACAGATTACTGGAGGGTAAACCACTTGAGTTAATGACCCCAGTTACATGGCCTTTATCGGCTTATTCTCTTTTACATGGCCACTTGAATAATCAGATAACTGCAGAAATCCAATCATATTTGGTTTATTAGTGTGCATGTAAACATAATCTCAGTAAGTGGTTTATTGTGACCATGTAACCGGGGGCAATGATTGGTTTATTTCATGTTGCACTCCAAACACACCTCTGAATTAGGAGAGCCTCTTTGAACTTTGCTCCCAGTGCAAAATTCGTTTTGACTCTGGACTGTGCCATTGTAACATGGCCCATAGTCATTGATACCACACTCCCTCTCATCTAATATTGGTTCATTTTGGTCTTTGTAGGTAAGACCCTCAGTGTGAAGGTAATGACGGACCCCACCGGTAAATCCAGAGGTTTTGGATTTGTGAGCTATGAAAAACATGAGGATGCCAACAAGGTACTGAGGACGTTTGGAAATATGGTCTGTAATCTGCTGGGAGTTTTCTTTGATGAATGTGGCTTTACTTCGCCAAAAGCTGTAAAATCACATACTATACATTTATGAGGGGGAAAAAATAGCAAAATTAAGAGAATGAGAGACTTATATTTACATGAAACTTTATGCAAATTTGATGAAAATTATTGCACATTTACATGAGAAAAGTCACTAATTTTAATGAGAAAAACTTTGTAAAATTACAAGAAAAAAATTCCACATTTTAAGAAAAAAATGTTGCAAATTTACTAGTAGAAGTAAATTTTTTTTATTGTAATTAATCTTTTGAAACTTAGTGTTAATGCAACTGAATGCAATGAACCTTAAACTTGTCATTTTTCAAGTTTTTCATACTCTTGTGGAGTGGACAAGTGTTTGCTTTCTGCAACTGCAGGTTTATTTAAAGCTTTCAACAGGTCAAAAATGACAGCAGTGATACTCCAGCAAACTGATTTCAACATTCAGAATTAAATAAAGTGAGGAGTTTGCACCATGAATTAGGCTTTACACATCTGTTTCGAGTCATCATAGACTGACAGAAACAGTTTTGAAAGTCCGGATTCTCTTTCCACTTGGCGAGTAATCGAGACTTTAAAAAATTGGTAGTGATCAAGGGGGTGCTGAGTTAATCAGGATTAACTTGATTAATATGCCCATCTCTAAAATTTACTAGAAAAAAAATCACTGATTTATAGCGTTAGGGTTGCGAGATAGGGCCTTGGCGGAGGTATGCACTCACGTATCACCTCCAACATCTAATGAGTTCATCTTTGGGCCAAGGGCCACCTGTGGTGAAAATGTCATCCAGATCCATCCAGTAGTTTTGGAGTATTCTTGCTAACATCTGTGAGAAGATAAGAGCCTTGGCGGAGGTATGCATTTTGAGATCATCACCAATACCTAATCATGTGTTCAGTATACCATTATACACCTTTACTGAAAATTTGGATGAAAGGTGCTATATAAATGCAATCCATTATTATTATTATTATTATTATTATTAACAGACAGAGAAATGACAGCAAAAACAATATGACTACATTATATGACATAATAATAATAATAATAAAAATAATAATAATAATAATAATAATAATAATAATAATAATAACCAGACTGTCATAATTGTATTGACCATACATTAGGTCTGGGCAATTTTACCTTAAATCAACATCATGGTTTATTGACGCTATCATGACGGTTTTCTTTTTTTTTTTTTTTTAACTCTTCTCCATTACAGTTTACTGACAAGGTTCATAATTATTCAGCAATATTACACAACAGTGCGGTATCATACCATTTTTTTGCAGTTATCAACTACAAATTCACATAGTATCAATATTACAAACACTCACCTGGCACGCCGACAGATGCGGACATGTTCCTCCAAGTGTTTGCTTTCAAGTTTTGATCATGATATCTCTTATGTCTCAGTAACGGGAGACCGGAGTCGTGTTGAACTGAGCAACAAACGAACTTTATGATGGAACACTGGCACAATATATTCACTGGCCGTAGCCCGCCGGATTATTCTGCCTCCCATTCCCAACACACATTGGCTAAAACTACTTTCAGGACAAAGTCATCAAGGTATTTGAGCCTCTAACACATCCTAGCCGAGGGCCCCATTGAAGGGGAACTTGCTCCAGGCTCCGTCAGCCACACCTGCGAGTCCCTAACACCCTCACCAGATGAGTCCCAACCCACATCAGTCCGCCCTGCCGCCGTTCCCAGACTCTGTGCAAGTAACGACTTCGTGAGTCGGCTGGAGTGCCACCGTGACCTATCCGAGAGCTTGAATGTGTTCTGGCCCTGCCGCCTCACGATCTATAGGGGCCCTGTCCAGAAAGGTGCAGTTTATGCATGCAGTTGAGGTGTTTAATCCAGATTCCAGTCCGACACATCGAGTCCATGGGCTTTGGTCCTATGCTTCCTGTCGAAACGTCATTTCATCTTCTGCTGCTGGGCAACGACCCGGTCTCGTGGAGGGTCTGTATCCTCCAGAGAGGAGGTCGTGGGGGGCCTCAGTCAGTCCAGGGGCAGGTGGAGTTAACGCCCCAGTATGAGTTTCGCCGGGGAGCACCCTGTCGTGGCGTGGGCCGTTACCCTGTAGTGGAGGAGTGTGCTCTGGAGGGCGTCAGGGAACGTGAAGCCGTCCGCCAAATGAGCTGTCAGACCATTTTTTAGAGTCTTGTTGAAACGCTCCACTCCCCCATTGGCTTGGGGGTGATAGAATGTGGTTTTGATATGTTCCATGCCCCTAACACCCAAAAACTCCTCAAACCCCCCCAGCAGTGAACTGTGGGCCATTGTCCGTAGTGATGGCATCCAGGACCTCCCCATCTGGCGAACGGTGATCCAGGAAACTTGGAACCACCTCCGTCGTGACTGAATTAAGATAAGATAAGATAAGCCTTTATTAGTCCCACAATGGGGAAATTCCAGGATTGCAACAGCACAGAGATAGCAACACTGAGAGCAATGATTTAGAAGATGAGAAAATAAGAGCAGTGAATATACATATGTACACATAAATATATAAATATATATATACACAGTGTGGAGCATTGTAGCTAGATGGACTAAACAGCATAACCGTCTATTAGTTACCCTACATGGTATGAATATGTACCCATACATATTGTCACCCTCCGTAGCGACCAATATTGTCCTAGTTGTATGCTGGAGGGGACCATCTGTGTAAGTCTGTTGCGTCTTTTGCATTCAATACTATTAGGTCGTCACGTTTTTTTGCTATCTCTGCGAGCAGCCCTGCTTAGGTTATACAGTTTGACAGCCGTAGGTAGGAAGGACCTGCGAAACCTCTCGGTCGCGCATCTAGGATGATGTAGTCTACTGCTAAATGAGCTCCTCAGTGCGTTCAGTATGTCCTGCATAGGGTGGGACTCGGACTGCAGCAGAGATGACAGTTTAGCCACCATCCTTCTCTTTCCTATCTCCTCCACTGGGTCAAGGCGTTGCCACAGGACAGATCTAGCTTTCTTGATTAGTTTGTTCAGTCTCTTCCTATTGGCTGTTGTAATGCCGTTGCCCCAGCAGACCACTCCAAAAGTGATGGCTGATGCTACCACCGTGTTGTAGAATGTCTTCAGCAGCGCCCCTTGTACACCAAAAGACCTGAGCCTCCTCAGTAGGAACAGCCTGCGCTGTCCCTTCTTGTAGAGTGCATCGGTATTGTGTGACCAGTCTAGTTTATTGTTCAGATGAACACCCAGGTACTTGTAGGATGTCACCATTTCAATGTCTGTTCCTTGTATGTTTACTGGTGCTGTGAGGGGTTGTCCTTGCCTGCGGAAGTCCACCACCAGCTCCTTAGTTTTCCTCGCGTTGATCTGGAGGCAGTTCCGATGGCACCAGTCCACGAAGTCCTGGATAAGTCCTCTGTACTCAGCTTCATCTCCGTTGGAGATGAGGCCGACGATCGCAGAGTCGTCAGAGAACTTCTGTAGATGGCAGTGTGTTGTGTTGTGTGAGAAGTCCGCAGTTTAAAGGGTGAACAGGAAGGGAGCCAAAACCGTTCCCTGGGGGGCCCCTGTGCTGCCGATGATCGTGTCGGACACACAATCCCGGGTTCTCACAAACTGTGGCTGGTTCGTGAGGTAGTGCAGGATCCATGATGACAAGTGCTGGTCCACCCCTGCGCACAGCAGCTTGTCCCTCAGGATCATCGGTTGGATGGTGTTGAAAGCACTGGAGAAGTCAAAGAACATGATCCTCACCGCATTCCCAAACTTCTCCAGGTGAGACAGGGAATGGTGAAGGAGGAAGATCACTGCATCCTCCACCCCGATGCCATGCTGGTAGGCGAACTGGAGTGGATCCATCGCTGGTCCCACCAGGGGGCGGAGGTGAGCAAGGAGCAGTCTCTCCAGGGTCTCCATCATGTGAGACGTCAGGGCCACTGGTCTGTAGCTGTTCAGGTCTTTGGGGTGGGAAGTCTTTGGTACAGGTACCACACAAGATGTTTTCCACAACTGTGGTACCCTCCCCAGCTTCAGGCTCAGGTTGAAGATGTACTCCACAATCCCACACAGCTTGTCTGCGCAGGACTTGAGGAGCTTTGTGCTGATGTTGTCCAGTCCCGAGGCCTTCCTTGCCTTGATCTTCCTCAGCTTCGTCCTCACCTGGGTCTTAGTGAGGGTCAGGTTGGGGGGGGGGCTGTGTGCTGGGAGTGGGGGGGTGTTGGTGGAGTGGGGTGTGGACAGCAGGGCTCGATGACTTTAGAGGCAGCAGTGGTTGGTGTGCAGTCGGGGGGGAGGGCGGTTGGTCAAACCTATTAAAAAACAGGTTCAGATTGTTCGCCCACTCCCTGCCCCCCGTGGCCTGCGAGGAGGTATTCTGGAGCCCAGAGATGGTTTTAAGGTTTCTCCAGAAGATTTCTCCAGGTTTCTCCAGAAGGTTTCTCCAGTAGCAGAGCCAAAACGCATGCCTGCGTCATGCGTTTTGGCTCTGCTACTGATGGTTTAATAGTGGTGGTGCAGGCCCTGGCCCAGTGATTAGAACGGCTGCAGTTAAGGGACTTCTTCTCTCTGGTGGGGCAGGTGAACGAGCTCGCCCGGTGGCAAGGGTAGCCACAGCTGTCACACAAACCCCTAGCCCCCACTCCTGCCTGTGCCGCAGTCCACCACCTTTTGGGGGTCCACCCTGAAGTGTTAGCTGTGTTGCTAGTGGCCAGACGTGGAGGGGAAACTTGGGTGGCCAGGTTCTCCTTAGTTAGCACTGGTAGACCTAGCTGGGCAATGGACTCTATCTGGCTGGTCAATTCAACCACTTTCTCCAGCATGAGGACATCTGTAGTCAGCATTAGCTTGTCTTTTCGCCACTTGTCGCTCATACCGTGTGCTAGCTTGTCCCGGACTATCTCTTCCTCAATCTGCCCGAAGGCGCACTTTCTTGCTAGTCTACGGAGTTCCATAATGAAGCGTTGGGTGGACTCACCAGCTTGTTGTCGGTGGTCAAAGAATTTATATCTTCGTGCCGTGATGTTGGAATGGTCCATAAAGAAATAGTCCATTAAGTCCAGACATTCCTTCAGTGAGCCCTTGCCACCCAGCGTGAAAAATATCCGTTGGCCCTCTTCACTGAGGTAGTGAACAAGTAGGCTCCTCCGTCTTTCTTCGTCGGTGCCTCCCAGGCCGGCCGCGGTAACATACACCTCGAATGCCTCCTGCCAGTGGCACCCTGGTATACTTGGCATACTCGGAGACTGTAAAAATGGAGGTGGCGGTTTAATGCACGCTCCCATAATTTATTCTCGTCGTCAAAATGCTATGTCTCAATAATGGGAGACCTTAGCCGTGTTGAACTGAGCAACAAACAAACTTTATTATGGAACACAGGCACAATATATTCACTGGCCGTAACCTGCTTGACGTCACCACCCCGACCCCCCGGCACACGGCAAGCCCCAAGGGCCAAATCCCCACACAACAATATCCTTTTAGTATCCAATCAAAGACTACCGGGTTGTTTGATGCAGCACAGTTCATCCTCCACTGTCTGTCACCTCCCGTTCTCGTCTTCCTATACCAGTGTCCTATGTCCCACCCTTCCTTAATTCTGATTGGCTGCTTAGAAAGGTCTGACATTGATGAGCGCAGCTGTACAGTAGTCTGACAAATTGAACTTTTTTCAGCCCTGAGCACCGCGACAAAAAGTGGCCACCGCTCAAAGCGTTCCAGCGCCGAGGGCACTCAGCACTGTAAAAGCTGGACTACATAGAGAATGAATAGAAAATAGTCATCCACAGCAGGAAAAATGAGCTTGGTAGACACAACCCCTAATACTTTTTCTGCAGTGTTTGTCTTCCGGGTTGCCGAGGCACATGGCCCTATGGTGTGACCACATATGAAACTGAGTGGACACGTCTTAAAGGGGCAGTACATAAAAAGCGCCAGATTAATATATAAAATAATATTCAAAAAATTCCTGCATCCAGATCATGATCTGAATCACCACCAAAATCTAATCATCTGATCCTCATGCCATTGCACACCTTTCCTGAAAATTTCATCAAAATCTGTTCATAGCTTTTTGAGTTATGTTGGTAACAGGCAAACCAACCAACAGACAAACCAACACCACTAAAAACATTACCTCCGTCCTCCCTTGGCAGAGGTAATAATGAGATACAGGTGCACATCTCAACTCCAAACCATCACAATAGACAAAAATTTGCAACATGCAAGAAAACATTTTAGATTTACATGAAAGATGCTTAAAATGCAGTTATTGTCAAGGTATGGAGGCACAAGACTCAAATGCAGGCAGGAATCAAGAGCAAGATGGTAATTTATTAACAAAAACTTCTAACACAAATAAATGGCAGCACGTGGGCTGAAAACAAAGCAAAAGCTAGACAAACTGACAGACACAGCAAGACTAGGCAAGGAGACTACATGGACATGAGAAACACACTGACATGACTGACTGAGAACATTAACAAGGGTCTAAGGCTGACACAGACTTAAATAGATGCGGGGTGATTACTGGACACAGAACAGGTAGGAACAATCAGGGGCAATCAGAGACAACAGGGGAGCAGCTACGGGTACGAACATGAGTCACTGAGGCAAAAGGGTAAACAGGAACATACGAGTGAAGAACCAAGGACCAGGGAGGAACATGCCCATGACACATAATAATGATGAAAATAAACAACTAAGAACTGGAAAGGGACAAATCCTGTGGAACAACATGAGAGACATGATAGTGAAAATAAACACAAGGACCAAACTACGACTAAAGCAGGGAAACACAAAACTATGAGCAAAAATAAACACAGGGCGAGGGCATGGGCTGAACTCATGTCCCGATAATTGCAGCAAATGCAAATATAAACAAATATAAACACAAAGCGAGGACATGAGCACAGCCCATGGCTTAACCCTTTCAGTACCCCCCTTCTAGGGGTCGGAGACCAGACGACCCAACAACACCAAAAATGCTCCTCCCAGGGTGGTTGGTGGGAGCCCAAGGCCAGGTGGGCCAAAACACATTATTCCCCCCATCAAGTCCAAAGCAACATTAACGTTTGTGGGGTCAAACCCTTACAGTTATGAAAGGCACAAATTAACAAAGTGTCATATGAAAAAAGTCAGTTTGTGTTAAAAAAAAGGCAGCTTTTTCCAAAATAAAGCTACTTTTTTTACTTACACATTTGCAATCCATAAAAAAAGTTTCAGATTTACTATTAAAAAATTGTAAATTTACATACAGATTTGCAATAAATTTAAAAGAAAAAAATCTGTAAATGTGTTCTGTAATCTGTATTTTTGTCTGATAAATATGTCTTTGTCGGCCCAAAAGGCTGTGGAGGAGATGAATGGCACCGAACTCAATGGGAAAACGGTTTTTGTGGGCAGAGCTCAGAAGAAGATGGAGCGACAGGCGGAGCTGAAGAGGAAGTTTGAGCTTCTGAAACAGGAGAGGATCAGCCGGTATCAGGTGGGCAGAAACCAGCTGTTAAAGCCAAGCAACTAAAGCGTGTGTATATTCTGATTTATTATATGGGATTTTTGTGACGTGGTCAAACAGCCCGACGTCCTCCTGCACAGGAGTTTTCCTCTTCCACAGAATCTAGGACTACAACTGACTGAAATGCCTCATTTTGACTGGCTGTTTTCTTCTGTGAGGTCATCACATCATTACTTAACTGAGCTGATACAGACCTACCTCCTGGACAGTCTGGTAAATCCTCTCAGAGGAGGAGAACAGGAACTTTTCCACTGAGCCTCGAAGCTTACATGACTGCAGTCCAGCTAGCTCAGCTATTGGCCAAACCATGGTTTTTATGGCTCTTCTTTGTTAATTCTAGTTATCAAACTAGACACCTGTGGTTCCAGCTTGTTCATTAATTCATAGTCAATAATACAGTGGATATAAAAAAGTCTACACGCCCCTATTCAAATGCCAGGTTTTTGTGATGTAAAAAAATTAGACTAAGATAAATAATTTCAAAGCTTTTTCCACCATTAATGTGACCTATAACCTGTACAACCCAATTGAAAAACAAACTGAAATCTTTGAAGGGGAAAAATAAAAATAAAAAACTTACAATAACCTGGTTGCATAAATATGCACACCCTATTATAACTGGGGATGTGGCTGTGTTCAGAATTAACCAATCACATTCAAACTCATGTTAATGGGAGTCGGCACACACCTGCCACCATTTAAAGTGCCTCTGATTAACCCCAAATAAAGTTCAGCTGTTCTAGTAGGCTTTTAATGACATTTTTGTAGTTCCATCTTACAGCACAAGCCATGGTCCGCAGAGAGCTTCCAAAGCATCAGAGGGATCTCATTGTTCAAAGGTATCAGTCAGGAGAAGGGTACAAAAGAATTTCCAAAGCATTAAATATACCATGGAACACAGTGAAGACAGTCATCATCAAGTGGAGAAAATATAGCACAACAGTGACATTACCAAGAACTGGACGTCCCTCCAAAACTGATGAAAAGACGAGAAAAAAAAACTGGTCAGGGAGGCTGCCAAGAGGCTGACAGCAACATTGAAGGAGCTGCAGGAATTTCTGGCAAGTACTGGCTGTTTAGTACATGTGACAACAATCTCCCATCTTCTTCGTATGTCTGGGCTATGGAGTAGGGTGGCAAGACAGAAGCCTTATCTTACAAAGAAAAACATCCAAGCCCGGATACATTTTGCAAAAACACATTTGAAATCTCCCAAACACATGTGGGAAAATGTGTTATGGTCCGATGAAACCAAGGTTGAACATTTTGGCCATAATTCTAAAAGGTATATTTGGTGCAAACACAACACTGCTCATCACCAAAAGAACATCATACCTACAGTGAAGCATGGTGGTGTTTTTCTTCAACTGGAACTGGGGCCTTAGTCAAGGTGGAGGGAATTATGAACAGTTCAAAATACCAGTCAGTTTTGCCACAAAACCTTCAGGCTTCTGCTGGAAAGCTGAAGATGAAGAGGAACTTCATCTTTCAGCACAATGACCCAATGCACACATCCAAATCAACAAAAGAATGGCTTCACCAGAAGAATGCTCTCGCAATCTGACAGTTTTGGAGCATTTTTACAAAGAAGAGTGGGCAAATATTGCCACATCAAGATGTGCTATACTGATAGACTCCTACCCAAAAAGACTGAGTGCTGTAATAAAATCCAAAGGTGCTGCAACAAAGTATTATTTTAAGGGTGTGCATATTTATGCAACCAAGTTATTGTAAGTTTTTTTTTTTTAATTTTTCCCCTTAAAAGATTTCAGTTTGTTTTTCAATTGGGTTGTACAGGTTATAGGTCACATTAAAGGTCTGATGACACGTTTTTGACTTCATCTAATTTTTCAACACATAATACAATATTTCGAAATAGGTTGGTCTGTGCAGTTCTAAGTCAAACAGGCTTTTTTTCACGCGAATATCTGGTGTTTTCATGAGCGCCACGTCACCAATTGCATCAGTGGCTGGAAACCCCCCTGGCCATGTTGTAACATCATCGACAGAACACAGCACTTGGCTGCAAATTGTACACACAGGATGGAAGCGGTTGAAAACACTGATGATGGTTCCAGCACATGTAGTCTGGAACTGGTTTGTGTTGTCCAGTCTTCAGATGATTATAGTTCTGAAGAATGGGATCACAATGAAGAATCTGGGGGCATCAGACCGTATAGATTTGAGCCGTGCCAAGCTGGCATCGTGCCTAGCGAGTCAGACTCAGAGAGTGACGGTGGAGAGGCACACATGCCCGCTGCAGCAGCAGTGGCAAACACACAGCAGGGGAACACCGAGTGTTATGCTTTTGTTACTGCTATTGCAACAAATTATTTGTTCATAAATTTAATTTATTTAAACCCAATTTTTCAATAAAATCATAGCAGTGTATTCTCTGTGGCTCAGGAATCGGATTTATTATGGATTATCTTCTGAGTCTTGTTGTTTTTATATTTTGTACATGTGTTTTATTTGCCATTTTGACCCACTTTCAGGTGGGCACTGTCCAAGATTCTCCAGTCCGAACACATGCGCCCTCTCTCTTTGACAGTCAGCTGTTCATGTTTAGTGTGCATCATCTGCCGTGTTGTCAGCCAGCCAGTATTGCCAACACTATCACGATGTGTTAGCCACTCCACACAGCCATGGTTCTGTTGCACCCCTTGAAGCGATGTCGGCCCTGGGGCGCAACCATGATTAACACATCTCCTCTCCATGTTCGCTGGGCGATGTCAGCCCCGAACGCCAACTGTAAGTGTTTCTGTTTATTTTTGTAAGTCTTCACCTTTTTGGGAACTGTTGTCATCATTCTTATGTTCAATACATGTGCTGTGGTGAATCCTGCGCGTAAATCCATTCATCACGACCCTCCGTGCGCTCTTACGCAGGGCACGGAGAGGGAGGATGAAATAACGAGGACTTACGTGCAGGGTTCACCACAGCACATTTAATATAGAAAGACAGACAATTCCCAAAAAGGTGAAGACGTACAAAAAAACACAAACACACTTACTGATGGCGTTCGGGGGCCGGCATCGCCCAGAGAACAAATGACAGGAGACGTGTTAGCCACAGGTGTGCCCCAAAGCCGACATTGCTTCAAGGACGCACAAGAACCACGGCGAACATGGAGTGACTAACACGTCATGAGAGTGCTGAAAATACTGGCAGACTAACAGCACAGATGACAATACTAAGGACCAGCAGTGCGTGACTGGCAAACGGCCGCTAAGTACACTCACTGCTGGTGATGGTGTGATGAGAAGCACCTGGGCGAGGACCGGGAAACATGATCAGTGGGAGTTTGAATCAGCTGATGATAATGATAAGAGGTGACGTGGCCAGACCGGCGAGAGTCAGCATGTGATCACAGAAAGTAGGTCAGAGCTGCGCATAAACCATTAATCTTTCCCCTCCTTGTGCACTCCTCCTGCATAAAAGCACACGAGGAGGCTTATGACAGTTGGAGCTGAAGAGCGTGATGTGGTCTTTCACGGCCTGCTGTTTATCTAAGCCTGCGACACAACGCGAAGGCATAGCCGTAAAATTAAAACAAGAAACCAGAGAAACTATGATCTACAAAGTTGCTGTCATTCCAGTCAACAACACCAGCATCTGTTCTGTCGCTTACGTCATTTTCCCCAGGCACGAAAAACATACCGGTGCAGTTAGCATTGCAACGTGAATTAGTACAACCATGGGTTTTATGGCTCTTTTTTGTAAATTGTAGTTGCCATATCAGACCACTTTGTTCAATAATCTACAGTTGAGTCTATATCTTGCATCACTCTGACTTGTTGCAGTTTGCCCATAATAGCCAGGTAGATTTGGTTGCTAACATTAGCAGGCCTACGTGAACACAGCCAGGATTTTTCACCAACTTTAAAGTTGACCTGCTGGTTACAAACTGCTAGTCAAGCTGTTCGATGTCTGTTTATGTCTGTTTTATATTTATTCTGTCCATTTCTTCTAGACCGTTTTCCCAGCTGAATCATCTCCCAATCTTCGGAAGTGTATTACTTTCATAAACTTTATTTTAACTTATTTTTAATAGTTTATTATACTGTACATTACACCAGGCATCCCCTTGATTAGCAACGGTGAGCTGCTGTCAGCAGAGTTAGCCATTCACTCATCAATTGTTGTTCTTGTTAACACTGCAGGGACTGGTCCAACCTTCAGTCAGTATTTGTTAGTATTTTATTTAGTCCAAAAATTGAAGCTAAAAGCTGATGTTAGCATCAAACATGGCCTCACTGTTAAAATGGAGACCTCAGAAATGATGAAAGAGTGTGGGGTGAACTAGGCTTCATTAGCATTTAAAGCATTATGCCATAAAACAGCCTATTTTGAAGACAGCTCCTTCCTAGTGTATAAAATGGTGCTGTGATAGTTAAACCCTGAGTTGTATTAAAGAAAGAAGCTCACAGTCATTTCATTAACAGCTTTGGGAGCTGTGTCAACATGTGGAAAATACCATACAGGCAAGAAGAATCTGCTGTTTCTGATCAAAATTGACCATTTGGTTGCAGGGAGTCAACCTCTACATCAAGAACCTGGATGACACCATAGATGATGAGAAACTTCGTAAGGAATTCTCTCCGTTTGGTTCCATCACAAGTGCAAAGGTGAGAAAAATCAGATTAATATGCCATGACTAGTGGTTATCTCTGACTGGACTCTACCACTGTTGACAGATTTTGCATGGCAAAAAAGTGTCTCTATTGCTTGTCACATTGCAAATTAACAAGAAACTGAAATACAAATTTAGAAAGAAAAGAAAAAAAAAATTTGCAAGAAAAACATGGAAATTTTTGTGAATAAATTGCAAATCTTTGCTAAAACAGATAGATATACATCTCCTCATGGATCGTCACCTTATCGTGGTGGAGGGTTTGCGTGCCCCAGTGATCCCAGGGGCTATGTTGCCCGGGGCAATTTGCCTCTGGTAGGGTCACCCAAGATAAACTGGTCCTAGGTGAAGGGCCAGACTAAGAACAATCCAACAGACTCTCATGATGAATGTTAGAACAAGGATTCAGTGTACCCCGCCCGGTATGGGGTTACCGGGGCCCCATCCTGGAGCCAGGCCTGGGAGAGGGGGCTCAATGGTTAGCGCCTGGTGGCCGGGTTTCTGCCTATGGGACCCAGCCGCGCTCAGCCCGAAGGAGTTACATGGGTCCACCCTCCAGTGGGCTCACCACTTGCAGGAGGAACCATGGGGGTCCGGTGCTATGTGGATCAGGTGGCGGTCGAAGGCAGAGACCTTGGCAGTCTGATCCCAGGCTTCCTAAACTGGCTTTTGGGATGTAGAATGTCACCCCTCTGGTGGGGAAGGAGCCTGAGCTGGTGCATGAGGTTGAGAGATACCTGCTAGATTTAGTTGGCTTCACCTCAACACACAGCTCTGGTTCTGGAACCAGTCTCCTGGAGAGGGGCTGGAGCTTGGCCTACTCTGGAGTTGCCCTGGGTGAGAGGCGACAAACAGGGGTGGGTATTCTTGTATCCCCCCACCTTGCTGCCTCTATATTGGAGTTTTCCCCGGTGGATCAAAGGGTTGTTTCCCTGCACCTTCGGGTTGGGAAACGGGTCCTGACCATCATTTGTGCCTATGCACCAAATGATGTTTCAGAGTACTCACCCTTTTTGGAGTCTCTGACTGGGGTGCTGGAGGATGCTCCTCTTGGAGACTCCATTGTCCTACTGGGAGACTTCAATGCACACGTGGGCAACGACAGTGAAACCTGGAGGGGGGTGATTGGGAGGAACAGCCTGCCCGATCTGAACCCGAGTGGTGTTCAGTTATTGGACTTCTGTGTGAATCACAGTTTGTCCATAACAAACACCATGTTCAAGCATAAGGTTGTCCATATGTGCACCTGGCACCAAGACACCCTAGGTTGCAGGTCGATGATCAATTTTGTTATCGTGTCATCAGACCTGCGACCGTATGTCTTGGACACTCGGGTAGAGAGAGGTGCAGAGCTGTCAACTGATCACCACCTGGTGGTGAGTTTGATCCAATGGCAGGGGAGGATGCCATTCAGACCTGGTAGACCCAAACGTATAGTGAGGGTGTGGTGGGAACATCTGGCTGAGGTGCCTGTCTAGGAGGTCTTCAACTCCCACCTCCGGAAGAACTTCAACCACATTCCGAGGGAGTCTGGAGACATGGAGTCTGAATGGGCCATGTTCTCCACCTCTATTGTTGAAGCAGCGGCCCAGAGATGCGGCCGCAAGGTGGTCGGTGCATCTGTGGTGGTAACCCCCGAACCAAGTGGTGGACACCAGTGGTGAGGGGGGCCATTAAGCTGAAGAAGGAGTCCTATCAAGCTTGGTTGGCTTGTGGGACTCCCGAAGCAGCTGAGGTGTACTAGCAGGCCAAGCAGAGTTCAGCTCGGGTGGTTGCTGAAGAAAAAACCCGGGTATGGGAGGAGTTTGGTGAGGCCATGGAACAAGACTTTCAGTCAGCCTCGAAGAGACACTGGCAAACTGTCCGGCGGCTCAGGAGGGGGAAGCAGCTCCCTGTCCACACTGTGTATGGTGCGGATGGTGCGCTGCTGACTTCGACTGGGGATATCGTCAGGCAGTGGAAGGAATACTTTGATGATCTCCTCAATCCCACTGATACGCCTTCCACAGAGGAAGCAGGGCTTGTGGATGAGGGGGATGACTCTCCTATCACAGGGGCTGAGGTCACCAAGGTGGTTAAAAATCTCCTTGGTGGCCGGGCCTCGGGGGTGGACGAGATTCGCCCTGATTACCTCAAGGCCCTGGTTGTTGTAGGGCTGTCATGGTTGACACGCCTCTGCAACATTGCGTGGAGGTCGGGGGCAGTGCTTTTGGCATGGCAAACCAGGGTGGTGGTTCCTCTCTTCAAAAAAGGGGACCGGAGGGTGTGCTCCAACTTTAGAGGGATCACACTCCTCAGCCTCCCCGGGAAGGTCTATGCCAAGGTACTGGAGAGGAGAGTCTGGCCATTGGTCGAACCTCGGATTCAGGAGGAGCAATGTGGTTTTTGTCCTGGCCGTGGCACATCGGACCAGCTCTTTACCCTCTCGAGAATTCTCGAGGGTTCGTGGGAGTTTGCCCAACCAGTTTACATGTGTTTTGTAGACTTGGAGAAGGCATTCGACTGCGTCCATCGTGGTTTTTTGTGGGGGTGCTTTGGGAGTATGGGGTATCGGGCTTGTTGTTACGAGCTATTTGGTCTCTGTACGACCGTTGTGAGAGTTTGGTTCGTATTGCCAACACTCGGACGGACTCATTCCCAGTGAGAGTTGGACTCCATCAGGGCTGCCCTTTGTCACTGATCCTGTTCATAATTTTTATGGACAGGATTTCTAGGCACAGCCAGGGAATGGAGGGTGTCATGCTTGGTGAGCACAGGATCTCATCTCTGTTGTTTGCAGATGATGTTGTCCTGTTGGCTTCATCCAGCAATGACCTACAGTTCTTGCTGAGATGGTTTGCCGCTGAGTGTGAAGTGGCTGGGATGAGAATCAGCACCTCCGAGTCCATGGTCCTCAGCCAGAAAAAGGCGGATTGTCCTCTCTGGGTTGGGGACAGGCTCCTGCCCCAAGTGGAGGAGTTTAAGTATCTTGGGGTCTTATTCACGAGTGAGGGGGAGAATGGAGCGAGAGATTGACAGATGGATCGGAGCAGCATCTGCAGTGATGCGGACATTGTACCGGTCTGTTGTGGTGAAGAAGTAGCTGAGCTCTAAGGCAAAGCTGTCGATTTACCAGTCAATCTGCGTTCCTACTCTCACCTATGGTCACGAGCTTTGGGTAATGACCGAAAGAACGAGATACAAGCGGCTGAAATGAGCTTTCTTCGTAGGATTGCTGGACTCACCCTTAGAGACAGGGTGAGGAGCTCAGTCATCCAGGAGAGGCTCAGAGTAGAACCACTGCTCCTCCACATTGAAAGGAGTCAGTTGAGGTGGTATGGGCCTCTGATCAGGATGCCTCCTGGACACCTCCCATTTGAGGTGTTTCAGGCACGTCCCACTGGGAGGAGACCCCGGGGCAGACCCAGGACTCGCTGGAAAGACTATGTCTCCCAGCTGGTCTGGGAATGCCTTGGTGTCCTCTCTGAAGAGCAGGAGCAGGTGGCTGGGGAGAGGGAAGTCTGAGGTTTTCTGCTTGAACTGCTGCCTCCACAACCTGGACCTCCAGAAAAGCGGTAGAAGATGGATGGATGGATGGATGTTTCACACTATGTTACTATGCCACCACTAAAAATCGTTCAAAAAAAAAAAAAACCAAACAATCGCCACTGC
The DNA here is from genome assembly GCA_020510985.1 of Pholidichthys leucotaenia. Taxonomy (NCBI): domain Eukaryota; kingdom Metazoa; phylum Chordata; class Actinopteri; order Cichliformes; family Pholidichthyidae; genus Pholidichthys; species Pholidichthys leucotaenia. Next base: position 210,167,707 of record CM035842.1, read on the forward strand.
CCGCTGTTGACCTGCCACCACGCACACGTGGTGCATGTCGATACCCACTGGCTGTGCACTCTTGCCCACCCAAACGTCGCCCATGGGCTGCTCTGGACCTTTTCGCTCCGTGACCACAGTTTGGTAAAGCAGAACAATCTGCAGATGAGGCTCCTGTGCCATTTTGGGCACGGCTGGACACAGAAAACGCAGCTGCAGTGTCGCGTGCAAGATGTCCGCCTCCACTTTCGCCAGAACTGCTTGCACCATTGTCCGAAGGCACATAATCAGAGCTGGACTCTAACTCACATGACGAACTAGGGCTAAGCTCTTCATCTGACCCAGGAGCGGCGAATACCAGCGCCAATACCTCTTCAGCTGAGAGCGTCTTCCTCGCCATCCTGTCTCCTCTGTGTCAACCAGCAGAATGAAAGGGGGCGGGCTTCAAATGCTGAATTGACCTACTTACTGCATTGGACCATTTCCAGTTCTCGCTGTAAGTGAAAAGCCACACCTCTCGGCCACCAAGTGGTGTTAAAAGGTTTGTACATTTCACACTCTATTCAGCTGTACAGGTTTTGTTTGGATTGATCAGCTGACAGGTGCAGTAGTGCGACACACACACTCAGAGGGTTAAGTCTCCTGTTTTACCTTAAATTTTAAGGCTTAATTAACTTTGTTGCTCACTTGAATAAATAGCAATTATGACACAAGGTTCTTGCCATAGCAGAGGTTGCTGAGCCCTCATATATGAGCAGCACGGTTCAACCCGTTCTTTTAATAAATATAATTCTCCATGTTTCAGGTGATGCTCGAGGAGGGCCGTTCCAAGGGTTTCGGCTTCGTCTGCTTCTCCTCCCCTGAAGAGGCCACCAAAGCGGTGACAGAAATGAACGGGCGAATCGTGGGCTCCAAACCGCTCTACGTGGCCCTGGCTCAGCGTAAAGAGGAGCGGAAGGCCCACCTCACCAACCAGTACATGCAGCGGATAGCAGGCATGAGGGCCATGCCGGCCAACGCCATCATCAACCAGTTCCAGCCCACCAGCGGCTACTTCATGCCGGCTGTGCCTCAGGTATGAGAATGACGTTCAAACGTGACGCCGTGTTTGAGGCTCTGATGGCAGGAGTGAGCTCAGCCATGCCCTCTGTCAGCAGGGCTGTTTTCACCTGCGGTCAGTTGTCGAGCTCTTCTGTTCAACTTCTAGTCACCAGCATGTGCACATGGGCCCCAGCATCGGCTAAGCCCAGGCTGTCTTATGGGTCCCATCTTTGTTTACCCACATGGACTTTACCTGTGCTCCAGGTGAGCTCTGAAACCCAGTGAGCGGGTTTCACTAACACTTGTGTCACAGGCTAAATTATGTGACAAAAAGTCATAAATTTCCACATTTTTTTCATGCTTATCAAAAAAAAAACCTGACAAATTTGCAAAAAATAGAAAATTTATAAAGGAAAAGTCATAAACTTGTAAGAAAAAAGTCAAATTTATGAGGAAAAAATGAGAAAAAGTTGGAAATTAACAAAAGTAGCAAATTTATGAGTAAACTGAAAATTTATGGAGAAAAAGTTTATAGTAAAAACAAGGTTGAAAATTTTTGAGAAAATTCCAGATTTACAAAAAAAAGTCACAAATTTATAGGGAAAACTCAAAAATGTGTTCACAAAAGTAACAAATTTATGAGGAAAAAGTTTCAAGATTACCGTAGAAAAGCGGCAAATTTATGAGAAAGTTCAAAAATTACAAGAAAAAGTCAGCAAATACTCAAGAAAAAAGTCAAAATTTTACATGAAAAAATCACAGATTTATGAGAAAAAGTTGCAAATTTGTGAGTTTCAAATTTAAAAAAAAAAAAAGATCAAATTAGGGGAGAAACGTCACAAATTTAGGAAAAAACAGCAACTTTATGAGAAAATCAGTTGAAAATAGGTAAACAGGTAAAGTCCATGTGGGCAAACACAGATGGGGCCAACATGGACTCCAGATGGGCCCATCAGACAGCCCACATGGACATGCTGGCTGGGATGGTTCCAGTTTGTCCATTAATCCAGGGCCCATCATGGATCTCACAGCAGTCTGGCCTTTTCTTCCCTCAGCAGGGCGTGGCTGCAGGTCTGTTAGCATCGCCAGCCTAGTGACACCACCAGGGAATTTATGGCTCTTCTTTGAAATTAGATTGGTAGATACATTACAAAAACCAGTTCTTTTGAGTAAAAAATTACAGAAACTATATACTGTATTTTTTCTCTCCGGGTTGGGGACAGGCTCCTGCCCCAAGTGGAGGAGTTTAAGTACCTTGGGGTCTTATTCACGAGTGAGGGGAGAATGGAGCGAGAGATTGACAGACGGATTGGAGCAGCATCTGCAGTGATGCGGACGTTGTACCGGTCTGTTGTGGTGAAGAGGGAGCTGAGTTCTACGGCAAAGCTGTCGATTTACCAGTCAATCTACGTTCCTACTCTCACCTATGGTCACGAGCTTTGGGTAATGACTGAAAAAATGAGATCACAGATACAAGCGGCTGAAATGAGCTTTCTCCATAGGATTGCTGGACTCACCCTCAGAGATAGGGTGAGGAACTCAGTCATCTGGAGAGGCTCAGAGTAGAACCGCTGCTCCTCCACATTGAAAGGAGCCAGTTGAGGTGGTTTGGGCACCTGATCAGGATGCCTCCTGGACGCCTCCCTCTTGAGGTGTTTCGGGCACGTCCCATTGGGAGGAGACCCCGGGGCAGACCCAGGACTCGCTGGAGAGACTATGTCTCCCAGATGGTCTGGGAACACCTTGGTATCCTCTCTGAAGAACTGGAGCAGGTGGCTGGGGAGAGGGAAGTCTGGGCTTCTGTCCTTGAGCTGCTGCCTCCGTGACCCGGACCTCCAGAAAAGTGGTAGAAGATGGATGGATGGATGGACATATTTTTTCTTCTTCTTTTCTTAGGCCCAGAATAGGACTACTTACTACACTTCCAATCAGCTGGCCCAGATGAGGCCCAATCCCCGATGGCAACAGCAGGGGGGCAGAGGTCAAGGTGAGCGAGGTTTGGGTCAGTCTAACTTAAGATTTAAAAACAAAATATTTTGCAGGCTTTTTTCTCCACATCATTTTAAATTTGCAGTTTGTTCTTATATATTTGTGCCTTTTTTGGATTGTGTAACTTTTTTTGTTGTTTCTCATTTTCTTGTTTTTTATCTTGAGTTTGCAGCTTTTTGCAAATTTACATTTTGTTTTGATGAATTTGTGAATTTTGTTTTTTAAGGCAATTTCCTGCATGCTCACCATACACACACACACACACACACACACATTATGATCCTCAGCTAGGTTAACACCCAGCATCAACGCTAAAAGTCCTTGGACTGTAAATACTACTGCACATACTTTTTACTTCCATTCTATCATCCATGTTATTTAGTTTAATTTTTAGTCGTTTTTTTTTTTTTTTTAATCTGCTTTGAATTCTTGGTCACAACAGCTGTAAGAAACCCAATTTTCCCCTGGGATCAATAAAGTCCTGATTTTGTCCTTGGAGGGTTTTGTTACTCTGAACTGGACCGTTTTATCTGTACTTGTTTGCCTTTTTTTATTGTCAGGTGGTTTCCAGGGAATGTCAAGCTCTCTGCGCCAGCCAGGCCCACGAAGCAGCCTGAGACACGTGAGTCCCAGCAGCAGCACACAGAGTCCACGAGGTGAGTTTGTGCTGGATTTTTCCTTTCAATCAATCAATCAATCTTTATTGTCATGATGCTATGCATACAACTGTAGTGCAAGCAAGATGAAATTGCATTTCTCTAGGCATCCGTATTGTAAAAGAACATAATTTAAAAACACACTCACACCCACCTCACCCCCCACCCCGACAGCCATTCACACATCCCTGAGATACATTTGGATATTACAGTAATGTTAACTTGTTACAGTTGCAGTTAAAATGATAATAACTGCCTATGTATATATAAAACAATTAAAATCGCTAAGTGAATCTAAGTAGCTAAGAGAAATAAATACTTAAAACTGACTAAAACTATAATATACATATAATATACATAATGTCCATAAAGTGCAGTAATATGTGTAAAGGATTCCGGATCAACTGTTCAGCATCCTAACAGCTTGTGGAAGGAAGCTGTTGATCAGTCTGGTGGTTCTGCCTCTGATGCTCCGGAATCGTTTGCCAGAAGGCAGCAGTTCAAAGTGTTTATGCAGAGGGTGAGAGTGGTCCTTAACAATGTTCAGTGCCCTGCTCCTACAACGGCTCTGAAAAAGTTCTTGAACAGAGGGGAGGGAAACTCCAATTACCCTCTCAGCCCCCTTGACTGTCCTCTGCAGGGCTTTTTTGTCTGACATACTGCAGCTGGAGTACCATGTAGCAACGCAGTACATCAGAACACTCTTCACCACACCTCTGTAGAAGGTCCTGAGGATGCAGATGGGGAGAGAGGCCCGTTTGAGTTCCCTCAAGAAGTGCAGTCTCTGCTGGGCCCGCTTCCTGATCCCCAAGGAATTCTTGCTCCAGGTCAGGTCCTGCGAGATCTGCACTCCGAGGAACTTGATGTTCTCCACTCTCTCCACTGAACGGCCGCTAATGCAGAGAGGGACGTGTTCAGGCCATGACTGCCGGAAGTCAATAATCATCTCCTTCGTTTTGTCTATGTTGAGCACCAGATTGTTCTCCCTGCACCAGCCCTCCAGGTCTCTAACTTCTTCTCTGTACAATGATTTCTCATCCCACTGAATAAGTCCCACCACTGTGGTGTCATCCGCAAACTTAATAATCTGGTTCCCCTTGTGTCTGGACACACAGTCATGTGTTAGAAGTGTAAACAACAGTGGACTGAGTACGCAGCCTTGAGGGGATCCAGTGCTCAGCGTGATGGAGTTGGAGATGTTGTTTCCAACCCGGACAGACTGAGGTCTCTCGGTCAGGAAATCCAGGATCCAGAGACATGTGGCGGTGTTCAGACCGAGAAGGAGTAATTTCTCCATCAGTCTCTGGGGAATAATGGTGTTAAATGCTGAACTGAAATCAATGTACAGTAGTCTGGCGTAGGTGTCTTTCTGGTCCAGGTGGGTAATGACAGAGTGCAGGGTGGTGACTATAGCATCCTCCGTGGAGCGGTTTAAACGATATGCGAACTGGAGCGAGTCATGTGATGCAGGAAGGCAGGCTGGGATGTGTGGTTTAACAAGCCGTTCAAAACACTTCATCACAATTGGTGTCAGTGCAACAGGACGATAGTCATTCAGACAGGACACAACCGGTTTCTTTGCCACCGGTACTATGATAGAGGTCTTAAAGCATCTAGGGACGATGGCCTGACTCAGGGAAATGTTATATATGCCAGTCAGGACATCCGCCAACTCACTCACGCAGACTCGGAGCACACGTCCCGGGATGTTGTTCGAACCTGCAGCTTTATGTGGGTTAACCCTGATTAGGGTCCTACGTGTGTCCACTGCGTTGATGGTGATAGCTGGCCCCACAGATGGTGAAGATGGGCCAGCCCTCCCTCTGATTGTCGGGTTTGATGCTTCAAAATGTGCAAAGAAGTTATTGAGCCTGTCTGGAAGCAAACCGTCATCATCATCGACCCCCTGCCAAGACTTATAATCCATCAGTGTCCGAACTCCCTGCCACATCCGTTTGGTGTTCCTTGTGTCACAGAAATGTCCCTGGATTTTCTTCGTGTAGGCGTATTTCACCGTCTTAATTCCCTTTGCGAGCGCAGACCTGGCTGAGCGGAGGGCGATCCTGTCCTTCGCTCTGAAGGCTGCATCTCTGGCTGTGAGCAGCGAGCGCACCTCTGCAGTCATCCAGGGCTTATGGTTGCCCCGTGCAGTGAAGGTCTTCATTATAGTGACATCCTCTGTGCACTTCACGATGTAGCTGGTGACCATTTCAACGTACTCCTCCACATCTGTCCTGTCTCCCTGAGAGGTTGCTGTTTTGAAAACCTCCCAGTCTGTGTGCAGAAAACAGTCCTGAAGTGCCGAGGCTGCACCCTCTGGCCAAGTCCTGAATTGTTTCTCTACTGGCTTGCTGCGCTTCAGTAAGGGTTTGTAGGCAGGCACCAGCATCACGGATAGGTGGTCAGAATGGCCGAGGTGGGGGCAAGGTGTTGCCTTGTATGCATTTGGGAAATTTGTGTACACCAAGTCCAACATATTCTCTCCTCTGGTCTTAAAGTCCACAAATTGTTTGAACTTGGGGAGCACAGTGTTTAGACTGGTGTGATTAAAATCCCCTGCAACCACAACAAAACTGTCTGGGCGTGAAGTTTGAAATTCACTGATAACATCATCCAGCTCTCAGAGTGCCTCGTTAGCATTAGCTTTAGCATTAGCACTAGGAGCTATGTAAACAACAGCTACAAACACGGTGAATTCCCTCGGCAGATAGAATGGCCAGCAGTTTACGATAAGGAACTCCACCAACAGAGAGCAGTGTTTAGTTGCTAACGTGGCATTAACACGCCAGTTCTTGTTAATATTGATAGATATCATTAAAAACCCTTTTATCTGGTGACTAAAGAAGCTGTAATCCCAGAGATGTATTTTAGTGATTTATTTGATATAAAATAGGACAGACACATAAGATACATTTTGGCAGAGAGACAGAAGCACTTCTTCTTGAGTGTCTGAGGGAGTCTCTTTTTGTGCACTAGCCAGCTGTCAGTTAACTTTGGGTCCAGGAAGCAACACAAATGAGCCTCTTCTCTGTGTGTGTGGTGGTGGGGGGCAGCAGCACAGTGGATAGATAAGGGTAGAACACTGTGTCTGTGAGTCAGTCTGTGTCTGTGGATATCTGAGACAAAGTGTAATTTTAAAATATGCAATAAAAAAATCTTTCACAAGTTCACCCACAAAAACTAACGGTAACATATCCAGTATGACTTAATATAAGCCTGGATCGTTAATGTGTGTTGGAGACAACTGAAGAAATTAAAGAGGAAAAGAGAAGGAGGGCGATGTAAAAGGAGATCTTAACCTCTTGCACTCCGGTGTACCACGGGTGGACACGTCTCTGCGTCCTAGAGCGCACGAGGGCACCCTCACTGTGCGTCCTAGTGCGCACTGGAAAAAAAAGCTGCATTTCCGTTCTTCCACTACAGACACAACCGCGAACAGAAAGCCAAAGGAGTGCTTTGATTGGTTTAGATGTGATTGACCTCTCATTCGACTAATAAGAGCCTTGAATTAGGTTTCTGAAACCTTGAAGAACCAATGACTGAAAACCTAGCAAGAAGGACCCGCCTACCAACGGCTGCGAATACAGCGAGCCAATTGAAGCACAGAAGTTCGAAAGCGTGCGTCCCTTGCAAAATCTGTTTTGTGTAAGGCTGGGCGAAGAGAGACTGACTGCTGCAGCAGATGAAAAAAGCGCCCACAGGAAGAACTGCCACAGACCCAGCAGCACGGAGACCACCCACAAGTGCGACCTGTGTGACAGGGACTGCCATTCGCGCATCGGCCTGTTCAGCCACAGGCGGTGCTGTTCCAGCAGAGTAGACGTTTAAGATTCTCTTCCATGGTCATCATAGACCGACGGAGGCCGACGACGAAGGCTGGGTGACACACACGCGTTCGCCAGTCTTTTTTTCTTACTACTGTTATTTGTTTTGAAAAATCGTTCGCCAAAACCGCAATCATGGAAGCACAAAACCACAATAATGGAATTATGGTTTGACTGGGTCGCGTGACCAGAACTACGAGTCCATAACAAGCGGACCAGCGTCATGTTCGTCTGACAATGAGGAAGAGAAGTTCGCCAGCGACACTGCTGTTGTGAACAGGTAAGTGTTATAAGCTAAATTATTCTTTATCCCTGAAAATTGTAATCAAAAATGACTTTTGACCGATTGGTAAATTACAACTGTGCGTAGTAGACCGCGGCGCACGAAGTCCGAAGTCCGTGCGCCACGGTACACGGTTCGTGCGCCGCGTCCGGACCGTGAAACCCCCCCCCCCCCCCGCTACTCTTCTGTAGCGGATTGCAGATATATTGCAGATATTTCAGAACAACTGTGCGTAGTAGACTGCGGGGACTGTGCGCCGCGGTCGCCACATCGCCACATGACTGTTCCTTCATGTGGCGATGGGAGATGTCCATCCTCTGTAGCGGGGTGGGGGGTGGGAGTTGTTATCTTCTACATTACAGATATTTTAGAATAATTTTTAGTGCACTGTAGGTTATTTTTTCTTGTAAAAAAAAAAAGCCACACATTTTTTACGTGGCATGCTTCTTTGTGTGTGGGGGGGTTGTTTATTCATTCATTCATGAATGAATGAACAAACAAGCCCCCACACACACACACACACACAGCCCTGAGTGTCACCTTTCATTAGAGCCCAAGATGAAGCTTCTATATTGAATCATTCAAAAGTTACAGACGTTTTTCCAAACTGTGCCATTTGGCACAATTTGGCACAGTTCAAAAACGCCTGGGAACAACCTAAGAAAAAAGCTGTGTAATATATTCATTTTTTGTGGTATTGTTACAAAATTTTGACCTTAGCTGGATAACACTTGGTTCTACATTTCTGTTGCATTTTCCAGCCTGGATCTGACAGCTGTGCATTATTTGCAAGCATTTGTATCCAAAAAAACACCCAGGCGAACTTTTTTTTCTTCAAGTTCAGTATGTTTAGATGGCTGTTACTCAGTGGCAGGAGCACTTGGAGAGATTACGACTGTTTTGCCAAAAATTCAAAGTGTTTTCTTTTAAATGAGACCAACCCCATGAAGATGCTGCAAAGGGTTGAAGAACAGCTTTTGATTTACTTTGGGTACGTTATTTTTAGGCGTTTTTAGGGAAATTGACCAGAGTGCAAGGGGTTAATGTAACAAAAGTGTTTGTTCTTTGTGACGCATGTGCTCCTGCTTCTCTGTTGGTTGAGAGTGAGGAGCAGTATCCTACATCCTTTGTTACTAATACTGCACTGCACAACAGGTACATTTTAGACCATTTTACGCAGTAATGTGACTCTCAGGTCAAAGGGAGAAAAAAAAACATCCAATTTTAGACAATAAGCACCACTATTAAAGGATGTCGTGTGGTACGACAAGTGATAGTTTGTAGTTGATGTTGGTTTGGAAATGTTATGTTAATACAGAAAGAAACTAACGTTAGCCACAGCAGCTAGCATAACCATCACAGCTAACATTCAACATGGAACAGTCCGTAATGTTGTCATGGGCTGAAACGTAAATGAGCTTGTGGCTAGCATGCCCACACTCCTCCACTGTCAGATGAAAATACTGCGTGAGGTGGCCAAAGTTGGAAAAAAAAGCTAATTGTCTGCTCTGCCACACTGCAGTTTCACATTTGAAGTGGTGTGAAACATCAGAATTTTCTTTGTTTCTATGCTTTTGTAACATTCGTGTTGGAGTTTACTCATGCTAGACTCCATCTCAAAGTGAAACACTAACTTCTGTCAGTGTCAGCACAGCACTGGGGCATGGAGAGCCAATCAGAACAGACTATTGGTCATGTCACTCACTATCACCCCCCTTTTCTAAAATTAATTGTTATAGAATGAGGATCTACAGCTTGATGCCATATTAACACATTTTTAGGTTTTTTCAGGTATTGATTTTTTCTCTCTTCTTGCCCAGCCTCGGGCCAGGCCATGGCCCCTCGCCCATCCATGGGGGTCCCTGGGCCCCGGACCATCCCTCCTTACAAGTATGCCACTGGAGTCCGAAACCCAACCCCTCAGGTGGTCCAGCCCATCGCCCTACAGCAGGTATCACATCATGTCTGTAGTATTACTGTAATACTCATACTTGTACTACTAAAACTATTACTAAAATAAAATGAATGAGTAAGCAAAACACATTTTTCATATATTTCATTTGGGATGCTCAATATATATCGGCATGCTATCATTATCAGTTGATAAAGCATTTAAAATTGTTTATTGGCATCAGCAAAAATTAAGATTTACAGCTGATAGACTATTACAGTAGACGTCTGGAGTAATGCTCTGCTGGTGACGTTACGCTTTTCCCTTGATGTGAGGGACTGACGACATTACATCAGGTGAGTGTATCACAACAAACATGGGTGCCCCCACACACCTATGCTGCAGCTCCGTACTCCCGCAAACATTACAGTGTGTGGTATTTGTGTTACTTTTTTTCTGGTTAAGTGCTGTTGACGTGTATCAAACATCTGCAGCAGAGAGGAATTACTGGACAATCTGAAGAATATTCCAAGTTTCCATAACGTCACCGGTGTTTATGTTCTCCAGAGACAGAGGCAAGAACATAAACAGAAACAGGGGTAACCAGACTGGCTTCTTGGCTCAGCTAAGAGGGCTCTGAACAGACCAACGCTGCCTAGCCTTTTTCTTGCAAATGCCCAGCCCCTTGGAAACAAAGACAAAGAAAAAGGTGAACAGCACCAGGATGCTGAATAGTGAGGTCTGCCCAGAGTCCTGTCATTGTAGAGTGTGGGTTAATCAGTTTCAACGTTTCAGTATAAAATAACCCCAATTTAATTTACAAACTATCTATTTTAAACATATTTTGTTGCCACTCTTTATTAATTACCAACTTTTATTAAAATACATGCAGCCTGCTCAACTGAAGGACATCTTCCACCTGACCTTAAGTCTCTGCAGAGCAAGGCAGAGATGACATTTCTTATCATTTTCATGTGGATGACTTCCAGTTATACATGTCTTAAACTTCACCAGCTTGACAGGCTCTCCACCCTGGTTAACTGTCTAACCCAGATCAGTGACTGGCTCTCCAACAAGATAAGATAAAATAAGATAAGCCTTTATTAGTCCCACAATGGGGAAATTCCAGGATTACAGCAGCAAAGGGAAAGCAGCACTCGGAGCAATAGTAAATAAGATAATAAGATAAGAACTGGTTAGCCAAAACAGTAGATGAATATACATATGTACAGTGGGGTAAAAAAGTATTTAGTCAGCCACCAATTGTGCAAGTTCTCCCACTTAAAAGATGAGAGAGGTCTCCAATTTTCATCATAGGTATACCTCAACTATGAGAGACAAAATAAGAAAAAAAAAATCCAGAAAATCACATTGAAGGATTTTTAATGAATTAAATGGTAAATTCCTCGGTAAAATAAGTATTTGGTCAATAACAAAAGTTCATCTCAATACTTTTTTATATACCCTTTGTTGGCAGTGACAGAGGTCAAACGTTTTCTGTAAGTTTTCACAAGGTTTTCACACACTGTTGCTGGTATTTTGGCCCATTCCTCCATGCAGATCTCCTCAGTGATGTTTTGGGGCTGTCGCTGGGCAACACAGACTTTCAACTCCCTCCAAAGATGTTCTATGGGGTTGAGATCTGGAGACTGGCTAGGCCACTCCAGGACCTTGAAATGCTTCTTACGAAGCCACTCCTTCATTGCCTGGGCGGTGTGTTTGGGATCATTGTCATGCTGAAAGACCCAGCCACGTTTCATCTTCAATGCCCTTGCTGATGGAAGGAGGTTTTCACTCAAAATCTCACGATACATGGCCCCATTCATTCTTTCCTTTACACGGATCAGTCGTCCTTGTCCCTTTGCAGAAAAACAGCCCCTAAGTATGATGTTTCCACTCCTACGCTTCACAGTAGGTATGGTGTTCTTTCTCCTCCAAACACGACAAGTTGAGTTTTTACCAAAAAGTTCTATTTTGGTTTCATCTGACCATACGACATTCTCCCAATCCTCTTCTGGATCATCCAAATGCTCTCTAGCAAACTTCAGACGGGCCTGGACATGTACTGGCTTAAGCAGGGGGACACGTCTGGCACTGCAGGATTTGAGTCCCTGGCGGCGTAGTGTGTTTCTGATGTAGCCTTTGTTACTTTGGTCCCAGCTCTCTGCAGGTCATTCACTAGGTCCCCCCATGTGGTTCTGGGATTTTTGCTCACCGTTCTCGTGATCATTTTGACCCCACGGGGTGAGAGCTTGCGTGGAGCCCCAGATCGAGGGAGATTATCAGTGGTCTTGTATGCCTTCCACTTTCTAATAATTGCTCCCACAGTTGATTTCTTCACACCAAGCTGCTTACCTATTGCAGATTCAGTTTTCCCAGCCTGGTGCAGGTCTACAATTTTGTTTCTGGTGTCCTTTGACAGCTCTTTGGTCTTGGCCATAGTGGAGTTTGGAGTCTGACTGTTTGAGGTTGTGGACAGGTGTCTTTTATACTGATAACGAGTTCAAACAGGTGCCATTAATACAGGTAACGAGTGGAGGACAGAGGAGCCTCTTAAAGAAGTTACAGGTCTGTGAGAGCCAGAAATCTTGCTTGTTTGTAGGTGACCAAATACTTATTTTACTGAGGAATTTACCAATTAATTCATTAAAAATCTTTCAATGTGATATTCTGGATTTTTTTGCTCATTTTGTCTCTCATAGTTGAGGTATACCTATGATGAAAATTGGAGACCTCTCTCATCTTTTAAGTGGGAGAACTTGCACAATTGGTGGCTGACTAAATACTTTTTTGCCCCACTGTACACAGTTATACTGTATACACAGTGCAGGAGCATTACAGCTAGATGGTATAAACAGCATTACGGTTTGTTAAGTTACCTTGCAGAATATGAATTTGTACCCAGACAGTATATTTCACATTTGAATCAACAGTGTTGTTGTCACCTTCAGTAATGACTGATATTGTCCTAGTTGTATAATGGAGGGGACGATTTATTGTGCAAGGTTGTTACCTTTAATACATTTAATACGACCTCTATGAGCAGTCCTGGTTAGGTTATTGTTGGATTAAAATTGGATTGAATGAGACTGAATCAAAAATCAAAACAGGTGGTTTCCAAGTTGTAAGCCATTTATTTAAACTCTGATCAGAGGAAGGGTTACAGCAGACCGTCTCTCAGAGTCAAGCACGCAACCATTCTCTGCCATTCATCCTAAGTCTGGTGTTTTTATAGTTGAAGGTAAACAAGAGAACAGTCCTTGAGACATCTGGAGACATCTGAAGATATCTCCTAGACACAGTTTAAGTGTCTTAATCTTTAGCATTCCCGGTATCAGAAACAGAGCAGGTCAATATAACTACAGCAGTATAACCTGGGTCATTATTTACGTTTTGCTGACCTAACCTCACATTCCTGCTTCCATCCACACGCACATTCACTCAACACTCAGGACTCTGGAACATGAGATTATAAATGGCTCATGCAATGCACCAGAAAATAAAGCTATAATATATAGAAGAATAATACAGAGATGAAATAATATAGAATAATATAGAATTAACCTTTCAGTTATAAAGACTGACAGCCGTAGGTAGGAAGAACCTGCTGAACCTCTCTGTCGTGCACCTAGGATGGTACAGCCTACCGGTAAATGAGCTCCTCAGTGCGTTCAGCGTGTCCCGCATGGGGTGGGACTCAAGACTCCAGCAGAGATGACAGCTTATCCACCATCCTCCTTTCTCCTGTCTCCTCCACTGGGTTGAAGTGTCGCCCCATAACAGAAACTAGCATTTTTAATCAGTCTGTTCAGTCTCTTCCTGCCAGCTGCTGTGATGCCGCTGCCCCAGAAGACCACTCCATATGTGATGGCTGATGCCACCACTGAACCGTAGAAGGTCTTTAGGAGTGCCCCTTGCACTCCAAAAGACCTGAGTCTACTCGGGAGAAACGGCCTGTGCTGCTGCTTCTTGTAGAGCATGTTGGTGTTGTATGACCAGTCCAGTTTATTGTTCAGGTGAACACCCAGGTACTTGTAAGATGTCACCATCTCAGTGTCTGTTCCCTGGATGCTTACTGGTGCTGTGGGGGGTTGTCCTCGCCTGCGGCAGTCCACCACCAGTTCCTTAGTTTTCCTTGCATTGATCTGGAGGCAGTTCCATTGGCACCAGTCCACAAAGTCCTGGATAAGCTCTCTGTACTCTACATCATCTCCATCAGAGATGAGGCCGACAATCACAGAGTCGTCAGAGAACTTCTGTAGATGGCAGTGTGGTGTGTTCTGTGAAAAGTCAGCAGTATAGAGGGTGAACAGAAAGGGAGCTAGAACTGTTCCCTGGGGGACCTCCATACTGCAGATGATGGTGTCAGACAGACAGTCCTGGGTTCTCACAAACTGTGGTCAGTCTGTGAGGTAGTCCAGGATCCATGATGACAGGTGCTGGTCCACCCCTGCCCACAGTTACTTGTTGTCATGAATGCCCCTTTCAGGGCATTAATGAGGCGCCAGGAGCCAGTAGTAAGTTTGTCTGTTTATTTAACAAAAGAGTAAAGAGCCACATGGGGCAAAACACGTACATAACACTAGAACACGAAATAATAAATACTGACATCCAACATGAAGGTGCAGCGAGGACGGATCCTACACTGTAAAACATACACTTACATGAGTTGAAGCAGAGATGAATCCAAATACAGAGGGAAGACTGGAGCCGGGGTTAGGAATTCCAGTCCAGGAACACGACCGTGTAGGTCGCAGCAAGGAGTGAGCCTCAGCTGCTCCCTTAAATACTAAACCCAAAAGTAAAGGAACCACACAGGAAGGGGAAACGTAATTAATGAAATCACAAACAGCTGTCGCGGCGCCGGCTCGGCTTTGACAGCTGGAAGTGCAGCCGTGACGCTGTCACAATACAAGCCCTGGAAAGGCACTAATAACGAACCCGAAATAAAATGGGAGAAAAGGGAAAATACTGAGTAACCCTAGCGCAGATGGGATCAGCGCTCGAATCAGCGCTTGGATCACCACAGTACTCCCCATTCAAAGGGCGCATTCCAGGCATCTAACGTAACATCAGAAGAGCCAGGACTGACCCAGGGAGGGCAGAGGGGGAAACGGGTTAGGAGGGAGAGAAACAAAAACCCCAAAAATGTCTAAAGAGACACACACCAAAAGAGGGGAGAAACACCCCCCCCCCCCAACGAATAACCTCATGGATTAAACATAAAATGGTGTGGCTTAAACACAGAAATGACCCCAAACTAGATAAACACTATACCTCAACTATGAGAGACAAAATGAGAAAAAAAAAATCCAGAAAATCACATTGAAGGATTTTTAATGAATTAATTGGTAAATTCCTCTGTAAAATAAGTATTTGGTCACCTACAAACAAGCAAGATTTCTGGCTCTCACAGACATGTAACTTCTTCTTTAAGAGGCTCCTTTGTCCTCCACTCGTTACCTGTATTAATGGCACCTGTTTGAACTCGTTATCAGTATAAAAGACACCTGTCCACAACCTCAAACAGACTCCAAACTCCACTATGGCCAAGACCAAAGAGCTGTCAAAGGACACCAGAAACAAAATTGTAGACCTGCACCAGGCTGGGAAGACTGAATCTGCAATAGGTAAGCAGCTTGGTGTGAAGAAATCAACTGTGGGAGCAATTATTAGAAAATGGAAGACATACAAGACCACTGATAATCTCCCTCGATCTGGGGCTCCACGCAAGATCTCACCCCATGGGGTCAAAATGATCACGAGAACGGTGAGCAAAAATCCCAGAACCACACGGGGGGACCTAGTGACCTGCAGAGAGCTGGGACCAAAGTAACAAAGGCTACCATCAGTAACACACTACGCCGCCAGGGACTCAAATCCTGCAGTGCCAGACGTGTCCCCCTGCTTAAGCCAGTACATGTCCAGGCCTGTCTGAAGTTTGCTAGAGAGCATTTAGATGATCCAGAAGAAGATTGGGAGAATGTCATATGGTCAGGTGAAACCAAAATAGAACTTTTTGGTAAAAACTCAACTTGTCGTGTTTGGAGGAGAAAGAACACCATACCTTCTGTTTTTCTGCAAAGGGACAAGGACGACTGATCCGTGTAAAGGAAAGAATGAATGGGGCCATGTATCATGAGATTTCGAGTGAAAACCTCCTTCCATCAGCAAGGGCATTGAAGATGAAAAGTGGCTGGGTCTTTCAGCATGACAATGATCCCAAACACACCGCCCGGGCAATGAAGGAGTGGCTTCGTAGGAAGCATTTCAAGGTCCTGGAGTGGCCTAGCCAGTCTCCAGATCTCAACCCCATAGAAAATCTTTGGAGGGAGTTAAAAGTCCGTGTTGCCCAGCGACAGCCCCAAAACATCACTGCTCTAGAGGAGATCTGCATGGAGGAATGGGCCAAAATACCAGCAACAGTGTGTGAAAACCTTGTGAAGACTTACAGAAAACGTTTGACCTCTGTCATTGCCAACAAAGGGTATATAACAAAGTACTGAGATGAACTTTTGTTATTGACCAAAGACTTATTTTACCGAGGAATTTACCAATTAATTCATTAAAAATCCTTCAGTGTGATTTTCTGGATTTTTTTTTTTCTCATTTTGTCTCTCATAGTTGAGGTATACCTATGATGAAAATTGAAGACCTCTCTCATCTTTTAAGTGGGAGAACTTGCACAATTGGTGGCTGACTAAATACTTTTTTGCCCCACTGTATGTAACGTACTGCCCAGTAAGAAAAACAAGAGAAAACCAAAATACAGGTACACTTCAAAATACATGCTGTAAGTACCATATAAACACTAGAAAAAATACTCAAGTGCTACAGAATAGGCAAACAAAAAATATAGGCATGGTCCACACTATAATCCAGGCAAAGAAAAGAGGATCCCTTCAAAAACACATGGAAAAAACAAAACAAAACACAACCTCAGGGACGCCGGCAGGTAGAGAGCGGAGAGAAAAAAAAAGGCAGTTCAGGCGGTCTACCCGCATCCAGATTCCACAAAACGAAAAGAAAAAAAAAAAACAATTCAGGTGGCCTACCCAAGTCCCAGACCCGGGGAAACAGTACCTCAGGCAGCCGGACCAGGCCACTGAACCAACAAGGCAGCCTTTCGGGCGGCCGACCCAGGACGCAGAACAGGCGAAACAGTCTCTCAGGCGACTGACCGATGTCCTTTGACAACCAGGACCGGAGGGGGGAGCTCGGAGGCGGCTTCCCTACCGAGAGGCACCACGAGGGGAAGCCGACCCGAGTAAGGGAGACCCCAACAGTGTCTGGTGGAGGAGAATGGGGGGAAGACGAGGAACCAGACCGGTGTCAGGCAGAAGGGGATCTGCAGCTCCCTCACCGACCACGAACCGAACCAGCGCAGCACCTTCGGTGGACATGGACCAGGCCAGTGCAGCACCCATGATGGACCCGGATTGGGCCAGCACAGCACCCACGATGGACCCCCGATTGGGCCAGCACAGCACCCATGTTGGACCCTGATTGGGCCAGTGCAGCACCCATGGTGGGCCCAGATTGGACCAGCGCAGCACCTGGGATGACCTCCAAACATGAACCTGGAGCCTCGATGATAACGACCAGAGCTGACTCGTCTCCAGTGACCCTGGGAGAAGGCTTGGATAAACAGGGAGAACAGGGGTCAGGATCACCGGCAGCGGCAGAGCCCAGCGAGACGAGCTCGGATGTAGCGGTCGGCTGCACCCGGCTCTTCTCCCCAAGAGACAGGCAAGAATGCTCCAGAACAGAAAGCAAGACGACAAAATAGAGCACTTGCCTGATCTCGGGCTCCACCACCGTCCAGGACTCCAACGATCCAGGCTCAACGATCTGGAGGTCCATTCCTGGTTCCAACTCGACTGTGGTGGGCTCCACAGCCAGCATGATGGTCCTCACAGTTCGGAAATCCCCTGGCGCTGAAGCCCACGCCGAAGGCCCACACGGTATGGTGGCAGGGGATTCGTGACCTGCTGGGGCCGACTGCTCCTCCACAGAGACCCGGGGACACTTAATCGTCGGCTCAGGCTCCAAACGACAGTCAGGCCTCCTCCTCTGTCCGTAACATGGCTGCGGGACTGGAACCAGGCTCTCCAGGACCGCAGGCTCCTCCTCCGTCCGACGGTCTACTCCTGGCACCGGGGGATGCTCGGAGAGAAGGGAAGGAGACACAAAGGTTGCAGGTTCAATGTTTATGGCTGCAGCAGATGGTGGGAGCTCAGAGGACTGTGAACCCCGAGCTCCACCCCCAGGAGTCAGACAAGGCAATTCATTATACTGAGATTTAGAATGAAACAACACTTACCTGTTCTCCCAGGGAACGATGGTGGCTGCTGCAGCAGGCTTGGTTCTCCCCTTTCCCCTAAGGATGGTGACGGAGGACCCCTTGGGAAGACGAGGAGGAGCTGCTCTCACAGGATCGACGATGGACGCAGCCAGAGCAGGACTCGCTGGGCTCACAGCAGCTGAAGAGAGCGCCGAGGAGGAGAGAGGAGCAACCGAGGCAGTCCGGGGAGGAGGAGATGACGGAACAGCAGGAACGGATGACCCGGAGGCTGAGGCTGCTGTCTTTCCCTTCCGTCGTGACGCGGGGAACACAGTTGGCTGGGAGGCGGAGTTCCAATGGTGGCCCAGAACAGGATCTGGAT
This sequence comes from Pholidichthys leucotaenia, assembly GCA_020510985.1. NCBI lineage: Eukaryota > Metazoa > Chordata > Actinopteri > Cichliformes > Pholidichthyidae > Pholidichthys > Pholidichthys leucotaenia. The sequence continues at coordinate 210,186,036 of CM035842.1, forward strand.
GGGGACCTCGCGGAGGAATGGCGATGGGTGGAGCCAGATGAGGACTCGTGGGGCTCACTGCAGATGAAAGGCGCGCCAAAGAGGAGGGAGGAGCAGTCGGGGCAGTCCGGGGGCGTGGAGCTGACGGGACAGCAAAATGAGATGACCCGGAGGCTGGGGCTGCTGTCCTCACCTTTTGTCGTGGTGTGGGAGAAGCAGCTGGCTGGGAGGCAGAGTTCTTCTGACGACCTGGGAGAGGGTCCAGACGGGAACCTTGCAGAGGACCGGCCCGCTCCGGAGACTTCCCCCTTGTCAGGATGACTGTGTCCCGGGGAGGAAATGGAGGCTTTTTAGCCGCCTTCTCCATCAGTTCCTAGTTCCTCCCTCGCAGCGCCACTATCACCGACACTCTCTCCTTGCCCTCCGGAAACGAGGTCAGGTGATAGCGCTTTAGCGTCCTTTGCGCGAGGTCCAGGTACCAATGCACGGTGTTGGAGGGAATGGACAGACGGGCGTGGGACAGGAGGTCATCAACCTCCCACAGCCACTCGGTGCAAAACCCATGCTCGGATGACGCCATCTATCCCAATACACTGGCACCCAGAGAGGGGAAAAAACTCAAGCCAAAAACAAACTTACTGTGGTTGGCACCTCTCTTGGCTGCGACCTACTGTCATTAATGCCCCTTTCAGGGCATTAATGAGGCGCCAGGAGCCAGTAGTAAGTTTGTCTGTTTATTTAACAAAAGAGTAAAGTAAAGAGCCACGTGGGGCAAAACACGTACATAACACTAGAACACGAAATAATAAATACTGACATCCAACGTGAAGGTGCAGCGAGGACGGATCCTACACTGTTAAACATACACTTACACGAGTCGAAGCAGAGATGAATCCAAATACAGAGGGAAGACTGGAGTCGGGGTTAGGAACTCCAGTCCAGGAACCCGAAATAAAATGGGAGAAAAGGGAAAATACTGAGTAACCCTAGCGCAGATGGGATCAGCGCTCGGATACCACACTTGTCCCTCAACTACCTCATCTTAAATTCCAATAAAACCGAGACCATGATTGTAGCCCCTTTTCATCTTCATCCATTAATCAGTCAGGCACTTTCTTCTTTTTGCTCATCTCCTAAGTCCAGTGTTAGAAGTTTGGGTGTTACTTCTGAATCCTCCCTTGGTTTTAATTCTCATGTAAATTCTATTTCACGTTCATGCTTTTTTCATTTAAGGAACATTTCCAAATTGAGAGCCATTGTTTCTTCAAGTGATCTTGAAAAAAATAATCCATGCATTTGTGTCTTCAGACTAGATTATTGCAGTGCTTTGTTTACTAGTTTAGACAAATCTTCTCTTTCTCATCTCCAGTCTGTACAAAATGCAGCAGCCAGACTACTTACACGTTCTAGAAAACGAGATCATATTAACCCCATATTATATACTTTACATTGGCTACCAGTGGAATTTAGGATTTGTTTTAAAGTTTTTAGACTTACAGTTAGAGCACTACATGGACAAGCCTCATCTTTTTTATCTGATCTCCTTCTCCAGACTTGTTGTTACTTTTATGAGACTGAAGCCCGGGGGGGGGGGGGGCGGGGAGAGAGACAGAGCCTTTCAATCTGTAGCTCCGAGGTTCTGGAATAATCTCCTACTCCACATACGTTCAGCTGACTCTGTGGACTCTTTGAAAAAGCAGCTGGAAACTTTTTTGTTTAACAAGACTTTTCATTGAATTTCAATTCAACTGCTTTTTAACTGTATGTCTTATTTTAAATCTTTTAATCTTGCGTTTTAATTTGTTCTCTTTTTTTCTTTCTTAATTGTGTCTCAAGTTGTTTTTTATTCTATTTTATTGCACAGCACTTGTGACTACAGTGGATATAAAAAGTCTACACACCCCTGTTCAAATGCCAGGTTTTTGTGATGTAAAAATGAGACCAAGATAAATCATTTCCAAACTTTTTCCACCATTAATGTGACCTATAACCTGTACAACCCAATTGAAAAACAAACTGAAATATTTTAAGGGTGTGGAGGAACAAATAAGTTGAGGCGTGATGTGACAAGCTGGAAGGTTTCAGAGTTTTATTTCCTCCATCACCATGAGACACACTGTAGCGCTGTGCGCTGTGTTGTGCTGTGTGTGTGTGTCCTCTTGAGGCATGTATAGCAAGCTCTTTTATACATGTTACACAAAGAGAGAATGCATGGCACATTTGCATATTGCTATACATATCAGTCAATACATATCAATCGCGTGACCAACTGGTGCCCGGACTTCCTCTCCTTAATCCGGGGATGTATAACAATAGTCTATTGTTGTGGTTGTCCCCCCAGGGGTTCTGTCCATATGCAATCCCTGTTGAGCGTGAATAGTATCAGTCTGCATTGTGCTGGGTGCCCACATGGCTCCCCCAGAACACTCAAAAGGGGCTGTGACCCCCCCCCCCCCCCGTCGTTTGGCTCCAGATTCAGTAGAACTGTTGGAGGGCATGTCAGTCCGTGGGGGGGATGGGGGAGGGGTGGAAAAGACAGTGTGCTCCGCTCCGAGTTCCAGCATGTTGAACGGCCGTGTATCATGGGCGCACGGGCTGGTGTGTTTCGTGCGTAATGGAACAAGACGGCAATTGGCCGGCTTTAGGGAGTAAGGTGCGGGAAAAGCGCTGTGCAGGAGGAAGGGGAGGGGAGTGGGAGTAAGCGAGTGCCAGCCCGGGACGTCAAAGGTGTCTGGGCCGTGCAAAAATTGCGTGTGGATCCGCGATGGTGAGGGACTTTCCCGTTAAATGTGGCGGTGATCCACAGCGGCTGTGAAAAAGAAAAAAAAGTTATCTCTCTGACTTCTCTCGCAGCTCGATCCAGCGAGGATGTGGGGAAAGCGAGCGGCCAAATTCCCCAAGGATGCGTAGCAGCTGTGAAACAACTGCAGCTGTGTGAGGGTGTGAGGCGGTTTGGCTTTAGGTGCGAGAGCAGCCCTAAAGTCATCGGGGAAAGCAATCGGCTAAATTTCCCTTGTGCGCCGTGGCTGAGAAACCCATACAAAGTCCTGTGTGCGGGCTGCATGTCTGCTCCAGGTGCATGAGCAGCCCTGAAGGCTCCGAGGGTGGCGATCGGCCGTGTTCCTTGGGCATGTGCAGTGGCGGAGGATGATGTAAAAGTCTGTGGAGCCGGTTTGTCCCTGGTGCGTGGTGCGCGCCTGGCGCAGTGACCACATAGCTGGCAGTTGTGCTGTCCTCGTAATCCTGCGGTGTGCCGGAGTTTAGTCAGAGTCGGGGAGCTCGGTGGAAATGAACGCAGTCGGCGTCGATGATTGTCCCCGTTCAGGCTGCTTCCTTTGTTCGCTCATGTCGTTCATGGTGCATTTTAGTCCCAGCGCTGCACTCCGGAGCGCGTGCTCCGGTGAGGATGAAGAGGTTGCAGGCGTTCTCTGGTCCTCTGTGTTCACAGCACAGTGAGAGGGAGGAGACGATCATTCTCCCTCGTCAGGTCACCAGTGTGGAGGTAAAAGATCAGGCGAGGGGCGCACCATGACGCGTGCTGAGGCTTCCCGTCCGGGTCATCCCCGGGGTGTTCGCCTCATGTTCCATTCTTTGTCAAGGGTCACCAGTGTGGAGGAACAAATGAGTTCAGGCATGATGCGACGAGCTGGAAGGTTTCAGAGTTTTATTTCCTCCATCATCATGAGACACAATGTAGTGCTGTGCGCTGTGTTGTGCTGTGTGTGCTGTGTGTGTGTCCTCTTGAGGCATGTATAGCAAGCTCTTTTATACATGTTACACAAAGAGAGAATGCATGGCACAATTGCATATTGCTATACATATCAGTCAATACAGTGGTACCTCTACTTACGAACGTCTCTACATACGGAATTTTCAGGTTACGACACGCCTCAACGGGAAAATATTGCCTCTTGTTACGAACGAAATTTCAGGATACGAAAGGCAAAAAAGTACGCGCTCCTCGCAGCTCCCGTAGTTTACCGAACGTAAACATACCTGTAGCTGCTCTGCCATTGGCTATCGCCTAGCATCTTCCTGGTATCCCATTGGCCACGAAGTTTTTTTTTTTTTTTTTTTCCAAAACTTTATTAAGAACAAGGTGAAAGTTTTACGTGTGTGTACAGTACAGAATTAACATTTATTCGCTATGGGCCCCAAGAAAGTGACGGAGATAAGTAGAAAAGGAGAAAAGAAGAAGAGAGTTTTTTTGTCCATACAAACAAAGAAGGAGATAATCAAAAGGTATGAAAAGGGGATGCGTTTGGTTGATCTCGCCAAAGAATATGGCCGTAATACATCAACGATCAGCACGGTATTAAAACAAAAGGAAGCCCTTACAAGCTGACAAAAGCAAACGTCCTTGGATCGTTTCTTCACAAAACGTCAGGCAAAAACCACTGATGAGACAGAACATGAACCAAAGAAGGCAAAAGGTGACGATGACGATAGCAGTTAAAAGGTAAATGAACATAATTTTTATTATTCTTTCTCTTTTATTATTCTTTCTCTCATTTTAAACTCTCATTTTATGTTTATTGTGCAGTAATCTAATTGTAACATGTATTTGTTACATGTTTTGATGCGTTTTTATGATTTATAAAAAATTTATGCCCGAATTTTGGGGGGCTTGGAACGGATTACAGCATTTACATGTAAAACGCGCCTCTACTTACGGAATTTTCACGTTACGAGAATACTTCCGGAACGAATTAATTTCGTAAGTAGAGGTACCACTGTACATATCAATGGCATGACCAACTGGCACCCGGACTTCCTCTCCTTAATCCGGGGATGTATAACAGTAGTCTATTGTTCTGGTTGTCCCCCCAGGGGTTCTGTCCATATGCAATCCCTGTTGAGCGTGAATAGTATCAGTCTGCATTGTGCTGGGTGCCCACAAGGGGAAAAATAAAAAATAAAAAAACTTAAAACAAACTGGTTGCATAAATATGCACACCCTGTTATAACTGGGGATGTCGCTGCATTTAGAATTAACTCACATCACATTCAAACTCATGTTAAATGGGAGTCAGCACACACCTGCCACCATTTAAAGTGCCTCTGATTAACCCCAAATAAAGTTCAGCTGTTCTAGTAGGCTTTTCCTGACATTTTTGCAGTCACATCTTACAGCACAAGCCATGGTCCACAGAGAGCTTCCAAAGCATCAGAGGGATTTCATTGATCAAAGGTATCAGTCAGATAAAAGGGTACAAAAGAATTTCCAAGGCATTAAATATACCGTGGAACACAGTGAAGACAGTCATCATCAAGTGGAGAAAATAGATAGATAGATAGATGTACTTTATTGATCCCAAACTGGGAAATTACAGAAAGGGGTTTCTCTTTATGAGAAACCTGCTGGAAAATTACATAAGAGCAAAGATTATGGCACAACAGTGACATTACCAAGAACTGGACGTCCCTCCAAAACTGATGAAAAGATGAGAAGAAAACTGGTCAAGGAGGCTGCCAAGAGGCTGACAGCAACATTGAAGGAGCTGCAGGAATTTCTGGCAAGTACTGGCCGTTTAGTACATGTGACAACAATCTCCCATCTAGGGTGGCAAGACAGAAGCCTTATCTTACAAAGAAAAGGATCCAAGCCCGGCTACATTTTGCAAAAACACATTTGAAATCTCCCAAACATATGTGGGAAAATGTGTTATAAACCAAGGTTGAACTTTTTGGCCATAATTCCAAAAGGTATATTTGGCGCAAACACAACACTGCTCATCACCAAAAGAACCCCATACCTACAGTGAAGCATGGTGGTAGCAGCATCATGCTTTGGGGCTGTTTTTCTTCAGCTGGAACTGGGGCCTTAGTCAAGGTGGAGGGAATTATGATCAGTCCCAAATACCAGTCAGTGTTGGCACAAAACCTTCAGGCTTCTGCTGGAAAGCTGAAGATGAAGAGGAACTTCATCTTTCAGCACGACAATGACCCAAAGCACACATCCAAATCAACAAAAGAATGGCTTCACCAGAAGAAGATTAAGGTTTTGGAATGGCCCAGCCAGATTCCAGACCTGAATCTGATCAAACATCTGTGGGTTGGTCTGAAGAGGGCTGTGCACAGGAGATGCCCTTACAATCTGACAGATTTGGAGCGTTTTTTGCAAAGAAGAGTGGGCAAATATTGCCACATCAAGATGTGCCACGCTGACAGACTCCTACCCACAAAAGACTGAGTGCTGTATTAAAAGCCAAAGGTGCTGCAACAAAATATTAGTTTAAGGGTGTGCATATTTATGCAAACAGGTTATTGTAAGTTTTTTGTTTTTCCCCTTAAAAGATTCCAATTTGTTTTTCAATTGGGTTGTACAGGTTATGTTATATAGTTATTTTACTGTGAAGTGCTGGGTGGTGACGCTCACCTCTGGTGATGTCACCAGGCCACCCTATGTAAGGCTGAGGTCGACCATCTTACGGTCTCCTGTCTTGCCTGTACCTTGGCCGGGGCCCTGTCAGTGGCCGCCACATTCAGTGAGTTAATAAAGCTGTGTTCCAAGTCACCTCGCCTCTTCTGTGAACCAGGGGTAATTGCAGACATAACATTGGTGACATCGGATTAAACCATGGAGGCATGCGTAGCCCCAATTCGGCCTTTTCTTGAGTTTCCCGGGGAGCCACCGGTGTCCTGGAAGAGATGGTTTGAAGCCTTTGAAATTTATGTTGCCGTGCTGGGACTCAGTGAGCTCAGTAAGCTAAGAGCCTGGGTGCTTCTGGTTCACAATTTGGGCATAGAGGGCCAGTGGGTCCTGCAAACGCTCGGTCCCTCGGACACTTATGAAGAGGTAGCAGAGCTGCTAGCTAGCCATTTCCACACCCTGGATAACGTGACGGTCTGGAGGATCCGCTTTCGACAGTGGCATCAGCGGGTAGGTGAATCCGTTCGGCAGTTTGTCGCCAATTTGAGGCAGCTAGCCAGCGAGTGCCGTTTCGGAGCACTGGAATAGAAAATGATTTGTGACCAGCTAGCAGAGCATATTTGTAGCGCCACATTGTGGGCTAGGCTATTTACAGCACCAAGTGAACTCATGCTAGCCAGAACCATCAACCTAGCTCTCCAAATGGAAGCCGCAGACAAGCTAGCTCTGGAGCAAACCAGGCGCCAGTCACAGCAAATGACACAGACCTGGAAAGCGAAGATAGCTGGGATGATGGGGAGAGAGAAGCCAACGCTATTAGCTGGGGTTTGGCCCCGGGAAAATTCCTTTGTATGGCTTGTGGGTCTGCTAAGCACAGAAATAGGACTAAGGACTGTTCAGTGAGAGGAGCACGTTGTAATAGATGTGGTCGCTTGAACCATTTTGCCAGGATGTGCCGGGAATTTAAACTGGAGAACCCATGGAGGAAATCACTCTGCTCGCCCCAGACAACCATCCACATGGTGTCCCCAACACCAGCGAGTACATGTTTTGCATGGTGAGGCTGGACGATGTGGAGGTGCTGCTGTTGATTGACACGGGAGCGGAGGATTTGCTGCTGAATTGGGCCACGAAGAAGAAGAAACTGTGAGTGCACCATAATACCAGCGGAATCTGATATCTATGAAAAAATATATCATAATTTATCCAGAATTTTTCCACCACAGATGGATGTGAGGGCCATCTTCACGACAAAGATGGATGTCTTGCCATGACCGTCCGGGTCATAGGCTGCCAGCAGGAAGTTGAGCAGCAGGCTGATGGACTGCTCCACGTTGATCTGGTGGGTGGTGGGCGTCCGCTTGTTCAGCTGGTAGAAAATGGTGGACAGCACCACTTCCAGACGAGCCAAAGACAGATCAGCACTCAGGTCCATGGTGTTGAGGCCGTTCTCCTAGAAAGCCTTGATGATGTTCAAAATGTCGACCAAATGCAGGTTGCATTTCTTCTGCACAAATCTGAGTTTGCAGGCTGTCCTGTACGTCGACAATCATATAGAATCCAAATCCTGAGCCCTCATCTCGACAAACAGTTGCCTTCTATCTGCCATGGTGTAGTAACCCAACGCCATTGTACGGTTATGGAGGTGGAAGGCTGGACACAGTCGGGACTTTGGAGTTGACTGTTCGGTACAAGTCTGCCACAATGACTGGCTTTACGTTCCATGTGACAGCACGGGGCAATAACATCATGGGCTGTGATTTATTTTACGGACTGAGTTTTGCCATTAAAGATGATGGGGGGTCTGCGACTACAAGGACGCATGTTACAAGAGCATTAGAAGAGGTCGGGGCAGGACTGAAAAGCATGGAGGATCAGCGTGCTCGACAACAATGTCTCAAGCTGAGCCGGGCCCCGTTGAGGGTCCTGGATTGGGTTCAGAGTCAAGATAAGGAATGTCCGCGGCGAAGATGGGCCAGACGACAACCTGAGGAGCATCAGGAGTGTCTGCGCATAGTGGACAAACTGGGCGCAGCACACTTTAGGCTATCTGATGGCTCGATGTGGCATGCAAACCTTTGGCGAACCTTTGGCGTGTCCGGGAGGAGGCTCCGGGAAACGTGGTTGGACGTGGGACAAGGTCGATGGTGTGGAGGAACGACTTCAGCATCCGGAGAGTCAGCCATTGCCCTGAAGACTGGCTGTTTCCAAGGGGCGCATCTGCTGAGAGGGTGCCCTGGGCCCCCATGCCAGTTATGTTTTTTTTTTATCTGAAGACTTAGTTGTAAATAGTGTATGTTGAAGTTCTAGCGTTGTTGTTGTCGTTGTTGGTGTTGTTTAATAAAAACAGTCATATAAGGGATTATTTTTGTGTTTTTTGCTTTTTTTTTTTGTTCTAGTTTAGGAGCACGGCATGCGATTTTAGTTGTTAATGGACTTTAATTTACCAAAGCAGGTGGCAGAATCCACCCTGCCATGTGGGCAGGATGGCAGTCCCACCCGTCCTCTCTATTTTAGGTTTTGTTGTGTGAATGTGTTTGGCCATTTGGAAATATTAGCTGTCGTTTTTTAGTGCATGATTTGGGTCCTAAATTGGGGAGGGTCTTAATTGAGTGAGTGGTTTTGGACTTTTTTAAAGGGGGGGGGGGTTGTTATATAGTTATTTTACTGTGAAGTGCTGGGTGGTGACGCTTACCTCCGGTGACGTCACCGGTGTTAACCTTTCCTGCTTCATTCTCCAGACCGTGGTCAAGAAGCACAAGGGAGATGATCCTCCAGGGCTGAAGCCAGCGTTAGCGCCAGGGTTAGCTCCCTTCTCTTTACTCACAACAGCAGTGGGAAAGGAGAGGACAGGACATGGTGGCTTGCCTGAGGAGCTGTAACATTTATTACTGTACTGAGGCAAGATACACTGTATATTTACTGCTTATTCTTACTCTGAACGGCAGCGCTATACTTTTTCAGTCTCAACATGGCATAACCGACATTCTCTCTCAAACACTGCTCTCTCTCCAACACTCTAACTCGGCCGTAGGTGCAGAGCTCACCCCTTTAAAGAGACACATACACCAATCCTGCAACACCGGGCCACCCTATGCAAGGCTGAGGTTGACCATCTTACGGTCTCCTGTCTTTCCTTCTTCTTCTTCTTTTAGATTTGATTGGCGCTTGGCAACCAGCTTACAGGTGCATTACCGCCACTGACTTGATTATCATCACTCTATATTTTTGTATAAGGAGTTCTTATAAGGAGTTCTGAACAACTCCTTATGTGTGAAAAAATTATTTGTCTTTGGACTGTGTCCTACTGCCAGCAACTGTCTCGCCTGTACCTTGGCCAGGGCCCTGTCAGTGGCCGCCACATTCAGTGAGTTAATAAAGCTGTGTTACAAGCAGTGTTGGGAGTAACAAAATAACGCGTTACTGTAACGCCACTACTTTTGCAGTAACATGCTGTGTAACGAAATTACTGTTTAAAAATTCAGCAATGCATTACAGTTACTGAAATTTGATCAGATGCGTTACTCGTTTTATTAATATGGATAGATATTTTTAGCGCAAATAGACGATCATACAACTTGCAGTTGCTAGACACCCTCCTCATCAGCTGCCAAATGGGGATGAATACACAGTTTTAGTAGCTATTGGCGGGACTGCCATCCCCAGCGCCACCAGCGGCCTCAAGCCACTGGAGATTGTCATGCCAAAGGCAAAGGCAAGCAAATAAATAAGCAAATAAATATAAACTGACCCTACCGTAGCTGACGCAGCCATCACACAGTCTCCTCCGCGGGTCTGTTTCCTGTCCTGCCCCAGTTCACATCACAATCCGGTGTAGAAATGCCGTGGCGGTGGCGACTTCTCATATCGAGCCCTGATCACCTGTTGTCAGAATCAGAATCAGAATCAGATTTATTGCTAAGTACATTAACAGATCACTGATAACATACGAGAGAATTTGACTTGACACAGAAAATGAACCTGCATTTCCAGTGACGCGGCAGCATCAGAGACGCCTGCCTGTCCGAGCGGTGAGTAGCCCCTAACAGCTCCTACCTCTGTGGTTAAACATGAATATTTTTTGAGCAAGAAGCTTACATTTAATGTCCGCATTAAATGCATTTAAAATTTTCTTACGCACAGAGAAAAAGTGACTGTGATTTGTTGCAGTAAAGAACAGCTTCTTCTAAGCGGTGAACTGTCATTATCTGTGCTTTCTATTTTATTTTATCTCATCCATTTACATGCTGTTGAGATATGCAACTATTTCATGGAAGTAAATCCTTTAAATCTGCATTTTTAATGGGCTGGTCCAGGGGTGTCAAACATATGGCCCACCAGGGGGTCCAAAATTTTCTCTGTGAATTCACAGCTTCTTCTTCTTCTTCTTCTTGAGTTGATTGGCGGTTGGCAACCACCTTACAGGTGCATTACCGCCACTGACTTGATTGTCATCACTCTATTTCTTCTTCTTCTTCTAGATCTGCCACACACTCTATATACAGTATGTCTGTCTGTCTGTCTGTCTTCTTCTTCTCTCGGTTACTGGCGGATAGCAAACAACTGAAAGGTGCATACCGCCACCTACTGTACAAGAGTGTGTAACATTATGCCATTTGAGCCCGACCCCGAATTCACAGCTTTATCATCATCACTCTATAATTCAAGAAATCTCTGTCTGTGTGTCTGTTTGTCATGACCATAGACTTGCTAAAAGATCATAGGATCACCTATGATGTGCCTATGATGTCTACATGATGTCTATATGACATCATGTAGACATCATGTGTCTGCCTGTCACGATCATAGGACTCGCTAAAAGATCATAGGACTCCCTATGACATCATCAAAGATCAAAGGCAGGCATCACAGATCAAAGGCAGGCATCACTGAACGAGTGGTGACATCAAAGCTCAAAGGCAGGTTTCACCATGGTTACTGTTGTCATGGTAACAGTAACTTTCTATGGGCATGCAGAAATGCTTGCTTATACTTGGTTTCTATGGGCATGCACAGATATGCACTAGTTTCTAGTAAATTTCTGACTTTCTACTGATTGCAATAGTGTGAATCTGAGACATTTTTTCTGTAAGATGAGACTTGTTTCTCATCAGTTTTCTTTTTTTTTCTTTTTTCTGAGAACAAGGGGTCCTTGATCTTGCTGTGTGTGCAAGATGATTTCAGTATGCATTTAAAAGTAACATGAAAGTTACTTTTCCAAGTAACTAGTTACTTTAACCATGCAGTAACTCAAAAGTAAGTTACTTTTGAAAAGAAGTAACTAGTTACTGTAACTAGTTACTATTTTTTAGTAACTTGCCCAACACTGGTTGCAAGTCACCTCGCCTCTTCTGTGAACCAGGGGTAATTGCATATATAACAGGTTATAGGTCACATTAATGGTGGAAAAAGTTTTGAAATGGTTTATCTTGGTCTCATTTTTTTACATTACAAAAACCTGGCATTTGAACAGGGGTGTGTAGACTTTTATATCCACTGTATGGCATTTGTGCAAATGGTTGCAGTAAGATGCAGAGACATACTGCAGCAAATATATTACTGTTGGTGTGCCAGTCTTTATGTGCCAACAGCTGAGGTAGTTATTGTGTGGGTGAGTGTGTTACGGTCCGGGAAGTGGGGGAGGAAGTGGACAGAGTTCAGGGTCTTGATGGCCTGATGAATAAAGCTGTTTAGCAGTCTTGTTGAGCGGGCCCGGAGGCTCCGGTACCTTTTCCCTGAGGGCAGGGGGCTGAAGAGGGAGTGTGAGGGGTGGGAGGTGTTGCCTGCACGGTTGATGGCTCTGGGGGGGGGGGGGGGTGGGGGGCAGAGGGACACCGATGATCTTGCTGGCTGCTTTGACTGTGCATTGCAGTGTCTTCCAGCAGGAGGCGGTGTAGCTTCCATACCACACCGTGATGCAGCTGGTGAGGTTGCTGTCAACGGTGCCCCGGTAGAATGAGCTCTTGATGCGGGGTGGGACTTGTGCTCTCCTCACTTTGCAGAGGAAATCGAGGCGAGTTTGAGCCTTCCTGGCCCGTGTTGTGGTGTTGGACCAGGTGAGGTCCTCAGAGATGTGTACCCGCAGAAACTTGGTGCTGCTCACACTCTCCACAGCTGCACCATCGATGATCAGAGGGGATACTGTATGTGTCCCCTCCTGAAGTTAACCACAATCTCCTTGTGTTTTCCCACGTTCAGGAAGAGGTTATTGTCTTTACATGACTGGACCAGTTGGCTCACCTCATTTCTGTCGTTGACCTCCTCGTTGTTGGTGATGAGGCTCATCACCGTTGTGTCGTCCGCAAACTTGATGATGTGGTTGGTGCTGTAGGCTGGTAGACAGTCATGGGTCAGCAGGGTGAAGAGCAGCGGGATGAGCATGCACCCTTGTGGGGCCCCTGTGCTCATTGTGATGGTTTTGGAGGTGTTGTTGCCAACCCACAGCATATATGTATGCACATATACTGTATATGCAAATGCATACAGTGGATATAAAAAGTCTACACACCCCTGTTCAAATGCCAGGTTTTTGTGATGTAAAAATGAGACCAAGATAAATCATTTCAAAACTTTTTCCACCATTGAAGTGACCTATAACCTGCACAACCCTATTGGAAAAACAAACTGAAATCTTTTAAGGGGAAAAATAAAAAAATAAAAAAGTTACAATAACATAAATATGCACACCCTGTTATAACTGGGGATGTGGCTGTGTTCAGAATTAACCAATCACATTCAGCACACACCTGCCACCATTTAAAGTGCCTCTGATTAACCCCAAATAAAGTTCAGCTGCTCTAGTAGGCTTTAACTGACATTTTTGACATCTTCAACCTGAGCCTGAAGCTGGGGAGGGTACCACAGCTGTGGAAAACATCTTGTGTGGTACCTGTACCAAAAACTTCCCACCCCAAAGACCTGAACAGCTACAGACCGGTGGCCTTGACGTCCCACTTGATGAAGACCCTGGAGAGACTGCTCCTTGCTCATCTCCGCCCCCTGGTGGAACCAGCGATGGATCCACTCCAGTTCGCCTACCAGCATGGCATTGGGGTGGAGGATGCAGTGATCTTCCTCCTTCACCGTTCTCTGTCCCACCTGGAGAAGCCCGGGAATGTGGTGAGGATCATGTTCTTTGACTTCTCCAGTGCTTTCATCACCATCCAATCGATGATCCTGAAGGACAAGCTGCTGCGCGCAGGGGTGGACCAGCACCTGTCATCATGGATCCTGGACTACCTCACGAACCGGCCTCAGTTTGTGAGAACCCGGGACTGTGTGTCCGACACAATCATCGGTAGCACGGGGGCCCCCCAGGGAACGGTGTTGGCTCCCTTTCTGTTCACTCTTTATACTGCGGACTTCTCACACAACACAACACACTGCCATCTACAGAAGTTCTCTGATGACTCTGCGATCATTGGCCTCATCTCCAGTGGAGATGAAGCTGAGTACAGAGGGCTTATCCAGGACTTCGTGGACTGGTGCCATCGGAACTGCCTCCAGATCAACGCGAGGAAAACTAAGGAGCTGGTGGTGGACTGCCGCAGGCATGGGCAGCCCCTCACAGTACCAGTAAATATACAGGGAACAGACATCGAGATGGTGACATCCTATAAGTACCTGGGTATTCATCTGAACAATAAACTAGACTGGTCACACAATACTGATGCACTCTACAAGAAGGGACAGCGCAGGCTGTTCCTGCTGAGGAGACTCAGGTCTTTTGGTGTACAAGGGGCGCTGCTGAAGTCATTCTATGACACGGTGGTGGCATCAGCCATCACTTTTGGAGTGGTCTGCTGGGGCAGTGGCATTACTGCAGCCGATAGGAAGAGACTGAACAAACTGATTAAGAAAGCTAGCTCTGTCCTGGGGCAGCGCCTTGATCCGGTGGAGGAGATAGGAGAGAGGAGGACGGTGGCTAAACTGTCATCTCTGCTGGAGTCCGAGTTCCACCCTATGCAGGACATACTGAATGCACTGAGGAGCTCATTTAGCAGCAGACTACATCATCCCAGGTGCACAACCGAGAGGTTTCGTAGGTCCTTCCTACCAATGGCTGTCAGACTGTACAACCTAAGCAGGGCTGCTCGCAGAGATAGCAAAAAAGACATAACAACCTAATAGTTTTTTGAATGCAAAAGATGCAATAGACTTACACAATGGTCCCCTCCGGCATACAACTAGGAAAATACCGGTCGCTATGGAGGGTGAGAATATGTATGGGCACATAATCATACCATGTAGGATAACTAAGTAGACGGTTATGCTGTTTCATTCCATCTAGCAACAATGCTCTGCACTGTGTGTGTTTATATATTTACATATTTATTCCATCTAGCTACAATGCTCAGCACTGGGTGTGTTTATATATTTATATATCTACATATTATTCCATCTAGCTACATTGCTCCGCACTGTGTGTGTTTATATACTTGCATATTTATTCCACCTAGCTGCAATGCTCCGTACTGTGGGTGTTTATATATTTACATATTTATTCCATCTAGCTACAATGCTCTGCACTGTGTGTTCATATATTCATATATTTATTCCATCCAGCTACAATGCTCTGCACTGTGTGTCTGTGTGTGTGTGTATATATATATATTTTATAGTAATACGTACATATGTATATTAGCTGCTCTTGCTTGCTTGTTTTTTTTTTTTTTTTCTCTTGCCTTCTGATTGTTGCTCTGAGTGTTGCTATCCCTGTGCTGTTGCAATCCTGGAATTTCCCCGTTGTGGGACTAATAAAGGCTTATCTTATCTTATCTTATCTTATTATTCCATCTAGCTACATTGCTCCGCACTGTGTGTGTTTATATATTTACATATTTATTCCACCTAGCTGCAATGCTCCGTACTGTGGGTGTTTATATATCTACATATTTATTCCATCCAGCTACAATGCTCTGCACTGTGTATATATATATATATACTATATATTTATAGTAATATGTACATATGTATATTAACTGCTCTTGCTTTTTTTTCTTGCCTTCTGATTGTTGCTCTGAGTGTTGCTATCCCTGTGCTGTTGCAATCCTGGAATTTCCCCGTTGTGGGACTAATAAAGGCTTATCTTATCTTATCTTATCTTATTTTTGTAGTCAGATCTTACAGCACAAGCCATGGTCTATGGAGAGCTTCCAAAGCATAAGAGGGATCTTATTGTTCAAAGGTATCAGTCAGGACAAGGGTACAAAAGAATTTCTAAGGCATTAAATATACCATGGAACACAGTGAAGACTGTCATCATCAAGTGAAGAAAATATAGCACAACAATGACATTACCAAGAACTGGACATCCCTCCAAAATTGATGAAAAGACGAGAAGAAAACTGGTCAGGGAGGCTGCCAAGAGGCCGACAGCAACATTGAAGGAGCTGCAGGAATTTCTGGCGAGTACTGGCTGTTTAGTACATGTGACAACAATCTCCTGTCTTCTTCATATGTTTGGGCTATGGGGTAGGGTTGCAAGACGGAAGCCTTAGCTTACAAAGAAAAACATCCAAGCCTGGCTACATTTTGCAAAAACACATTTGAAATCTCCCAAACACGTGGGAAAATGTGTTATGGTCTGATGAAACCAAGGTTGAACTTTTTGGCCATAATTCCAAAAGGTATATTTGGTGCAAACACAACACTGCTTATCACCAAAACAACACCATACCTACAGTAAAGCATGGTGGTGGCAGCATCATGCTTTAGGGCTGTTTTTCTTCAGTGGAACTGGAGCCTTAGTCAAGGTTTGTATTTTCTGTATTCAATTTAGAATTTTTGTTGTGTTGTTTGTTTGGAGCTCCTTGAAAACGAGATGTTACATCTGAAGGGGTTTATCCTAATAAATAAATTTGAACTATGTTAGGTTAATTTGTCATTCTAAATTGTCCCCAGGTATCTGTCTCTGATAGACCCTCTGTCTCTGATAGGAACAGAGAGTTAGTGTAGCTACTTTTTAAGCACTTTGAGTGGTCTTTATGATTAGAAAAAGCTCTATATAAGTACAGGTCCTCCTTCCCTCCCTAATTTCATATATTTTTATTGAAAATTTGAAATTTTCTCGTGAAGTTGCAGTTTTTTTCCTGTAAACTTGCAACTTTTCTCATAAATTTGTTAGTTTTTCTTGTTTTTCTTTCTTGCATATTTGCTAACTTTTCAGTCCCTCCAGGATTTCGCGATGTTGCAATTGACTCAATTCACGTGAAATCAGCCAGTTAACACGACTATTGCGCAACCTAGCAACTTTGTCCAATCACCACAACTTTCCCGCAATTTTGTCCAATCCTCGTCAACTTCAGAGATAAAGGGTACACTTTATCAAATAGCGGATATCAGGTTTGTTGTAGACAGCTGATTTTTCTTTCCACCAGGCGGACTCTGCTCCGGTTTACTTTTGAGCATCTTGTAACCGGTTTCCTAGCACTTTAGAGTGGCTGCATAAATCCCTCAATTTATTTGAATCAATATTATCATCAAAAATGAAAACTGAGTCACAAGGCATTTACAGAAATTCAGTGGCTCAGTTCAACACCAACAAGATCCACCCTATAGGGTGTAAGTACCATTTTGTAACGTAATAAAAGACAAGGACTAAGGAATAACAAAACTCTCAACTATTTATTCATTTTTTTTTTCCACAATATCTTTATTGAACCTTTTTTTTTTTTTTAACAAACATGATACAAACAATCAAACACTAACACTAAAGTACTACAAAAAAAAAAAAAAATGCACTAAAAACACCAACAACCACCAACAAAATCAAGTCTTCAACAATGCTCCTCTGTTTAGTCTAGACAATCCAATACATTAGTATACATATTATGTTCACCAGTTTGGAATTTACAAGGTCCACACACATCATTCACCTTCTTCTTCAAGAGTTATGTTTAAATTTTTTACATAATCAATAAAAGGTCTCCATATATTCTCAAACACAATTTCCTTTGATTTTAGTATATATGTTATTCTTTCTAATGGAAGGTTTGTTAACATCTGTCTTAACCACTGAGTCACATCTGGTCTATGAGTCTTTTTCCATAATAGTGCAATACATTTTTTGGCATTAAGCAAACTGAGGTCTATGAATGTTCTTTCACTTTTATTAAAATTATGCTTTTCTGGGTACAGACCCAACAAAAACAGTTTAGGATTCAATATGATTTGTTTTGAGATTATTTTTTCAATTGTTACCCTCACCTCTTCCCAAAACATTCTTATTAATCTACATTCCCATAAACAATGAAATAGGGTTCCTTTACTTTCCATGCATTTTGTGCATGTATCTGGTATATTTTTGTTATATCTATTTAACTCCTCCGGTGTAACATACATCCGCATTAACCATTTGAAATGTATCAATTTAAGGCGTGCATTTATTGATTTGGTTTGAGCTTCTGTACAAGCCAATTCCCATTGTTCCTCTGAAATTTCAATTTGCAGATCTTCTTTCCAGTAGTTTAATCTTTTCAGTGAATTTTCACTTGAAGATAGTGTCAGTGAGTTATAAAACTCTGAAATAATACCCTTTCTTTTACTATCTTTCATCATCATTTTTTCCAAGGATGAATAAATAGGTCGAGTGAGAGCTTTATTTTGATTTGATCGAATAAAGTTTCTAAGTTGAAGATATTTAAAAAAATGTGTTCTATTGAGATTAAATTTGATCCTCAGCTCTTCAAAAGACATTATGTTGTCTGCACATGGCAAATATAAATCCTGAATCTTTTGTATCCCTTTTAAATTCCATACTTTAAATACAGCGTCCGCTCTCCCTGGTTTAAAATATTGATTACCCCATATTGGACTAAATTGTGACAATAACTGTGGTTCTTTTAAATAGTTTTTAGCTTCACACCATATTTTGATCATATGCTTTACAAATGGATTTTTAACTTGTTTTTGTAATTTTTTTGCCGAATCTGAGTATATGAATATGGGAAGAGGTAAAGGTAAATTGTATGATTCCATTTCAGTCCAGTGAGGGAGATCATTTGATGAAAAATAATATGTCATAGACCTCAGTTGTGCCGACCAATAATACAACATAAAATTTGGACATTTCAGACCTCCACGATCAAATGGTAAATATAATAAAGACAAACGTAATCTAGCCCTCCTGTTGTTCCATATAAATTCCACTAACTTTTTTTTTATTCTTGAGAATAGATCTAAGGGTGGTGATAAGGGAATGTATTGAAATAAATAAAGTATTTTAGGTAAAATATTACTTTTAAGTATATTGATTCTCCCGATCATCGACATTGGTAGTGACATCCATCTCTGAGTTAACTCATTGATATCTGACATTAAGGCTTCATAGTTGACACTGGCGACTGATTCTAGCTTAGGCATAATTTGGATTCCTAAATATTTAAACTGATTTACAACATTGAATTGATTTACCTCAGGGGCTGGGTAATTTCTCTGGGTCTCATTTAGCATTAATATTGAAGATTTAGTTTTATTTATTTTATATCCTGATATTTCCCCAAAATTCTTTATTAAATTCAACAAGGTTGGAATTGATTTTTTTAGATTCGACATAAACAAAATTATGTCATCGGCGTACAGGGAGATTTTATGTTCTGTTGGTCCAACTTTAATTCCATATATTTGTGAATGTAAACGTATCGCTATAGGTTCAATTGCCATAGTAAACAGTAAAGGTGAAAGTGGACAGCCTTGTCGACATCCTCTATTGATTTTTATTGGTTTTGAAATATTGTTATTTGTTAGGATTTCTGCTGTAGCATTATTGTATATTATTTGAACCCATTTTATGAAATTATTTCCAAGTCCAAACCTTTGTAGGACTTCAAAAAGAAAGGGCCATTCAACTCTATCAAAGGCCTTTTCGGCATCCAATGATAGGAGAGCTGTATCCGGTGCTTCTTTATTAAAATAAATAATATTAAATAGTCTTCTTACATTATGGAAGCCTTGTCTACCCTTTATAAAGCCATTCTGATCTCGATTAATAATATTTGGTAAAATTTCTTGTATAGGTCTTGCTAAAATTTTACAGATTATCTTAAGGTCGGCGTTTAATAGGCTTATTGGTCTCATATTTTCACATTTATTAGAGGGCTTACCTGGTTTTGGCAGCAGTATAATTAAGGCATTATTTATGTATGATGGTAAATTATTATTTTGAAATGCTTCTAAAACCATTTCCAAAAAAGGTTTTATTAATTTATTCTTAAATTTTTTATAAAGGTCAACTGGAAGACCATCTGGTCCTGCACTTTTTCCTGATTTCATATTATCAATGGCTAGCCCAACTTCTTCTTGACTAATTTTAGACTCCAATATCTCCCTGTTTTCATTTGGAATACACGGTATAGATAGTTCGTTCAAAAACCCATTTAGTTTTGTTAAATCAGGTTCATTTTTGGTATCATATAATTTTTCATAGTAATCTCTAAAGGCTCTATTAATTTCTAAAGGATCTATAACTACCTGTCCATTACTTATAATACTGGTAATTGGTGTTTTAATTTCCAATTGTTTAATCTGCCATGCTAATAATTTTCCTGATTTTTCACCTTGTTCATAAAAAGATTGTTTCAATCTTAGAAGACTCGAGGCAGCTCTATTCGCTGATTTTTTGTCGTATTCAGCTCTCAAAATCAGTAATTCATTCTCCAACCTTGGGTCACTTCCTGCATACACTTTTTCCTGAAGATTTTTTATTTTATGTTCCAATTTAGCTCTCTCCTCTCGAGTCTTCTTAGATTTTGATCCTGTATAACTAATAATATGTCCCCTAATAAAAGCTTTGAAAGCCTCCCACTTTACACATGCTGATGTTTGTGTAGTATTGATGTCAAAGAACTCGTCTATCTGTTTTTCTATATACTTGACAAATTCCTCATCCTGAAGCCATTTATGCTGAAATTGCCATCTACCTGATTCCTTTGTCAATTTTTTATCTACATATATTAGACAACAGGGTGCATGATCAGAGATCACGATGTTATCATAAAAGCAGTTTTGAATCTTGGACCTTAATTCTGTGGAAATCAAAAAGTAATCAATACGTGAGAATGTCTTGTAGGTACTGGAATAACAAGAATAGGCTTTAACTTGTGGTTTCATTTCTCTCCATATATCTAACAATCTCAATTCTTTCATAAAATGATTAATAGTCATCCTACATCCAATGTGCGTACAATCCAGTCCTGTTGATCTATCCACACCTGGATTCAATGTACAATTAAAATCCCCTGCTATTATATGTTGCCCTGTAAGTGATGATAAGATGAGAAATAAATTAGCAAAGAACTTCTGATCATCTATATTGGGACCATATAAGTTCACAAGATTTATATTTTCTAATAGCAAAGAACCTTGAATGATTACATATCTTCCAAATTTGTCTCCAATTACATTTTTCACTTGAAAAGGAACTGATTTATGTATGAGAGTCATAACTCCCCTGGCTCGGGATGAAAATGAAGAGGTGAATACACTTCCCTGCCATCTACTCCTAATTCTTTTAACATCCTCCTCTATCAGATGAGTTTCTTGTAAAAACACAATTCTTGAACCCATGTCCTTTATTTTATTCATAACTTGTTTAAGTTTTTTTAAATTTTGTAGACCTCTGCAATTCCATGAAGTTAAATTAAGATTAACACTTTGGTCCATGATCAATAGAAAGTTTGGGATTACCTTGCAGTGTAAACATGCTCATACAGAGAAGCAAAAACATGAGTGGTTGAACATTCATCCTACAAACTACACACAAACAAATTTCCCCTTCCCACACTTGTGGCAAACCCCCCAAAATCAAAAGAAAAATTCTGTCTCCCGATATAGCCATCGACCGTTCCACACCCACGGGGAACAGCCTAAGCCACTCCTTCTTCATCCTCCCAATCACCCTAACTCTACTGCTTTTAATGACGTAACATTAACTCTCCTCTGTAGTTTTCCAACTTAACTCCAAAATTTTTAACAACTTTGTACATCATAGTTTTTTTTTTAAATTTTTAACAACTTTGTACATCATAGTTTTTTTTTTTTTGTTTGTTTTGTTTTTGTTTTGTTTTTTTAATATATAATACAATCTATATTTTGTAAACTTACTATTTACTTCAAGTCAGTCAGATGCCTGTGCAAATGCTTAATTATTCTACCTTATATTTTGTTCATGCTTAGCTCCCACCAGTCTCTTCTTCTTCTTTGATCTTCTTGATGAACTCCTGCGCCTCCTCTGGGGTCTTGAAGATGTGGGTTCTGCCCTCATACGTCGTCAGCAGTCTCGCAGGATAGATTACACCATGACGAATCCCAAGGTTGCGCAGCTCCTTACGTACGGGATCAAACTGCTTCCTCAATTGCTGGATTCCTGTGGCCAAATCTGGGTAGAACCGCACCTGCTGGTCCTGGTGTTTAATCTCTCCTTTAGCACGTGCAGCGTTGAAGATCTTCATCCTGTCTCTGTTGCTAAGAAACTTCATAATTAAGGTCCTCGGCGGTCCCTTATCTCTCCGTGGGCCAATACGATGTGCTTTTTCCAGAACCACTGCTGATTGCAACTCCTCGCTGCCCAGCACCTCCGGAATCCACTTTTCCAGAAAGGAACATACGTCCCGACCTTCTGATTCCTCTGGAAGACCCACCAGCCTCAAATTATTCTGTCTCGACCGAGATTCCAAATCCAAAATATTATCTTCCAGAGATTTATTTTTTTTTTCCAAAGTGCGCACCTTTAATTGAAGACGGGTGACGTCATCTTCAGCACTAGCGAGACGGAGCTCCATCTGCGCCGTTCGTTCTACACAGTCACCCAATTCCTTTCTTATTCCTTCCAGCGCTGTCATAATCCCATCAAATCTAGAGGAAAAGTCCGCTCTCATTGAACTCATGGCAGCCATCAGCGCATCTGCGCCATTCCCCGCAGAAATCGCACCGCCGCCAGCCTCCTCCGCCATATATGGAGCCTTGTTTGCTGCGTCACAGACCTGAAAGTCCGTTAATTTGGACTGTTTCGGCGGCTCGCTTTTTCCTTTTCCTGGTTTTCCAGCCTTAGGCTTCGCCGACATATCCTCGCCCAAATGCTGGGATACGTTCTGTCCCCAATGAGAGAGTTATTTGCCGATTTTTTTCTCCAGGAGCAGAGCAGAGCGAGACACGTCCGTCCTACGTGGCAGCCATAACCGGAAGTCACTATTTATTCATTTTTAAATCATTTGGACCAAAAAAAAGAAGTAATGCACACTTCAGTAAATGGAACAGATTTATTTGGTTCTTATAATCATGGTAAAGGTCTGACAAAATCAAAAAACTCCAAAATTGTAAAACACATTTTTTACACACATCTACATTCTCCATGCATTCGAGTGGAAAAAAAAAACCTCACTACCTAAAAGCAAATTATACAGCAATACATGTTGCGATGTATGGACCTTTTTTATTTCATCCCAGCAGCCAATTTGTTGTGGAACAAAGATAGTTTAAGTAAAAGCATGCAAATTTAATTAAAAAAAGCCTTTTATTACATTTCAGCATCAGTTTTCTCCAACTCTGCGTCAGAATCGATATCATCTGCATCACCGTCCATATCACAACTCTTCTCGTTGTCAGAATTGCCCACAAAATCCTCCTCCTAAAAGTTCTCACCATCCAGACGACCCTGCCAATAGTCCTCAGCTCTTTGGAAATGATGAGCCATTTTCTCATTGCAAGCAAACGGCGTTTCTGAAATCTCAGAAACCTCGGGGGTGATGCGTGGTGTTTGTCTAAGTTTGTGAAGGAAAGCCTCTGTAATTCCGACGTACACCTGTATACATGTAGTTTAATTTGATCAGTCTCTGGAGTGCTGGAAAGAAGCACCTGTTCCAGAGTCTTTTTGTGATCTCTTCAAAGTGGGTCAGAAAGAAATACTTGGACTCCACCGGGCAATCATGGTGGATTTGATCCAAGTGGTTGATCCAACAACCGTCACATATTTCTTCTCTGTATT
The DNA here is from genome assembly GCA_020510985.1 of Pholidichthys leucotaenia. Taxonomy (NCBI): domain Eukaryota; kingdom Metazoa; phylum Chordata; class Actinopteri; order Cichliformes; family Pholidichthyidae; genus Pholidichthys; species Pholidichthys leucotaenia. The sequence goes on from CM035842.1 coordinate 210,209,369, forward strand.
TGCCAATGGTAACATCCAGAAATCTTATCAACCCGAATTTTACTATATCCAGAAACATGGGAAGTAGATGATCTGTCATGTATATTGGGTCACCTTCCTCAAAAACCACGTCGAGGCCTGTAGAGGGAGAACCGTGTGGAGGGTCAGCGGTGTATTCTTCAGCATCCATAGAACGGATCCGCTCCATTGAAGAAGGGAGGGTAGGTGAAGACTGTTGAGGAGGACCCTCGGTATCCAGGGAGCGTGTTTGTGAAGGTGGGCAGTCATCCTCGCTCAGTATTTTCAGAGATGATAATTTTTCCCAAGGGTCTTGTTCAAAACACCCTTGGAGAGTTACACGTGGGTTTGCCTCCATTTTGGCTTGGGGTTAGATGGGTGTTTGGCAGTCTTCTTTTAAATCATTAGGAGGGCGGGATTAGGTGCGGGAGGTCATGGGGGTGGCGTCATCTGGAAAAGCTAGTTTTTTTTCACCATGACCACATCTCTCGCAGTATGGCTGGAAATGAAGAGGGCCTTGAGCTTTTCCCCTTTCTCATCAACCATTTTGACCCACACTGTTGTAGGCAGGCGTAGCACAGTCTGGAACACACTGCATTCGGAATTGAAATACTGCAAGATAAATTTGTCTTTGGATGGGGCGTCACCCGTTGATAGCTGAGGAGCGGTTTGGAAGTACGACCTCCCAGACAGGGACACCTTCATCTCCCAAACACTACTAGCCAACACTCTTCCGGCCATGAATACCGGTAGTTGCTCTTCTTTCACTCGCACTGGCGTCTGGGTCTGTTGGTCTTTTCTAGCAGGCTCGTCTTTCGCCACCGTCTGTTGGTGATGTACGTTGCTTGTTTTCAGATCGGTGTAAATCACGTTTTGCAGTACGCTTAAGTCTGTCGCCGAAAGTGTGGCTTTTCTGGAGAGCGGGCCAAAAGTTTCTCCTTCATCCAATGGTAAAAACACAGTTCGCTACTTGCGTAGTTGAACACATAACCCCATCTACCTCCAGCTTCTAACTGCCATTCCTCTTGAAGACTCACGGTTGCGGAGGTCTGGATGCGCCACAGATAGAACATTCTCTTTTTTGGGCGCTAATCTGGGGCGCTCTATAGCAAGGTGGAGACGGGTGTCTCGCTGATCAGATGAAGGTCACTTGGCCTCTTAGTCATGGTGAGTTTTTTCTGTCTTTTTCCCGAAGATTGTTTAATTTTCCCAATTTTGGGCTACTTATTTTTGCGATTTTCACACGCTCCACCCTGTAGTTTCATTGGTTGATGGTAGGGGCCTGCCTGTAGATCGTTATAGGGGAGGACTCTCCCTCTCTGTTCATTGGATAGAACGACCCTGCATTTGTTGTGTAGATGGATGGTAAAATGGTATGATCTAATGTGTGAGATGCTTTTTGAAAAGTCAATACTCTTTAGCTCTCTACCTACCCACAAGTAATGCGGACTTGGAAACTCGGAAAAGAAGGTAAAAGCCATCGCCTTATTTTTTTTTTAATTAGAATTTGCCACGGTAAATACATTTGCAAATGATAAGGTTTTGAAATAAGATAAGATAAGATAAGATAAGATAAGCCTTTATTAGTCCCACAACGGGGAAATTCCAGGATTGCAACAGCACAGGGATAGCAACACTCAGAGCAACAATCAGAAGGCAAGAAAAAAAAAAAAAAAAAAAAAAAAAAACAAGCAAGCAAGAGCAGCTAATAAACATATGTACGTATTACTATAAAATATATATATATACACACACACACAGACACACAGTGCAGAGCATTGTAGCTGGATGGAATAATATATGAATATATGAACACACAGTGCAGAGCATTGTAGCTAGATGGAATAAATATGTAAATATATAAACACCCACAGTACGGAGCATTGCAGCTAGGTGGAATAAATATGCAAGTATATAAACACACACAGTGCGGAGCAATGTAGCTAGATGGAATAACATGTAGATATATAAATATATAAACACCCACAGTACGGAGCATTGCAGCTAGACGGAACAAATATGCAAATATATAAACACACACAGTGCAGAGCATTGCCGCTAGATGGAATGAAACAGCATAACCGTCTACCCAGCTATCCTGCATGGTATGATTATGTGCCCATACACACTCTCACCCTCCATAGCGACCGGCATGCTCCTAGTTGTATGCCGGAGAGGACCACTGTGTAAGTCTATTGCATCTTCTGCATTCAAAAAACTATTAGTTTGTTACGTCTTTTTTGCTATCTCTGCGAGCAGCCCTGCTTAGGTTGTACAGTCTGACAGCCGTTGGTAGGAAGGACCTACGAAACCTCTCGGTTGTGCACCTGGGATGATGTAGTCTGCTGCTAAATGAGCTCCTCAGTGCATCCAGTATGTCCTGCATAGGGTGGAACTCGGACTCCAGCAGAGATGACAGTTTAGCCACCGTCCTTCTCTCTCCTATCTCCTCCATCGGATCAAGGCGCTGCCCCAGGACAGAGCTAGCTTTCTTAATCAGTTTGTTCAGTCTCTTCCTATCGGCTGCAGTAATGCCACTGCCCCAGCAGACCACTCCAAAAGTGATGGCTGATGCCACCACCGTGTCATAGAATGACTTCAGCAGCGCCCCTTGTACACTTTGTTGTGTACAAGGGGCAAGAAATAAATTGAATAGAATAATTTACCTGTTGGTAAATATCGTGTACAATGTTTTACCATCTGGATGCCCTTTCTTATGTTTTTTTATGTATTATGAAACCAAACCGAATAAACTTAAACTCACTAAATATAACCGACTAACTCGAGTGTGGAAACTGTTGGGGTGAATCGTGAATATTTGTCCTCAGCTCACTTTAGTCTGACTTATTGATCAATCGCTTTTTTATTTAGTGATTGTAGAGTGAAAAATAGTTTGGATCATTGGGAAAAAAACTGAATGGAATGTTAAAAAATGTCTGTGTTATCAGAAAAAAAACCCCTTTTAAATAACACGATGCTGTTTGAATGACCGACCAACGCTGAAAAATGTAAGCAGCCTTCTGACCCCAGGAGACATGGTTATGATGTTGCTGAGGGGAGGTTAATAGTGGTGTGAGATTTGAAAATTATTAAACAGCGCACATAGAATCAGTGTATTTTAAGTCAATAAATACATAGACAGAAGTACTTTTTGGAAGAGCCGAGATGTTGATCTGTTAAAGTGTTCATTTTTAGTTGTTAAAAGCTTATACTAGTTAAACCAATATTTTCAGAATTCAGTTTGTTTTTCTTAGAGCCTAAATGTGTTGGTAACAATTCTTCATGTAGAAGGATCTTTAACCGCTTTATAGACAACCTCAGGCCTTAGATCCCCAGTCTGAGAAATTGTTGAGCCCAAGGTAGAGACAAAGTTGGTTATGCAATATTTATTTCTGTTGGAAAAAAACAATAAATTCTAAACATGATGCCCGATCTGCCGGGCATCACTACTGTGTATCACTACCACGTGCTGTGATAGACATTTGTGTTAAGTGGCAAGTTTTGCTTTGTTTCGCTTTGTTTCACACTTTACAATTTAATATCATGCCATTTTATTTGTTCATGCGCCTCATAGTACAAACAAAATTAAAAAAAAAACAATAAGAACATACAAAAAAAAGTTTATTCTTTGGTTTGTACAGCTGTGTAGGTATAACACAGAATATTCTGCGGAAAATATAAAATGGTTATATATGAGGGAGGAATGTCACCACAGATTAAACCGACCTTTTTCAAAAAAGTAATAAATGGTTGAAGCAATCATGCTGAAGCAGGTTTGTGTGAATATAACTACCAGTTTCAAAGTCAGCGTTTGTATCAACACCGTGCAAACATGTAAATTGTTAATACAGAGATAAAAAATACCCTTGCGCAGAAAAGATTTTGTGACTTTTTTCTCACACACACACATATATATATATATATATATATATATATATATATTAATATTGAACCGTCAGTGACCCCTGACTGTGGTGAGCTTACTCTCGTGTCCCAGCTTGCTACTCAAATCTCCAAGAGAAGTTTATTTAATACGACGCTTGAAAAGGAATAAACAAATAAATATCTCCAGTTAATTACATAGGTCAGGTCAGGGGCAGGTCAGGTCAAAGGTCACCATCCATCACATTTTGACATAAAGTGTATCCAGTATCTCTAACTTCTGCCAATTTCACCAGTCAAATTTGTCTCTGGCACGCAAACACTCAGTCTAACCAGTCAAATGCATCGCTGCACCGTGGTCACTTCCGTGTTTACAGTGAGTATTAATGGAAAACATCAGAAAAAACAGAGTGTGTGATTTTTAAAAAAACACTCACCCGCGAGGTTTCCAACACCGTCCCTTCCTCCGTCTCCCCCAGTGGATGTCTCACCATGTCTCCATCCTGACCGCATGCACAAAGTGCTGGGTTTGTATTGAAAATCGTCCGCCTGCCCCAAAAGCACCCGGTCATGGGAGTGCGCGTGAGGACAGATGCCATAAAACCACAAACAAAATGAGCAAATCTAACACTACAGCCGGTGTTTGATCAGTTTATACATCTTTAGAGGTAAAGTCATTACTACATGTGGTCAATGAGCTTTAAAGCTATGAATCTCCGGTTTGGACATGGACCAATGCCCCCTCCAATACAATCCAAGAAGCAAAGCAACAGAAGAAGGATCTGGCGGTAGTGTGGTTGGACCTGGCCAATGCCTATGGATCTGTTCTGCATAGACTCATTAAGTATGCCATGGAGTACTTCTACATCCCAGAGAAGGTCCAGAGAGTAGTATTAGCCTACTATGAGCACTTCAAGATGAGGTTCACCATCAAGTCATATACCACAAACTAGCAGGAGCTGGAGGTAGGAATCCCAGTGGGGTGCAGGATATCACCAGTGTTGTTCATTCTAGCTATGGAAGTGATAGTGTGTGCTGTCAAGAAGGTTGGCCCAAGAGTAGAGTTAGCTCCAGGACAAGAACTGCCTCCAATTCGAGCTTTTATGGATGACCTAACCTTGGTGAACCAGCGCACTGTCGTGACAGTAGTCATCTTGAAACGGCTGGTGGAGCTGAGTGACTGGGCGAAAGGGAAGACTTGATAGGGAGTTCCACTTAAATCGGGGAATGGAAGTAATTCCATCACTGTCTGACCTACCAGTGAAGAGTCTGGTTCGCTGGTATACCAAAGAACTTTGAGACACTGGAAGAGTGGATGAGATTAAGCAGAAGATGGAAGAAGGACTGGAAGCCATTGATATGTGCGGCCTTCCAGGAAAGTTAAAGTTGTGGTGTCTGCAGTTCGGGTTGATGCCAAGATTGATGTGGCCCCTGACCGTCTATGAGGTAGCTTTGACTCATGTGGAGAAACGTATCAGTGTTTACATCCGTAGATGGCTTGGAATGTCTCGAAACCTTACATCTGTGGCGCTGTATGGCAGAGGAATGAAGGTTCAACTACTGATAAAGTCCCTGTCAGAAGAGTTTAAGGTGGAGAAGTCAAAGCTTCACATGACGCTCAGAGAGTTGAAAGATCAAGCTGTTAGGGATGCGCTCCCTGATGTCAGAACAGGCAGGAAGTGGCAGGCAAGTGTTGAGGTTGTGGAGGCTGAGTCCAGTCTAAGGATCCGGGAGATAGTTGGGGCAACCCAGCTTGACAGGAAGGGCTTGGGGCATGGCAGAATGGTCTGGTGGTCACAGGCAAGTGATAGACAAAAGCGGGACCTTGTTGTGGCTGAGGTTCAGCGGTCAGAGGAGCAGACTCGGATAACTAGAGCAGTATCCCAAGCCCAACAAGGAGCATGGACAAGATGGGAGCAGCTTCAGGAAAAGAGGATGTCATGGAGCGATCTGTGGAGAGCAGAACCAGCCAGAGTCAGCTTTATGCTACGGACAGTCTATGATCTCCTACCAACTCCAGTAAACCTGGCCTGATGGTACGATGAGGAGTTTGACCTGTGTTCAGCATGCTCCCAGCGTAGGACTCTCCAGCACATACTGAGTGCCTGCCGAAGCAGGTTCTCAATGTACAAGTGGAGGCATGACCAGGTGTTGAGAGTAATCAAGGAGGCCATTGAAGTTGCTGTGGAAAAGGTGAATAAGGAAAGGAGGACCACTGCCATCCAAAACATTCACTTCCTTCCAGCTGGGGCTGGGCTAAGATGCCAGGCTCCTCGTCAGGGTCTGGCAAGGGGCCTCCTACAAGGCGCAAACGAGTGGCAGTGTCAGGTAGATCTGGACAAGGCACTTCAGTTCCCAGGAGAAATTGCTCTCACAAGGCTGAGGCCTGATGTGGTGATAACACTTAGAATGACAAGGACAGTGACCATTGGAGAGCAAACAATTCCATCCATCCATCCATCTTCTACCGCTTTTCCGGAGGTCTGGGTCGCGGAGGCAGCAGTTCAAGCAGAGAAGCCCAGACTTCCCTCTCCCCAGCCACCTGCTCCAGCTCTTCAGAGGGGATACCAAGGCGTTCCCAGACCAGCTGGGAGACATAGTCTCTCCACCGAGTCCTGGGTCTGCCCCGGGGTCTCTTCCCAGTGGGACGTACCTGAAACACCTCAAGTGGGAGGCGTCCAGGAGGCATCCTAATCAGATGCCCATACCACCTCAACTGACTCCTTTCAATGTTGTTCAATGTTCAATGTTCAATGCAAACAATTCCATGGGAAGATAATATTGAAGAGGCCTATGAAAGGAAGAAGGAGAAATATGAAGAGCTGTTGTTACAGTGCTTGGAAAGAGGGTGAAAGCCACATTGCTATGCCTTTGAGGTTAGCTGTCGAGGGTTTATGGCTCATTCTATGATGGCATTTTTACGATGCCTAGGGATAGGAGGCCAGAAGAAAGCTGTGTGTAAGAATCTGGAGGAAGCAGCTTAAGCAGGATCCACCTGGATTTAGTGGAAGAAGTAAGAAGCAGTGCTTGCGGTGTAGCCGACCAGTTGAGCACGTCCCCAGACGTGGGTGACGTGGGCCCACCCCCCTTTAATAGTGGTACTAGGAATAATGGGCCGAAACCACTGGGGGGGGGGCTCCTAGGTGAGGACTCAACTGGTTGTAGCAGGAGTGATGTAGTATGTCAGCCTGTCTGCTCATCATAATTCAGCCACGTTGGAGGGTTTTCAAGCATGAACCGCCTTTTTAAGATCATGCCACAGCATCTCAATCAGATTCAGGTCAGGACTTTGTCTAGGCCACTCCAAAGTCCTTATCTTGTTTTTCTTAAGCCATTCAGAGGTGGACTTGCTGGTGTGTTTTGGATCATTGTTCTGCTGCAGAACCCAGGTGTGCTTCAGCTTGAGGTCACGAACAGATGGCCAGACATTCTCATTCAGGATTTTTTGGTAGACAGCAGAATTCATGGTTCCATTTACCACAGCAAGTCTTCCAGGTCCTGAAGTAGCAAAACAGCCCCAGACCATCACACTACCACCACCATATTTTACTGTTGGTATGATGTTTCTTTTCTGAAATGCTGTGTTAGTTTTACGCTGGATGTAGTGGGACACACAGCATCCAAAACGTTCAACTTCAACTTTATCTATATAGCGCCATTTCACAACAACAGTCATCTCATAGCACTTTCAACTGTAGGGGGAACCCCCACAGTTGCAGAAAGACCCCAGCAATCAAGCGATCCCCTGTGAGCAAGCGCTTGGCGATGGTGGAGAGGAAAAACTCCCTTTTAACAGGAAGAAACCTCCAGCAGAACCAGGCTCAGGGAGGGGCAGTCATCTGCTGCGACTGACTGGGGGGTGAGGGGATAGAGAAGATGAAAAGAACAGACATGTAGAGAGCAAACAGCACGATGGGGACTCAATCTCTGGGAGAGAACAAACAGATGTTAATGACCAGCAAAAAAAAATGTATTTCATTGAGAGAGAAGAAAGGAGTGAGGCCCAGTGCATTATTGGAGGTCCCCCGGCTGACTAAACCTACTAGCAGCATAACTAAGGGAGGGCTCAGAAACACATGATCCCTCCCTAGTTGTAGGCTATATCAAAAAGGAAGGTTTTAACCCTATTCTTAAAAACAGAGATCAAGTCTGACTCCCGAATCCAGATTGGCAGCTGGTTCCACAGTAGAGGAGCTTGATAACTGAAGGCTCTGCCCCCCATTGTACTTTTGGAGATTCTAGGTATTACAAGTAATCCTGCATTTTGGGAGTGAAGTGCTCTGTTAGGATAATACGGTAGTATCAGATCTTTTAAATAAAAAGGGGCCTGATTGTTTAGAGCTTTGTAAGTAAGAAGAAGGATTTTAAACTTAATTCTAAACTCTATGGGAAGCCAATGAAGGGAGGCCAGAACCGGAGAGATATGATCTCTCTTTCTAGTACCTGTTTGAATGAATGAATCTTTATTTCGGATAGATTAAAAGTAGAGATTAAAAAAGAAACAGAATAATATAACAAAGGGGGAAAGAAAATCCAACAAGGTCAAATTAGACAATAACTCCTCTGATTGTACAGTTCAACATAAGTTATCCGAAATGGGTGATGGCTGAAGCCGCAGCTTATATTGCCCACCCATATTCCATCCAAGAATTCAAAAGAAAAACAAAACAAGAGCGATTACAATTCAGAACATAGCTAAGACAAAATGTGACAAAAAAGAAAAACTAACAACACAACACAGACTGGATATGACAATCCTTATGTGATTTTACATGTCATGTCTAGTACCTGTTAAAACTCTTGCTGCAGCATTTTGGATCAACTGAAGACTTTTTTAGAGATGTTTTAGGACAACCTGATAATAAAGAATTACAATAATCTAATCTAGTGCTAACAAAAGCGTGGATCAGTTTCTCAGCATCACTCTGAGACAAGATGCTCCTAATCTTGGCAATATTATGCAAATGATAGAAGGCAGTCTTCGAAACAAATTTAATATGTGAATTGAAAAACAGATCTTGATCAAAAATAATTCCAAGGTTCCTCACAGAGCTATTGAGAGAAAGAGTAACCACATCCAAATTGAAAGTTTGATTTGGAAAGGTATTTCAAAGGTTTTTTGGACCAACAAGAATGACTTCAGTCTTATCTGAATTCAATAGCAGGAAATTACAAGTCATCCAAGCTTTGATTTCCTTAAGACAGGCTTCCAACTTGGCTAATTTATTACTATCATCTGTCTTCATTGACAGGTATAATTGTGTGTCATCTGCATAACAATGAAAATGTATACAGTGCTTTCTAATAATGTTGCCTAACTGAAGCATATATAAACTAAAAAGAGCAGGGCCTAGCACAGATCCCTCTGGAACTCCATGACTGAGCTTTGAGTTGAAAGAAAACTCATTATTGACATGAACAAACTGGAACCTATCAGATAAGATCTAAACCACTGCAACTAAGATAAGCCTTTATTAGTCCCACAATGGGGAAATTCCAGGATTGCAACAGCACAGATAGCAACACTCAGAGCAACAATCAGAAGGCAAAAGAAAAACAAGAGCAGCGAGTATACATATGTACATATAAATAAATAAATATATATATATATATATATATATATATATAGACACACAGTGCGGAGCATTGTAGCTAGATGGAATAAATATATAAATATATTGCTCTAAAGGACTCTCTAAAGGACACTCTAAAGGACTGTTTTGAAGCCACCGCCTGGAAGCAGCTCTGCGATCCACATGGTGAGGACATCGATGGCCTCATTCACACCTTCACGGGCTACCTCAGCTTCTGTGTGGACAAATCCGTTCCCACCAAGACCATACGGCGTCACTCAAACAACAAACCCTGGATCAACCCTGAGATAAAAACACTTCTGAGAGAGAAGAAGAGGATCTTCAGGTCGGGGAACAGGGAGATGCTGAAGTCCGTACAGAGGGAGCTGAGGAGAAAGATCAGAGAAGGCAAGGACAGCTTCAGGAAGAAGATGGAGGACAAGCTGCAACAGAGCGACATCAGCGGGGTCTGGAGAAACCTCAAAACCATCTCGGGGCTTCAGAATACCTCCCCCCAGGCCACGGAGGGCAGGGAGTGGGCGAACAACCTGAATCTGTTTTTCACTAGATTTGACCAACCGCCCTCCCCCCTGTCTGCACAACAACCACTGCTGCCTCTAAGAAATCAAGTTCTGCTGCCCACTCCCCACTCCACCGACACCCCCCCCACTCCCAACACACAGCCCCCCATCCTGACCCTGACCAAGACCCAGGTGAGGACGGAGCTGAGGAAGATCAAGGCGAGGAAGGCGTCGGGACCGGACGGCATCAGCGCAAAGTTCCTCAAGTCCTGTGCAGACCAGCTGTGTGGGATTGTGACATATATCTTCAACATGAGCCTGAAACTGGGGAGGGTACCACAGCTGTGGAAAACATCTTGTGTGGTACCTGTACCAAAAACTTCCCACCCCAAAGACCTGAACAGCTACAGACCGGTGGCCTTGACGTCCCACTTGATGAAGACCCTGGAGAGACTGCTCCTTGCTCATCTCCGCCCCCTGGTGGAACCAGCGATGGATCCACTCCAGTTCGCCTACCAGCATGGCATTGGGGTGGAGGATGCGGTGATCTTCCTCCTTCACCATTCTCTGTCCCACCTGGAGAAGCCCGGGAATATGGTGAGGATCATGTTCTTTGACTTCTCCAGTGCTTTCAACACCATCCAACCGATGATCCTGAGGGACAAGCTGCTGCGCGCAGGGGTGGACCAGCACCTGTCATCATGGATCCTGGACTACCTCACGAACCGGCCTCAGTTTGTGAGAACCCGGGACTGTTTCCGACACGATCATCAGTAGCACGGGGGCCCCCCAGGGAACGGTGCTGGCTCCCTTCCTGTTCACTCTTTATACTGCAGACTTCTCACACAACACAACACATTGCCATCTACAGAAGTTCTCTGATGACTCTGCGATCGTTGGTCTCATCTCCAACGGAGATGAAGCTGAGTACAGAGGGCTTATCCAGGACTTTGTGGACTGGTGCCATCGGAACTGCCTCCAGATCAACGCGAGGAAAACTAAGGAGCTGGTGGTGGACTGCCGCAGGCATGGGCAGCCCCTCACAGCACCAGTAAATATACAGGGAACAGACATCGAGATGGTGACATCCTATAAGTACCTGGGTGTTCATCTGAACAATAAACTAGACTGGTCACACAATACTGACGCACTCTACAAGAAGGGACAGCGCAGGCTGTTCCTGCTGAGGAGACTCAGGTCTTTTGGTGTACAAGGGGCACTGCTGAAGTCATTCTATGACACGGTGGTGGCATCAGCCATCACTTTTGGAGTGGTGTGCAGGGGCAGTGGCATTACTGCAGCCGATAGGAAGAGACTGAACAAACTGATTAAGAAAGCTAGCTCTGTCCTGGGGCAGCGCCTTGATCCGATGGAGGAGATAGGAGAGAGAAGGACGGTGGCTAAACTGTCATCTCTGCTGGAGTCCGAGTTCCACCCTATGCAGGACATACTGGATGCATTGAGGAGCTCATTTAGCAGCAGACTACATCATCCCAGGTGCACAACCGAGAGGTTTCGTAGGTCCTTTCTACCAACGGCTGTCAGACTGTACAACCTAAGCAGGGCTGCTCGCAGAGATAGCAAAAAGACGTAACAAACTAATAGTTTTTTGAATGCAAAAGATGCAATAGACTTACACAATGGTCCTCTCCGGCATACAACTAGGAACATACCGGTCGCTATGGAGGGTGAGAATATGTATGGGCACATAATCATACCATGTAGGATAACTAAGTAGACGGTTATGCTGTTTCATCCCATCTAGCAACAATGCTCTGCACTGTGTGTGTTTATACAGTATATTTACATATTTATTCCATCTAGCTACAATGCTCAGCACTGGGTGTGTTTATATTTATATATCTATATATTTATTCCATCTAGCTACAATGCTCCGCACTGTGTTTTTATATATCTACATATTATTCCATCTAGCTACATTGCTCCGCACTGTGTGTGTTTATATACTTGCATATTTATTCCACCTAGCTGCAATGCTCCGTACTGTGGGTGTTTATATATTTACATATTTATTCCATCTAGCTACAATGCTCTGCACTGTGTGTTCATATATTCATATATTTATTCCATCCAGCTACAATGCTCTGCACTGTGTGTCTGTGTGTATATATATATATTTTATAGTAATATGTACATATGTATATTAGCTGCTCTTGCTTGCTTGTTTTTTTTCTTGCCTTCTGATTGTTGCTCTGAGTGTTGCTATCCCTGTGCTGTTGCAATCCTGGAATTTCCCCGTTGTGGGACTAATAAAGGCTTATCTTATCTTAAATATATAAACACAGTGCGGAGCATTGTAGCTAGATGGAATAAATATATGAGTATATAAACACACAGTGCGGAGTATTGTAGCTAGATGGAATAAATATATGAATATATAAACACACAGTGTGGAGCATTGTAGCTAGATGGAATAAATATGTAGATATATAAACACACACAGTGCAGAGCATTGTTGCTAGATGGAATAAATATATAAATATATAAACACACACAGTGTGGAGCATTGTAGCTAGATGGAATAAATATATGAATATATAAACACACAGTGTGGAGCATTGTAGCTAGATGGAATAAATATATGAATATATAAACACACAGTGTGGAGCATTGTAGCTAGATGGAATAAATATGTAGATATATAAACACACACAGTGCAGAGCATTGTTGCTAGATGGAATAAATATATAAACACACACAGTGTGGAGCATTGTAGCTAGATGGAATAAATATGTAAATATATAAACACACAGCATGGAGCATTGTTGCTAGATGGAATAAATATATAAACACACACAGTGCGGAGCATTGTAGCTAGATGGAATGAAACAGCACAACCGTCTACTTAGTTATCCTACATGGTATGATTATGTACCCATACATATTCTCACCCTCCATAGCGACCGGTATTTTCCTAATTGTATACCGGAGGGGACCATTGTGTAAGTCTATTGCGTCTTTTGCATTCAATACTATTAGGTTGTCACGTCTTCCATTAAGTCCAACATAGTGTTCTATTCTATCAAGTAGAATATTATGATCGATAGTATCAAAAGCTGCACTAAGGTCTAAAAGGACAAGTACAGAAACAAGTCCATTATCAGATGCGATGAGGAGGTCATTAGTGACCTTCGCTAAGGCTGTTTCAGTACTATGATGGATTCTAAACTCAGATTGAAACTCTTCAAGTAAACCATTTCCCTGCAGGTGGTCAAATAATTGCGTAGCAACAACTCTAAGATTTTTGAAATGGAAGGGAGATTAGAGATTGGTCTATAGTTTGCTAAAGCTCCTGGAGCCAGCGTTGGCTTTTTGAGTAAGGGTTTAATTACAGCAGTTTTAAAAGCCTGCGGTACATGGCCTAAAGTTAATGAAGAATTGATTATATGAAGAATAAAGCTACCAATAAGTGGGAAGACACTCTTTAAATAACCTGGTAGGAATAGGGTCTAAAAGACAAGTTGAAGGCTTGGATGAGGAAACTATTTTGTCTAACTCTAAAAGGTCAATTGGAGTAAACTCATCAAGACAGATATCAGTTGAAGGAGTTGTAGTAGTTACTGTATTTAAGTTAACTGTGGGAAGAATCTGATTGATTTATCTCTGATGGATGAAATTTTATTATTGAAAAAGTTCATAAAGTCCTGACTAGTAAGCTCTAAGGGAATGCTAGGATTGACAGAGTCCTGACTCTTTGTCAACCTGGCTACAGTGCTGAAAAGAAACCTGGGATTATTCTTGTTCTCTTCTATTAATGCAGAATAATAACTCGCTCTAGCTTTTGTAAGAGATTTTTTTTTATAAATTAAAAGATGATTTCTCCAAGTTAAATAGATTTCATCTAAATTAGTGGAGCGCCATTTTCTTTGTAATTGACGAGTCTTCTGTTTTAAGCTACGAGTTTCTGTGTTGAACCAAGGAGTTAGAAATCTCTGATTACACTTTTTCTCTTTTAAGGGGGGGCACCAAGTCTAGAGTCTGATGCAGAGAAGCTGTAACACTATCTACCATGCTATCAATTACAGAAGGAGCAAGCTGTCTATAGCTTATTTTCATTGTGTTGACACATGGCATAAAGGAAACAATCTGCATAAATTTGGTAACAATATCATCTGAGAGGCATCTACTGTAGTAATATTTTTCCTTAGGAGCTAAATAGTCAGAAATAGTAAAATCAAAGGTTAACAGACAATGGTCTGACAGTACAGGGTTATGAGGAGACACTACCAGTTTTTCTATTTCTATGCCATATGTCAGAACAAGGTCCAATGTATGGTGGAGGTAATGAGTAGAATTTCCTACTTTCCGAGAAAACCCCATCGAGTCTAATATTTAATTAAATGCCAAATTAAGGTAATCACTATCTACATCTACATGTATATTAAAGTCCCTTACTATAATTATTCTGATTTCAGCGCTAAATCAGCTAAGAATTCAACAAATTCGGATAAAAATTCTGAGTGGGTTGATGGAGGACGATAAACTATGGCGAATAAAATTGTGTTTAGCCTAAAATTGCTAAAGTGCCCAATACTGAGGACCAGACCCTCAAATGAATTATAACGTGTTTTTTGCTTTACATTAACTAGTAATTTGGAATGGTATATTGTTGCTACTCCTCCTCCACAACCAGAACTTCTGGGATTTTGACAGTTTAAATAACCAGAGGGAGTTGATTCATTCAAACCAACATAATCCTCTTGCCCTAACCAAGTCTCTGTAAGGGATATTAAATCAATCTGATGATCAATTAACAGACTTGGGAGTTAGAGACCTAATATTTAACAAACTGTATTTAATTTTTAAATTATGAGGAGGAAGAGAGGCCAAATCATTCAATTTAGAGGCTTCATGTTTAATTTGAGTTTTACCAACTTTTTGTTTAATCACTTTGGAATTCTTATACATTATATTTTTATTTGCTTTGGAGGGAGCAGACAGTGATTCTCTGATGGGGAAGACAGGGGCTAAGTTGAGGGGTGGCGGATGAAGAGGAGCTGCAGAGAGGCGTGTAAGACTGCGACTCTGCTTCCTGGTCCCAACTCTGAGTTGTCAAGATTTTGGAAATTTGGATAAAAAAGATGTCATATTGTTAGATAAATGAGACACACCATCCAAAGTGGGATGAATGCTGTCTCGTCTCATAAGACCAGGTTTTCCCCAAAATGAGTTCCAATTGTCAATGTAGCCCACGCTGTTTGCAGGACACCACACAGCCAGCGGTTTAAGGATGACAAGCGGCTAAACATATCATCACTGGTCAGATTGGGGAGGGGCCCAGAGAAGACTACAGAGGCAGACATTGTTTTTGCAAAGTCACACACCGATTCTACATTAAGTTTCGTGACTTCCGACTGCCGGAGACGGATGTCATTAATGCCAGCATGAATAACAATTGTGGAGTATTTACAGTTACTTTACAGTTACAGTTACAGTAACTTTTGTCTCGTCAGTTCACAGAGTATTTTCCCAAAAGTCTTGGGGATCATCAAGATGTTTTCTGGCAAAACTGAGATGAGCCTTTTTGTTCTTTTTGCTCAGCAGTGGTTTTCATCTTGGAACTCTGTCATGCAGGCCATTTTTGCCCAGTCTCTTTCTTATGGTGGAGTTATGAACACTGACCTTAACTGAGGCAAATTAGGCCTGCAGTTCTTTGGATGTTGTTGTGGGGTCTTTTGTGACCTCTTGGATGAGTCGTTACTGCACTCTTGGGGTAATTTTGGTCAGCCGGCCACTCCTGGGAAGGTTCACCGCTGTTCCATGTTTTCAACATTTGTGGATAATGGCTCTCACTGTGGTTCGCTGGAGTCCCAAAGCTTTAGAAATGGCTTTATAACCTTTTCCAGACTGATAGATCTCAATTACTTTGTTTCTAATTTGTTCCTGAATATCTTTGGATTACAGTATGATGTCTAGCTTTTGAGGATATTTTGGTCTACTTCACTTTGTCAGGCAGGTCCTATTTAAGTGACTTCTTGACTGAGAACAGGTGTGGCAGTAATCAGGCCTGGGTGTGGCTAGAAGAAATTGAACTCAGCTTTCCAAAGGTGTGATAAACCACAGTTTGTTTATGTTTTAATGGGGGGCAATCACTTTTTCACACAGGGCCATGTAGGTTTGGATTTTTTTTCCCCTTAACAATATTCAGACATGAACAATGTTCATTTAAAAACTGCATTTTGTGTTTACTTGTGTTATCTTTGTCTAATATTTAAATTTGTTTGATAATCTGAAACATTTAAGTGTGACAAACGTACAAAAAAATGAGAAATCAGGAAGGGGGCAAACACTTTTTCACACCACTGCATAAACGTTCGCTTATGATCTGTGTTTTCTTGTTTTTCTGTGTGACCCTCCAGGCTCAGCCTGCGGTCCACGTTCAGGGCCAGGAGCCGCTCACCGCCTCCATGCTGGCTGCTGCGCCGCCTCAGGAGCAGAAGCAGATGCTGGGTGAGGTCACGGTTACAGGCGTTCGTTTCCACCATGAAGCACAATACAGAAACCACACGGGCCCCTCAGGAGGAACTCAAGCACCAACCCTCACAGTATCTAGCAGAATTACAATTTCCTTCAACTTTTTCCTTTTTTTTTTTGTAAAAAATTTGTAATTTTTTTCTTTTTTTGTGAAGATTTTCTCAAGAATTTGCTACATTTTTCCCCCTCATAATTTAGCAACTTTTTTCTCATAAAATTGCATTTTTCTCATAATTTGATTTTTTTCTTGAGAATTTGCAACTTTATTTTATAAATTTGTGGCATTTTTCTTGTAACTTTGTTCTGCTAAATTTGCATCATTCATATGTGTGCTCGCTCAGTTTTCATTCTGTGTAACAGTTACATTTTTCTGAGTTCATCTAAACCAGGAGTCGGCAACCTGTACGACACGAAGAGCCACTGTGAGTGATTTCTGTGTCAAAAAAAGTCTGCATGGAGCCACCAAAATATCTGAGCATAAAAACTGTGGGAAAAGAGCAGAATTATAATCTGGCCTGACGACATCAGGGTTGAAGGTTTTCTTATATAGTCACAGGTTTTATTGTAAATTTGTTGCCTTTTTCTCACAGAGTTGCGACTTTTTCTGGTAGTTTTTTTGATTATTTGCAAAAAGTTTGCCTTTTTTCTTGCAAAATTGTGTGGGTGTTTTTCTCATTAAACTGTATTTTTTTAAATTGTTATATTTTTAGCATAAATATGTTTTGCTTTTTTTCTAAATTTGGCATATTTTTCTTTGCAAATTTAAATCCTTTTTTGAGTAAAATAGAGCATTTTCCATGTAAATTTGTGACATTTTTCCTAATAAAGTTATAAGGTTTTTTCATAAATGATGATATATTTGGCCTAATCTTCTGCTATTCTCATAATACCTGATTGTTACCCTTTTCAGGTAAAAATGTTGCCTTTTCATATAAAATTGCAACCGTTTTCTAATGAAACTGTAGCTTTTTGGGGTTAATTTGTGACTTTTTTTGTTGCCATTTTGTGAGTTTTTTCCCCTCATGAAATTGCAACATTTTCCTTAAATTTCAAGAATGTTTTTTCATAAATTTTGAGGTATTCTCATAAATTTATAGTTTTTCTTTGTACTTAATGGGCTAAACTGCAGCATTTTGTACATAAATTTATTGCATTTTTGTCATAAAACTCCAACTTTTTCCAGTAAATTTATGATTTCTTTTCCAGAAATGTGACATTTTTGTACAAATTTATTGGTATGTTTTCTTCCGAAAATTGCATCAATTTTCCCTAAATTTGCGAGATTTTTTTTCCCCTTTCTTTGCACAAGTTTTCAGAGTTTCTCATTTTCTACTTTTAGGATATTTTTCTCATGAATGATAAATTTCGTGTTCCTTTTCTTGGAAATGTATGAATTTTTTTTCCCCCAAGGCCTCAGGGAGCCACAGTATGAGCAAAAGAGCCATATGTGGCCCCAGAGCCGCAGGCTGCAGACCCCTGGTCTACACAACGACCCAAGTTTGTTGTAATGTTTTAGTTTTGAAGGAGAGAGTTTTTTAAGGCCTTAAAAAAGGTTTTGACCCCCCCCCCCCCCACTTCCTGCCATAGGGTGATCACAAAAACACAGGATGGTACACAATGTTCTGTCAGCATTCCATACCATTCCGCTGGCGTTCCATACATGATCCGTACAGGATGTCATCGAGCCTGTCCGCTCTGTTCTACTAGCTAGCTACAGAATGCCAGTGGCCTTGCAACATTTGTTCCGTACACGTTCTGGAATTTGCAATTAGAAATTAACATTCCATAAGACTTGTAGGTTGTATTTATTTATTGATAATTGCACACATGGAACACGTACGGAATGAATGTTGCAGGACCGCTAGTGTTCCGTAGCTAGCCAGCAGGACTGACAGCAGGCAGGCTCAGTTGATGGAGCACCGACGGAGCATGTTTCATACAGAACGCCAACAGAATGTTCCGTACCGTCCCGTGTTTTAGTAGGCACCCCCACATAGGGCCCTCCAAGACGCCTGAATAGAGCCTGGCTACTTTTCCTCATTTTGCAGATGGGGCTTGAATTGTGCTTCTTCTTTGGTTTGTGTTTTGTGCAGCCAGGAATAAATGTGAATTGTCTTTTAGGTGAGCGCCTGTTCCCGCTGATTCAGGCCATGCACGCGAACCTGGCTGGAAAAATCACCGGGATGCTGCTGGAGATCGACAACTCTGAGCTGCTGCACATGCTGGAGTCCCACGAGTCTCTGCGCTCAAAGGTCGCATGCCGCCACTGCCCGCCGAAAACTGACCAAATTAGAGGACAAAAGTGTCAAATTAATGAGAAGGAATGCCCAAACTAAACTAAAGCATTTCTAAAGTTTTTTTTTTACTTCTGCATAAAATGGTCTTGACAGCCCCCCTCTGGCTCCTCTGTTAACATGACAGTGGAGGCACCAGATGAAGTCAACCAGACTGGACCCGATGTAGACGGAACTGGAAAAAACAGAGAATTGTCCCCCCAGTTCATCATAAACCTTTTTTATATCATGTTACTCAACAGAATGAAATGCATCTCAACCGCCAAGTTTTAAATGTACAAGTGTTTTCTTGCAAATCTGCATTTTTTCCTCATAAACTTGCAACTTTTTTCTTTTAATTATGTGACCTTTTTCTTGTACATCTGCAGCTTTTTCTCATACATTTAAAACTTTTTTTCTCATAAATTTGCAGCTTTTTTCTTTTAAATCTGCAACTTTTTTTCTTGTACATCTGCAACTTTTTTTTTATCAGAAAAGTGGAATTTTTTTCTAGTAAGTTTGGGTTTTTTTTATTGTAAATTTGCAACTTTTTCCTCATAAATTTGCAGCTTTATTCTTTTAAATCTGCAATTTTTTCTTGTAAATTTGAAACTTTTTTCTTGTAAATTTGCAGCCTTTGTATTGCAAATTTACAACTTTTTCTCATAAATTTTCAGCTTTTTTTTTTTTAAATCTGCAACTTTTTTTGTGTATCTGCAACTTTTTTTTATCACAAATTTACAACTTTTTTCTAGTAAATTTGCAGGTTTTTTATTGTAAATTTGCAACTTTTTCCTCAAATTTACAGCTTTTTTCTTTTAAATTTGCAACTTTTTTCTTGTAAATTGCAACATTTTTATCAGAAATTTACAACTTTTTTGGAGTAAATTTGCAGCTTTTTATTATAAATTTGCAACTTTTTTCTTATAAATTTAAAATGTTTTTCTCGTAAATTTGCAACTTTTTTCCTGGTAAATTTGCATTTTTTTTTTCTTTTAAATCTGCAACTTTTTTCTTGTACATCTGCAACTTTTTTTATCAGAAATTTGCAACTTTTTTCTAATAAATTTGTGGCTTTATGATAAATTTGCAACTTTTTCTTATCAATTTAAAACTTTTTTCTCATAATTTTGCAGTTTTTTTCTCATAAATTTACAGCTTTTTATTGTAAATTTGCAGTGTTTTCTCATGAAATTGCAGCTTTCTTCTTGTAAATTTGCAACTTTTTTCTAGTACATCTGCAACTATTTTATTAGAAATTTCCAACTTTTTTCTAGTAAATTTGTAGCTTTTTTATTATTAATTTGTAACTTTTTTCTCATAAATTCAAAACTTTTTTCTCATAAATTTTGCAGCCTTTTTCCTGGTAGATTTGTAGTTTTTTTCTTTTTAATTTGCAACTTTCTCTTGTAAATTTGCAACTTTTTTCGTCATGAAATTGCTATTTTTTCTTTAGAAATTCACCTTTTTTGTCATAAATCTCAAACTCTTATTGTAAATTTGTAACTTTTTTCTTCGAAATTTGCAGCAATCATATGGTTGCCACTTTAATTTTTATTCTGTGCAATTGATTACATTTTCTTTGTTCATTTGGATAATGGCTCAAGTTTTTATAGTGTTTTTGTTTTTAAGGGTTTGAACTCTTCTTTATTACTAATACAGGTACATCTCAAAAAATTAGAATATCATGAAAAAGTTCAATATTTTTTGTCACTCATTTCAGAAAGTGAAACCCATATATTATTTAGCTCCAACACCAGCAGATGACATGGTTCCTCAAATCATCACTGACTGGAAACTTCACGCTAAACCTCAAGCAACTTAGATTCTGTGCCTCTCCACTCTTTCTCCAGACTCTGGGACTTTGATTTCCAAATGAAATGCAAAATTTACTTTTATCTGAACAGAGGTCATCTGCTGGTGTTGGTCCACTGTGTTTTATCAAGACTCAAGTCAGCACAGTTGTCTACCAGGAAATTTTAGAGCACTTCATGCTTCCTTCTGCTGACAAGCTTTATGGAGAATCTGATTTCATTTTCCAGCAGGACTTGCCCCCCCCCCCCCCCCCCCCCACACACACACACACTGCCACCACCACACACACTGCCAAAAGTACCAAAACCTGGTTTAATGACCATGGCATCACTGTGTTTGATTGGCCAGCAAACTCTCCTGACCTAAACCCCATAGAGAATCTATGGAGGATTGTCAAGAGGAAGATGAGCGACAACAGACCCAACAATGCAGACGAGCTGAAGGTCACTATCAAAGCAACCTGGACCTTCATAACAACTCAGCAGTGCCACAGGCTGATCATCTCCATGCCACACCACACTGATACAGTAATTAATCCAAAAGGAGCCCCGACCAAGTATTGAGTGGTACATGGACAGACTTTTAAGTCGGCCAACATTTCTATTAAAAACTATTTTTAAAATTAATTTTATGTAATATTCTATTTTTTTGAGAAACTGAATTTGGGGTTTTCATGGGCTGTAAGCCATAACCATCAAAATTAAAATAAATAAACACTTGGAATATATCACTCTCTGTGTAATGAATCTATATAATATATGGGTTTCACTTTTTTTGAATGAATGAATCTTTATTTCGGATAGTACAGGTTAAAAGAAACTGAATAATATAACAAAGGGGGAAAGAAAATCCAACAAGGTCAAATTAGACAATAACTCCTCTGATTATATAATTCAACATAAGTTATCCGAAATGGGTGATGACTGAAGCCGCAGCTTATATTGCCCACCCATATCCCATCCAAGAATTAAAAAGAAAAAAAAAAAAGACAAGAGCGATTACAAATCAAAAACAAAGCTAAGACAAAATGTGACAGAAAAAAAAAAACTAAGCTACAACACAACACAGGCTGGATATGACAATCCTTATGTGATTTTACATGTCATCTTGGATATATGTTTGGAGTATTTCTTCCTTTAGTTTTTGCTTAAATTGTCCAAGCGTTGTACATGATTTTAATTCAGGTCCAAAATCGTTCCATAATCTGACTCCTTGCACTGAAACACAGTGTTGCTTGGTGGTAGTTCTCACTGAAGGTTTTTGAAATATGCATGTTCCTCTAAAATGATATTGTTTCTCCCTTATTTGGAACAACTTTTGGATATTTGCGGGCAGTGATAGATTCTTCACTTTAAACATTATTATTGCAGTTTTAAAGTCAACCAGATCTTTCAACTTGAGAGCTTTTAATTTAAGAAAAAGTGGATTTGTTGGTTCCCTGTAAGCTGCTTTGTTTATTATTCTAATAGCTCTCTTCTAAAGCATAAAGACTGGATATATGTTTGTTTTATATGTATTTCCCCATATTTCAGTACAATATGTCATGTATGGGAGTATTAATGAATGATACAAGGTATATAGTGTGGGTTGATTCAGCAAATATTTCACTCTGTGTAATATTGCAATTGATTTGGATATTTTACCTTTAATATAATTAATATGTGACTTCCAATACAGTTTATTATCAATTATTACTCCAAGAAATTTAGTTTCAGATACCCTTTCAATCTCTACACCATTTACGCTGAGTTTAGATACTGAGTTGTTGTGATGGTTGTTAAAGACTATAAATTTTGTCTTACTTAAATTGAGCGTTAATTTATTTGAATCAAACCACAGTTTAAGCTTTCCTAATTCCTTTCCGAGTGTATCCAGAAGTTGTTCCAAATTGCTTCCACTGCATAATAGATTAGTGTCATCGGCAAACAATATTAAGTCCATTTTTTCTGAAACTTTACATATATCATTTATATACATATTGAATAATAATGGCCCCAAAACTGAACCCTGTGGGACTCCACAAGTAACCTTCAGTAACTGAGTTTTTGTTACCAACACATACATACTGATATCTATTCTTTAAGTAACTACTTAACCAGGACAGTGCTACCCCTCTAATACCACAATTTTGTAGTTTCCTTAATAATAAATTATGATCCACTGTATCAAATGCTTTTTTAAGATCCAGGAATACCCCAACTGAATACTCTTTATTTTCAATGGCAGTTAATATTTTTTCTATGAATTCCATTAGAGCAAATGCAGTTGTCCTCTTGTGTCTGAACCCATATTGCTGCTCACACAATAAATTATTCTTCAGTATGAAGTTGTCAATTCTCTCATAGAATATTTTTTCAAGTATCTTGGAAAATTGCGGCAATAGTGAAATTGGTCTATAGTTTGAAAGTTCCCCTCTGTCACCCATCTTGTATATCGGAATTACTTTAGCTATTTTCATTGCATTGGGAAATATACCTGTTTGGAGAGACAGGTTACAGATATACGTCAGTGGTTTCACTAAGCATTCAATAATAGTTTTGACTAAGAGCATGTCAATACCATCACAGTCCATAGATGTTTTACTTTTAAACGATTTAACAATTTCAATGACCTCTCTCTCGTCTGTGTTCTTTATGAAAATGGAGTCTTTTATAGCAGTGTTATTGCTTATTGTATCATCTGTAGGCGCCGTAATGGGTATTTCTCGAGCCAAATTAGGACCAATGTTAACAAAAAAGTTATTAAATTCATCTGCAGGTGAAGCTGCATTCACACTCTGAGTCGTTTTATTATTTTTTGAAAAATCGGTTGGGTAGCTTGCATTTCTGCTTTTATTTCCAAGAATACTGTTAAGTATTGTCCATGTATTTTTAATATTGTCTCTGTTTTTCTCCAGTTCTTTACTGTAATAGTCTCTCTTACTACATCTTATTATATATGTTAACTTATTTTTGTATGTTTTATACCGTATATATGTTATATGTTTTATATACTTTCTGAAATGAGTGACAAAACATATTGAACTTTTTCATGATATTCTAATTTTTTGAGATGTACCTGAAAAGGACCCCCTAAACACAATCAAAAAGTGTCAAATTTATGAGAAGAAAGTCATAAATTTCCAACAGTTAGTTGAGCCCTGGTCTAGCACCTCTGCTTCAAACATTCTCTTTAAATTCTGTGGAATGCATGTATCTGCTGTTTTCTGTCAGACCTCCATTGGTGTGGATGTATGCATGCATTTAATTTGATTTATTTTTGGTACAGGTAGAAGAAGCAGTCGCTGTGCTGCAGGCCCACCAGGCGAAGAAAGATGCCACCCAGAAGGTCGGCAGCATCACACCAACCGCTGCTGCTGCCACATCTTCCTGAAGATGGCACAACAGAAACTTGGTACGAATGACTTACTACACTCAGACCGTTTCTGGCTCCATATTTCAGGCCTCTGTCTAGGTTACAGTACCTATCCCGTGTAAAATCCTGAAAAGCATTGTGTGCATCCAACTGAAATCTTTCCTCGATGACCGTGCAGTTCTGGAGGTGTTCCAGCTCGCCATAGCACCATAGCACTGAGTTTTCAATGATTTTTTTCTAGCTACTGTCTCTGGTGACTGTGTACTGCTTGTACTTTTAGACCTAACAGCTGCCTTTGACACAGTGGACCATGACATCCTCATCTCCCACTAGGAGCAGTGGGTGGGCATCACAGGCTTCATTGGTTTAGGTCCAACCTGTCTGACCTCCCCTGGGGAGTACCTCAAGGCTCCATTCTTGGGCCTCTCTTTTTTCTTTGTATTTTTTTTTTTTTTTTTTTTTTTGCCACTTGGCTCAATTTTTAGGAAACATGGTAGGACCTTTCATTTTTATGCTGATGACAGCCAAATTTATGTCCCTCTGAAGCAGACTAGTACGAGTGTTGTCCAGCCTCTCCTTGACTGCCTCAGAGACATCGAGGTGGTGGAGGGCACTGAATTTTTTGACTTTCAGTGAGAAAAAGACTGAAGTCATATTGGAGTTAACATTAACTGGAGGCCCACGGGCCACATCCAGCCCGCGTGAGCTTTCCATCCAGCCCCCAGAATATTGCTGAATTCAGGAATAGTTTATTTCAACCTTTTTCATTAATTAATTTATATTTATGAAAAGTTCTGATAGATGGTCACATTTCTGAGTGTAAGTGAATGCAGCGTCAGATTACGTGCCCCTTCCTTCCTGGAGAGTGGAGGAGATGGGCTAGCTGTAGCTCTTCTACAGGTAACCTATGGCTTGGCTTTGTTATTATTATTATTATTATTATGCAAAATTCTGAATATATTTGGGACTTTCTGAAATTATTTGTTATAGCAGAGAATGCGTACCTGCCAATATTTAGGTTTTAAAAAACGGGAGGTTTCACTGTGGTGGTGGGGAGTTGAAATATAAAAACTTATATAATACCAGGAAGGACTGTATGTTTGGTCATTTTAATTAATTTTATGAATTTAGTTTTATTTTATTTATTTTTTGAGAATCAGAGTTGAAATCATTGTTCTATTCTGGTTCTGCATATTAAGATTATGTGAAAAAGTCACAATTTTACCAGAAGATTACCAAATTTGTTAGGAAAAACATAGTAAATTCATTTAAAAATAGACATAAATCTAGTGAAAAAAATCCACAGATTGTTGTAGGAAAAGGTAATAAATTTACAAGAAAAATGTCTGAAATTTATGAGAACAAATTTCAAATGTACAACAGTCCCAAATTTACAGCGGCAAAAACAAAAATAATGAGAAAAAAGTTAACAATTAAGTGACAAAGATCAAATATATAGTACAACAGAAAAGTCCTAAATTTACAAGAAATCTGTCATGTGTCAAGGAAGAGGACCCAAACACGAGGTGAATTTCATATACCATTTATAATGAAAATAAGAAACAGGGACAGAACATAATACAGCTCATGGGCTGAAACAAAAAGTACGACTAGGTGAGGCTAAGACACACACACGACGAGACAAGGTTACGGTACAAGGCTAAGGTTACCAGACAGCAAAACAGGCTAGGCAGAAGTGTGTATAATACGCCGACATGAGACAAGGACACCGCCCAGGACAAAGACTCACACTGGCATAAATACACAACAGGTAATCAACAAACACAGAACAGGTGGGAACAATCACAGGCAACTGGAGACAGCAGGGAAGTGGCTACAGGTACAGGAAACATGACAGACTGAGACAAAAGAGTAAAGAGGAACACATGAGACAAGACTGCAGGACCACGACAATGATAAACATGCAGGACAAAGGACAAAGCAGGGAATAAATGATAAAGCACCTAAACTGAGACATAATGACATGGAACACAGAGAAACCCAGAATATCAAACTCAAGGTGAGAACGTGGGCTGAGCCCATGTCCTGGTTATCACAAAATACTTGAACTAGAAAGTAAGGTGAGGACATGGGCCCAGCCCACAGCTTGACACAGACTGTCAAGAATCAAATCAAATAATAATATATCATTTAAAATAAAATTAATATTGTGTCCTGTTTTACGAGAGCATCAGGTCCTCACAGTGTCTGCTGAGAAAAACTCTTGGACAGATATACAGTAGTTGATGACCCCTGACCCAGTAGCACCAGAAGCACTTCCTGTGTCCACCTTTCCTTTCTGGCCCCAGACCATAGGTCTGTCATCACTCTGCTCTGAAGCTCAATAAACATGGAAATATATTAGTAAAATCAGTTTTTTTCCAACTCAGATGGTCTAAACGTGACGTAGAAACAGTAATTAATGCTTTGATGACCTCTGGCCTGTGACACGACATCAGTTTAGAGATGATCAGACCTTCTCAGCTGTGGCTCCTAAACTCTGGAATGAGTCGCTGCTGCACACCAGACTCCTCAGTCTTTACTCATTTTATTCCCTTTAACCCAAACAGTGACCTTGACTTTATTCATTTACTTTGTTTTAATTAACCCTGATTTTTTTTACATTTTAGTTTTAATATTTTTATTTTCTGTCTTTTATGTTCTTGGTGTTGATTCCTGTCTGTTTTTTCTGCCTCTCTTATTCTGCAGCACTGTGTTCAGCCATTTTTAAAGTGCTCTAGAAATAAAGTGGGATGGTAGAAACCAGTAGACACAAATGCTACGGACCCCTCGGCCACTAGGGGGCCCTCAAGCTACAACCCTTAATATGTTTCTTGGCTACTTTTTTCTTGTAGATTTGCCATTCTTTCTTCAATATTTGCTGCTTTTTTGTTGTAAATTTGACTTATTTTCTTGTAAATTTGGCGTTTTCTCACAGGTTTGTGGCTTTTTTCGTCTATATTTGCAACTTTTTTGTTGTGAATTTGTGACATTTTTGTCACAAATTTGCTGCTTTTTTTCTCATGAATTTGAACCCTTTTTTGGTCAAAAATTTGCTTTTTTTGTCTTGTAAATATGTGACCTTTTTTTCTAAATTTGCTGTTTTCTCACAAGTTTGTGTTTTTTTTTCTTGTAACTTTTCCAGCTTTATTCTTGAAAATTTATGGGAAAAAAGTAAATTCACAACATTTTTCTCATAAATATACAACTTTTTCGAATAATTTGTGACTTTTTTGGTGAATTTGCAGTTATTTTCTCCTAACTTTGCAAATTTTTCCTAATAAATGTTTGACTTGTTCCTTGTAAATTTGAACATTTTTCCTCCTAAATTTGCTACTTTTTTCCATTATAAATTGTAAAATTAAAGCCCCTCCCCCCAAAAGCTAGAAATGTTCCTGATTACATCAAAACTGTCATAAATACAAATTATAAATAAATGTTAATAAAGCATTTTGTATTTTTTTACAGATGTGAAGAGACGCTGCACTGAGTCCTCTGAGCAACTGAGGAAAAAACAAGAAAAAAAAAAGTAATTTTAAGCTACTTGAAGACTGAGAGCTATTACAGAGCGTCGTTTTCTGTTTCTGTAACACTTTTAAACTACAGACTCCAAAGGAAAGAAGATGACTCCTTTTGTGGCAAAAGAAGAGAAAGTTTTTCCTAAAAAGATGAAGCGAGAGCCTGGTTCTTCCTGTTTGCTTCAACTTGATGGACTCATGTCATTGTGGCTGTGTGCTGTTCTAATAAAGGCATGACATATCAAGGTTACCCATATGATGTTTTTAATTGTGTGAAGTATTGTAGCACACACAAACGTCATTACACTTTTTCCACAATTGCTGCAGCACATTTTTTGAAAGCTGCAGCTGCTCTCTTAGCACAACCTTAAGCTGACTCAGTTAAATGTACAAATCTGTAGCAACCTATTTGGCAAAACTCGACACACATTCTCACTCTTTAAAACTAATTTCTCATTGTGATGCACATGAGCTGCAAAATGGTGGACACAGGAGGCCCACGGTAAACACAAATGATGTTCGCCCATTGCTTCGCAAACATGACCATGACGTTCAGGGCTGAGAAGTTGGTCTGGGTTTGTGTGCGGAGATGACTTGTCAGGCCAATCCTGGAACAGAACAACCATTCCAGGATTGGCCTGACAAGTTATCTCCGGACACAAACCCAGACCAACCTGCCCAGCAAACCTGGGATCATTGCAAGATGGTGTACATTGATGGGAGGTTAGCATGTATTCCCACTCTGGTCAGGAACTTTATCTTGCCATCTAATGTTCATCAGTCGATAAAGGCATGTCATGAAGAAGTGGTTCAGTTGTTTTGTGTGTCTTGCATAGACAGTCCACGTCTCACAACCATACAGCAGGGTAGTGATGACAGCTGCCTTGTAGAGCTGGATCTTCGTTTTAAGATGAATACCTCTGCGCTCCCAGATGTTGGAGCAGAGTCTACTGACAGCAGCGCTGGCTTTTTCTACTCTGCTGTTGACCTCATCTTCTAGGTTTACTGTTTTTGACAGTGTGCTGCCCAGATATGTGAATTTGTCCACCACCTTCAGACTTGATCCATGCACCATGATGGAGGGTTCATCATGCACTACTTTGGTCCTCTTTATGCTCATGACTTGCACATGATTTAGTTTAAAGTGAGGGGAGCTTGCACAGCGCTCTCTGCAGTCTCTCGTCTCAAAACATCTGAATCCAGTGGCAAGATCTCGTCAAGACGGCTGGAGATGAAGCAGGCTGCAGGAGTTGCCGGAACCATGTCAGAATTGAAACAAGGAACCGCCACTGCAATATTTCTGTCAGGGTTGTTCCCCGTAGCAAACACAAATGCAGCACTGTTGTCATCAGTTAGACACAGGGACTCAAAATTGAACACACTTATTTCAGAGGATGTGAGCACACCAACTGCACATGATGTGAGCCAGTTCAGAGCGTACAGGGCCCTAGTAATGGATGGAACTGATCTGAGAGGCAGCGGACGGGTCAGACGAGGAGGAGTACGAGAAAGTGGAAGAGCAGGAAACGTGATTTCTGATCAAATTTGAGCAACTGGAAGGCTGTGTCCACAAAGCACATTTTTTTTGTTGCAGCCCAGCCAGCATGTCCATGTGTGCCCCACCACAGATTAAACCTGGGCCGTCTGTCCATGTGGGTTTGTCTGTGGGTTCCATGTTGGTCCCATCTGTGTTTGCCCACATGGACTACCTGTTTACCTATTTTCAACTTGTTTTCTCATAAATTTGCTGTTTTCTTGTAAATTTGTGACTCCCTCCCAATATGATCATTTTTTTCTTGAAAATTTGAAACGCTCAGAAACTTGCAACTTTTTTCTCATAAATTTGTAATTTTTTTCTTGTAAATTTGCAACTTTTTTCTCATAAATTTGCTAGTTCTTGTAAAACTGTAACTTCTTTCTTGCAAATTTCTATGAAAGTTTTCCTCATTACTGTTTTTAAAAGATTAGTTATATTTTTGGCATAAATATCTTTAGCTTTTTTCATAAATCTGGCCAATGTTTCTTTCCAAGTTTGATACCTTTGTTGCTCTGACTAAAATTAAAGGCTTCACATAAATTAGTGACATTTTCCCCAATAAATTTTCAACTTTTTTCATACATGTTGATAATTTTTGCATAATCTTCTGCTTTATTCATAAATTTGGCTGTTCTGTAAATTTGTTACTTTTTCAGGTAAAAATGTGACCCTTTTTTCCATATAAATTTGTGGCAGTTTTTAATAAACCTGTAGCTTTTTATGATTTTTTTTCTTGCAAATTCGTCAGGATTTTTTTTTTTTTTTAAATTGCAACTTTTCCCTAATTTTCCAATGTTTATGGCATAAATTTTCAGCTATTCTCATAAATTTACTATTCTTCTTCTGCTTCTTCTTTCGGCTGCTCTCTTCAAGGGTCTCCACAGAGGATCATCTGCCTCCATCTCACCCTATCCCTCCATCTTCCTCTGTAACACCAACCCTCTCCATGTCCTCCTTCAATTCAACTTTACTTATACGCCACTTCACAACAACAGTCATCTCATAGCACTTTCAACTGTAGGGGAAACCCCCACAATTGCAGAAAGACCCCAGCAATCAGGCGATCCCCTGTGAGCAGCACTTGGTGATGGTAGAGAGGAAAAACTCCCTTTTAACAGGAAGAAACCTCCAGCAGAACCAGGCTCAGAGAGGGGCAGTCATCTGCTGCAACTGGCTGGGGGGTGAGGGGATAGAGAAGATGAAAAGAACAGACATGTAGAGAGCAAACAGCACGACTGGGACTCAATCTATGGGAGAGAACAAACAGATGTTAATGACCAGCAAAAAAAAAAAAAAAATCATTGAGAGTGATGAAAGGAGTGAAGCCCAGTGCATTACTGGAGGTCCCCCGGCTGTCTAAACCTATTAGCTGCATAACTAAGGGAGGGTTCAGGAACACATGATCCCTCCCTAAATGTAGGCTATATCAAAAAGGAAGGTTTTAACCATATTTTGGCAGCTGGTTCCACAGGAGAGGAGCTTGATAACTGAAGGCTCTGCCTCCCATTGTATGTTTGGAGATTCTAGGTATTACAAGTAATCCTGCATTTTGGGAGCGTAGTGCTCCGATAGGATAATAGGGTAGTATCAGATCTTTTAAATAAAAAGGGGCCTGATTGTTTAGAGCTTTGAAAGTAAGAAGAATGATTTTAAACTTAATTCTAAACTCTATGGGAAGCCAGTGAAGGGAGGCCAGAACCGGAGAGATATGATCTCTCTTTCTAGTACCTGTTAAAACTCTTGCTGCAGCATTTTGGATCAGCTGAAGACTTTTTAAAGATGTTTTAGGACAACCTGATAATAAAGAGTTACAATAATTAATCTAGAGCTAACAAAAGCGTGGATCAGTTTCTCAGCATCACTCAGACAAGATTCTCCTAATCTTGGCAATATTACACAAATGATAGAAGGCAGTCTTAGAAATAAGTTTAATATGTGAATTGAAAAACAGATCTTGATCAAAAATAACCCCAAGGTTCCTCACAGAACTATTAAGAGAAAGAGTAACCACATCCAAACTAAGAGTTTGATTTGGAAAGGTATTTCTGAGGTTTATTGGACCAACTGGAATGACTTCAGTCTTATCTGAATTTAAGGAAATTACAAGTCATCCAAGCTTTGATTTCCTTAAGACAGGTCTCTAATTTGGTGAATTGATTACTATAATGTAGCTTCATTGACAGGTATAATTGTGTGTCATCTGTATAACAATGAAAATGTATACAGTGCTTTCTAATAATGTTGCCTAGCAGAAGCCTATATAAACTAAAAAGAATAGGGCCTAACACAGATCCCTGTGGAACTCCATGACTGAGCTTTGAGTTGGAAGAAAACTCATTATTGACATGAACAAACTGGAACCTATCAGACAAATAAGATCTAAACCACTGCAACAAATTTCCATTAAGTCCAACATGGTGTTCTAATCTATCAAGTAGAATATTATGATCGATCGTATCAAAAGCTGCACTAAGGTCTAAAAGGACAAGTCCATTATCAGATGCAATAAGGAGGTCATTAGTGACCTTCACTAAAGCTGTTTCAAGACTATGATGGATTCTAAACCCAGATGGAGACTCTTCAAATAAACCATTTCCCTGCAAGGGGTCAAATAATTGCATAGCAACAACTCTTTCTAAGATTTATGAAATGAAAGGCAGATTAGAGATTGGTCTATAGTTAGCTAAAACTCCTGGATCCAGTGTTGGCTTTTTGAGTAAGGGTTTAATTACAGCAGTTTTAAAAGCCTGCGGTACATGGCCTAAAGTTAATGAAGAATTGATTATTTGAAGAATAAAGCTACCGATAAATGGGAAGACTTCTTTAAACAACCTGGTAGGAATAGGGTCTAAAAGACAAGTTAAAGGCTTGGATGAGGAAATTATTTTATCTAACTCTAAAAGGTCAATTGGAGTAAATTCATCCAAACAGATGTTGTCATGGCGCCCACAGGGCCATCATCTGTCTCAGCTGCGTGCACACCTGTTGCCAATCGCCAACAGGCTTTAAGAGCCAACCCTGCCAGTGACTCAGCACGGAGCCGTCTGTCAAACTTAGGAAGGCACGTCGCCCATCCTCAGCCTCGACTTGGCTCTATGCCTGACCAAGAGCAACACACCGACGCACGTAAGCGTTTCTTGCACTCACCTTGTCAAGCTCCTTTCCCCTGTGCACAGGTGGACCTCCCAAGCGGCAGATCCTCTCTCCCCGGCGGCAGCGCAGCACCTCCCCGGCATCAGAGTAACTTCCCCGCTTCCCGGCACAGAGCAGGACGCTCTCCCTCTGGCAACCACCCGCAAGGCAAACTGAAGCTTAGCATCGCCATCTGCAAAGTAAGCGGCAGACTTTGTTACACCCCCCGCATTGGTGCAGCGCTAACATCTCTGCTTTGTCTCCTTAGGGTTGCCAGGCAGAACGGAGACCTGCTCAGCTCCAGCACGAGACCAGCACTACACACCTCACTGAACATACACGCACTCACACACAATACACTGGGTGAAAATAAAAGGATAATTGTATCTCCTCGAGTTTGTCTTCTGTTCCCTGGGTCCAGAAATTATGTCAGTACAGCTCCGTCAGGGCAACCCAGCTGACAGCGTGCTAGCACGCCTTCTAAACACCTTAGAAGCTCGAGTTGAGCAACTAATTTACCAACAGAACGTTATCCTGGCCCAGTTAACCCAAATAAACAGCCGGTTGGATCGCCTGGAACGACAGCGGGCGTTCCCACCGGTTTCTGGGGCTCCACCAGGTCCCGCTAGCTCCCCGCCTAGCCAGGTTAGTCAGACTCCTTTGACCCGTCTCACGCCGGTGCCTACACCTGCTCGCTTCAGTGGAAAGCTCGGGGAGGCCCGGGGGTTTATCCTGCAATGCGAGACGGTTTTCCAACGAGTACTGGGGGACTTCCCCATGGACCACAGCAAGATAGGCTACATTGCTAACCTGCTAGAAGGTAGGGCGCTAGCCTGGGCCTACACCATTATGGCTAAGCCCAGCTATGCCAATTTAACTTACCAGCAGTTTCTGGCCGAATTTCATGAAGTATTTGACCACACCGACTGGGACACCGTGCTTACCACCCGGTTGTTAAACCTTCGGCAGGGTGGTAGGTCCGTTGCGGACTACGCGGTCAATTTCCGGGTGGTAGCCGCTAAGGTCAGGTGGGAGGACGCTTCGTTGTGTAGCATATTTATTCATAGCCTAAGCCCTGGTCTAAGGGTTGAACTAGCTAAGCGGGATAAGCCAGAATGACTGCATGAGCTAA
Source organism: Pholidichthys leucotaenia (assembly GCA_020510985.1). NCBI lineage: Eukaryota > Metazoa > Chordata > Actinopteri > Cichliformes > Pholidichthyidae > Pholidichthys > Pholidichthys leucotaenia. The sequence goes on from CM035842.1 coordinate 210,242,598, forward strand.
TCTCACTCACCATTAGCTTCGATAACAGGCTGAGGGAATGAGCAGCCAAGTGAAGAGCTTCCAGCCGCGCGAGCGTGCAGTTTTTTTATTCCTCACAGTCCTCTGAGGAGGCCCTGCCCTCCTCGGAGGAACTTCCGGGGCAGGAGGATATGGTAATCGGGCGCTCTAAGATTCCACCTGCTGAGAGACGGCGCCGTAGGGAGCTAGGGCTGTGCTATTATTGTGGTAGCAGTTCCCATGAATTTGCAGATTGTACGAGTCGGTTAAAAGAGGAGGTCCGTGGGTCACAGTAGGGGGACTCATGGACACGTCCCAGTCAAAACCCCTCACCTGCTGCCTCGTGCCCATCCGACTCATTTACAAACATACTGAACACTCCACTCACGCACTGATTGACTTGGGGGCTGAGCAGAGTTTTATATCAGGAGACCTGGCAACCCGGTTAGGGCTCCCATGTCAAACTCTTCAGCCACCGCTCAAGCTCATTGCCCTATCTAAAGCCCCCCTAACGACCATTTCTCAGCAGACTGCCCCGGTGTCGTTGATTGTTTCTGGGAACCACTGGGAGGATCTACGTTTTTTGGTGCTGCCCTCTTCCACTTCCCTGATCATCATGGGTTACCCCTGGCTGTGGCTGCATAACCCTTCATTCGACTGGCAGACAGGGAGCATCTCTTCATGGAGTTCGTTCTGCCTCAGCGCGTGCCTGCAGTCCGAGGCATGTGCCCCGTCTGTGTCTGTGGCCCTACGTGTATCTCCTCCCCCGGATCTCTCCAAGGTGCCAGTTGAGTATCACGACCTGGGGGTGGTCTTCAGTAAGTCACGGGCGCTGTCCCTTCCCCCCCACCGCCCTTATGACTGCGCTATTAATCTCCGGGCTGGTGCCCCGCTACTGTCGAGCCGTTTGTACAGCCTGTCTGCTCCGGAACGGGAGGCGATGGATACGTATATCAAGGAGTCGCTCAGCTCTGGGATCATCTGCCCATCTTCCTCGGCGATGGGGGCGGGATTCTTCTTCGTTGGAAAGAAGGACGGCTCCCTGCGACCATGCATTGACTTCAGGGGGCTTAACGACATTACGGTGAAGGACAAGTACACCCTGCCCCTCATGGACACGGCCTTTGATTCTCTCCAGGGGGCCTCGTGGTTTACCAAATTGGATCTCCGCAACGCGTACCATCTCGTGCAGATTAAGGAGGGAGATGAATGGAAGACGGGCTTCCGGACCCCATGCGGCCACTTCGAATACCTGGTGATGCCATTTGGGCTGGCCAACGCTCCGGCCGTCTTCCAGCGCCTAATTAATGATGTCCTCCGGGATTTCCTGGGCGCTTTCATCTTTGTATACCTGGACGACATCCTCATCTTCTCCCGATCGCTTGAGGAGCACCGGGTGCACGTGAGGCGGGTCCTCCAGCGGCTCCTGGAGAACCAACTGTTTGTGAAGGCCGAGAAGTGTGAGTTCCATGCTGAGAAGACGTCCATTCTCGGCTTTGTGATCTCACATAACCAGGTTCTCCCCGACCCGGCCAAGGTCAAGGCGGTGTTAGATTGGCCTCCCCCCTCGTCCAGGAAGCAACTTCAGCAGTTCTTGGGATTTGCCAATTTTTACCGCCACTTCGTGCCTAAATATAGCATAGTGGCCCGCCCACTGACCTCACTCACGTCCCCGAAGGTCCCCTCCCACTGGACGGAGGAGGCTGCGGCAGTGTTCAACGCACTCAAGAAGGAGTTTTCTTCGTCCCGCGTCCTAACACAGGTGGACCTGGCTCTCCAGTGCCTGGTTGAGGTGGACGCATTGGACTCCGGGGTGGGGGCAGTACTCTCCCAGCACTCTCCAACAGACGGGGTGATCCGCCCCTGCGCCTTCTTCTCGCACTGCCTGTCTCTAGTGGAGAGGAATTACAGCATTGGTGATAGGGAGCTGTTGGCGGTGAAGCTCGCATTGGAGGAGTGGCGTCACTGGCTGGAGGGTGCTGCCCAGCCTTTTGTAGTTTGGACCGACCATAAGAACTTGGAATATCTGAGGACGGCTAAGCGGTTGAATTCTCGTCAGGCCCGCTGGTCCCTCTTCTTCGGTTGGTTTGACTTTACTATCACCTACCACCCCGGGGAGAAGAATGCTAAGCCAGACGCCCTCTCCAAGCAGTTCTCGGTGGAGGCATCCGAGGACCAAGAACAGACAATCCCCCCCCCCATCCTGCGCCGTGGGCGCCCTCGTGTGGGACATTCGGGAGAAGGTTGTGAAGGTGCAGAAGGCTGAGCCTGATCCAGGAGGCGGCCCTCCGGGGCGGTTGTTCGTTCCCACGCCGGTCCGTGGTGAGGTCATTCAATGGGCTCATGCCTCGAAGTTGGCATGCCACCCTGGGGTGTCTCGCACAATTGTGCTCCTCCAGAGGGCGTTTTGGTGGCCGGGGCTGCGGAAGGACATCAATACCTACATCCAGGCCTGTGCTCAGTGCGCCACCGGGAAGTCATCCTCCTCTCCCCCAGCCAGACTAGTCCACCCCCTGCCGGTTCCTAGTCATCCCTGGTCGCACATTGCTCTGAATTTTGTGACAGGCCTCCCACCGTCTAATCCTTTTACAGCGATCCTGACCATTGTCGATCGCTTCTCCAAGGCGGCCCACTTCGTCCCCTCCCGGGGTTGCAGACAGTGCGGGAGATAGCGGACCTGCTTGTTCAGCACGTCGTTTGCCTCCATGGGATCCCCACGGATGTCGTCTCGGATCGTGGGCCCCAGTTTGTCTCACAGGTTTGGAGGGCGTTCTGTCAGGCATTGGGGTCAACAGTGAGCCTGTCATCTGGTTACCAACCTCAGAGCAATGGGCAGTGTGAACGAGCAAATCAGGAACTGGAGGCTGCCCTACGCTGCGTCATTGCCTCCAACCCCTCTTCATGGAACAGCCACCTGCCGTGGATTGAGTACGTCCACAATTCCATGGTTTCTTCTGTGATTGGGATGTCCCCCTTCAGGGCATCGTTGGGATATGACCCTACATTGTTTTCGGAGGAGGAGAAGGAGGTGGCAGTGCCTTCTGTCCATGCCCATGTCAGGCGCTGCCGCTGGCTCTGGACCACCACCCGCAGAGTCCTCCTTCGAACCACGGAGCGCAACATCAGGACGGCCAATTGCCGCAGGAGACCGGCCCCCTAGTGCAAGGTGGGTCAGCAGGTATGGCTTTGAACTCGCAATATCAATTTGAAGGTGGAGAAACGCAAGCTGACCAAGTGTTTCATCGGGCCTTATCCTATTGTTCGTGTGATCAACCCTGTGACTGTCTGCCTAGCCCTCCCCCCTCCCTCCGCATCTGTCCCACCTTCCATGTTTCACAGGTGAAGCCTGTCATTGCCAGTTCCCTCTGCCCGCCCCCCGCGGCTCCCCCCCCCCCGAGGATGATCGATGGCCACCCAGCGTGGGGAGTCACTACCATCTTGGATGTCCGTCGGTGGGGTCGTGGTCTACAGTACCTGGTGGACTGGGAGGGATTCGGCCCTGAGCACAGATCCTGGGTACATCTGTCTCTGGTCCTCGATAAACAGCTCATCCGTGACTTTCACCGGACGCACCCAGGTAAGATAGGACAGGTGCCAGGAGGCACCTCTAGAGGGGGGAGTACTGTCATGGCACCCCCAGGGCCATCATCTGTCTCAGCTGCGTGCACACCTGTTGCCAATCGCCAACGGGCTTTAAGAGCCAACCCTGCCAGTGACTCAGCACGGAGCCATCTGTCAAACTTAGGAAGGCACGTTGCCCATCCTCAGCCTCGACTTGGCTCTACGCCTGACCAAGAGCAACACACCGACGCACATAAGTGTTTCTTGCACTCACCTTGTCAAGCTCCTTTCCCCTGTGCACAGGTGGACCTCCCAGGCGGCAGGATCCTCTCTCCCCGGCGGCAGCGCAGTACCTCCCCGGCATCAGAGTAACTTCCCCACTTCCCGGCACAGAGCAGGACGCTCTCCCTCTGGCAATCACCCGCAAGGCAAACTGAAGCTTAGCATCGCCATCTGCAAAGTAAGCGGCAGACTTTATTACACTCCCAGCACTGGTGCAGCGCTATCATCTCTGCTTTGTCTCCTTAGGGTTGCCAGGCAGAATGGAGACCTGCTCAGCTCCAGCACGAGATCAGCACTACACACCTCACTGAACATACACGCACTCACACACAATACACTGGGTGAAAATAAAAGGATAATTGTATCTCCTCGAGTTTGTCTTCTGTCCCCTGGGTCCAGAAATTATGTCAGATGTCACTTGAAGGAGTTGTAGTAGTTAATGTATTTAAGTTAACGGTGGGAAGAATCTGACTGATTATATCTCTGATAGATGAAATTTTATTATTGAAAAAGTTCATAAAGAACTTTTAAAGAACTAGTAAGCTCTAAGGGAATGCTAGGATTGACAGAGTCCTGACACTTTGTCAGCCTGGCTACAGTACTGAAAGGAAGCCTGGGATTATTCTTGTTCTCTTCTATTAATGCAGAATAATAACTTGCTCTAGCTTTCCTAAGAGATTTTTTTCTTAATTAGATGATTTCTCCAAGCTAAATAGATTTCATCTAAATTAGTGGAGCGCCATTTTTTTCTATTTGATGAGTCTTCTGTTTTAAGCTATGAGTTTTTGTGTTGAACCAAGGAGTTAGAAATCTCTGATTCGACTTTTTCTTTTTTAAAGGGGCCATCATGTCTAGAGTCTGAAGCAGAGAAACTGTAACACTATCTACTATGCTATCAGTTACAGAAGGAGCAAGCTCTCCGTAGCTTATTTCTGTTGTGTTGACACATGGCATAGAGGAAACAATCTGCTTAAATTTGGTAACAGCATCATCTGAGAGGCATCTACTGTAGTAATATTTTTCTTTAGGAGCCAAATAGTTTAGAAATAGTAAAGTCAAAAGTTAACAGACAATGCTCTGACAGTACAGGGTTATGAGGAGACACTACCAGATTTTCTATTTCTGTGCCATATGTCAGAACAAGGTCCAACATATGGTGGAGATAATAGGTAGAATTTCCGACTTTCTGAGAAAATCCCATTGAGTCTAATATTGAATTAAATGCTATATTTATTATAGTTCCCTGTGTGCTTTTACGCAGCGCACGGAGGAAGGAATTAAAACCCATGTCAGAGTATATTGCATGCAATTTATTGAACAAAAATAAAGATTCAATCCAGCAAACAGTTACGATTATCAACAGAAGGATGAGTTAACAGTCATGGAGGACACCAGGAGAACAGGGACGCCTCTAAGGTGCTCAACAGCCCAAGGGGGAGAATGCCTAGTGCCGCAGGACAGCTGAATGGCACAGGGAGAAAGGCAAACATAAACTTACGGGCTGTAACGGTCCGAGGCAGTCCGTGCTGTCCGGTGAGAGCATGAGAAACAGGAATAGCCGCAACACCAGGTAACAACGAATGTCAGGTAGCGTTAGCAGAAGACTACACAGTCAGGCTGAAAATACAATGCAGGGAGTGGAGGCTAACATACACAGCGGGGAACAACGACTGTGTACATTGTGCAATGATCCGGCAATCTCCTTCCACAAAAGCAGAGCTTAAGTAATGACAATACTAATGAGGAAAGAGATCGCCGGTGTGAGAAATGAGAGTTGAGTGCGTGAACTGGCTGAGCGGAAGTGAATGTGTGTGTGCGTGTGTGAGTAAGTGAAAACTAATAATGAGGAACAGCTGGTGACACTGACAGGAGGAGTGCCCGAGCTGTCAGGGAGTGGAGGACCCAAAGAGCTCCCTGAAGCACTATCTACATCTTCACGTATATTAAAGTCCCCTACTGTAATTATTCTATCTGATTTCAGCACTAAATCAGCTAAGAATTTGGCAAATTCGGATAAAAACTCTAGGACTTCTGGTCCTCAGTATTGGGTTAACATACCCAATACTGAGGACCAGGCCCTCAAAGGAATTATAATGTGGTTTTTTACTTTACATTAACTAGTAATTTGGAATGGTAAATTGTTGCTACTCCTCCACAGCCAGAACTTCTGGGATTTTGACAGCTTAAATAACCAGGAGTTGATTCATTTAAACCAACATAATCCTCTTGCCCTAACCAAGTCTCTGTAAGGGATATTAAACCAATCTGATGATCAGTTAACAGATCATGGACTAGCAGAGACTTGGGAGTTAGAGACCTAATATTTAACAAACCACATTTAATTTTTAAATTATGAGGAGGAACAGAGGCCAAGTCATTAGATTTAGAGACTTGATGTTTAATTTCAGTTTTACCAACTTTTTGTTTAATCACTTTGGGATGCTTATACTGTAAATTATATTTTTATTTATTTTGGAGGGAGCAGACAATGATTCTCTGATGGGGAAGACAGGGGCTAAGTTGAGGGGTGGCGGATGAAGAGGAGCTGCAGAGAGGCGTGTAAGACTGCGACTCTGCTTCCTGGTCCCAACTCTGAGTTGTCAAGGTTTTGAAAATCTGGATAAAAATGACACCAGATTGCTAGATAAAAGAGACGCACCATCCAAAGTGGGATGGACGCCGTCTCATCTAATAAGACCAGATTTTCCCCAAAATGAGTTCCAATTGTCTATGTAGCCCACATCGTTTGCAGGACACCACACAGACAGCCAGAGGTTGAAGGATGACAAGCAGCTAAACATGTCATCACTGGTCAGATTGGGGAGGGGCCCAGAGAATACTACAGCGGCAGACATTGTTTTTGCAAAGTCACACACCGATTCCACACTAGGTTTTGTAACTTCCGACTGCCGGAGTTGGATATTGTTAATGCCGGCGTGGATAACAATTGTGGAGTATTTACAGTTACTTTTAGCCAGCATTTTCAAATTTGACTTGATGTCGAAGGCGGCAGCAAGGCACAGGAGCCGCACAGGGAGCCAGCCCCCCCCCCCCCAGTTCAAGGGAGCCCACGTGGCCAAGAGGTGCCAGGAAGCACCACCCCCTCAGTCCAGCACCCCTCAGCCAGCACACACACTCATTCCTATGCACTCACCCCCTCATGCTCTCATACACATCCACTTGCACCCACACACACTCACACACACTCACTCTGGAAAAACTCTTTAATGACAGATGAGACAAGTTCGTAACTAAATACAAATTACTTACAGATAGCCAGTATGGATTTAGAACCAACCACTCTACATCATCAGCTTTAATGGATGTTATAGAAGAATCACTAATTCTATGACAGAAAGAAATTTGCGGTGGGAGTATTTATTGATTTTTTTAAAAAAGCATTTAATACATTAATACATTAAATCATGAAATATTACTTAATAAACTGGAAGGATATGGACTTGGGGGGGTAGTATTGAATTGGGTCAGAAACTATTTAAAAAACAGGCAACAATTTGTGATGATGGGACAATATAAATGTGAGAGTTTGGACATTGTTTGTGGTGTCCACCAGGGGTCAGTGCTGGGACCTTAACTTTTCATTTTATATTGTATATCAATGATATTTGTAATGTTTTTGAACTGTTGACGATTGTGATGTTTGCAGATGACAACTGTTCTGGGTACTGGTGAGGATCTACAGCAACTTTTGAATATGATCACTACCGAATTCAGTAAAATAAAGGAATGGTTTAATAAAAATAAATTATCATTAAATTTCAGCAAAACAAAGTTCATGTTTTATGGAAATGGTAAGGCAAATATTCAAGCAAAGATACAGACAAATAACAGTAAATTTTTAGGTGTGATTATAGATGAAAACATTTGCTGGAAACCTTACATTAATTTCCTGTAATTTCCCAGTTTGGGATCAATAAAGTACATCTATCTATCTACATTAAATATGCACAAGCTAAACTTTCCAGAAGTATTTTGGTCATGAGCAGAACAAAGCATATACTGGATCAGAAATCACTCCATAGTCTGTATTATTCACTGGTTTTACCATCTTTAAATTACTGTTCAGAAGTCTGGGGAAATACATATAAAAGTTCATTACAGCCACTCGTCTATCTATAAATTCACAAAATCTCACTCTGTGTGTTTGTGTGTGTCTGTTTCACACATATCTCTTGAACTGTTCCTCAGACTGACCTAAAACTTTATACGTGCTTTTCTGAGGTTCCGAGGGTGTGCAACCCCAAATATGAAGTTGCTCAATCAAAATATGTAATTTTTTTATCAATTAAAGTTTAGTCACCGCTCTGTCTCTTCATCCCTGGTTTCAAGAAGTGTGGGCGGGGTTTCAGATTGACTCTGTGCTGATTGGATAATACACGGCATCACGGCCATGCAGATTGGACAGTATGCAGCATTACGACCTGTCAGTCACCGCAGTGTTCTCTGGACAAACAAGGAAGTGAAAAACAACAAATTTGACTAGAAAAAGAAAATACTGAAGATTTAATGCTTAAAAAAAATTATACCATAAAGTTGCTGTGTTTGCGTAGGTCAAAAGGATAATTCACCATATGTGGAGAACATGACGTCACAAGTCAAGTCTAACTGCTTTTTTGATCTTACGCTTAGATCTTCTCAGGACAGGTCCTGCAGAAACATCACCTGTTTCCACCTGCACATGTCCACCTAATTTCAACCCGGGTACTATGTCTGCATGTGACACAGCATCCTTTTCAACCACATCACCACACCTTGTTTCCTGGAAAGTCTCTTTGGTTTTCAGAAGGTTGCGATGGTTCCTTTTGAGCACTTGTCCTTCCTCAGTTCTCACTTCATACGACCTTGGTCCCATTTCCCTAAGAACAACAGCTTTTCTGTTCCACACATCCTGATCTTGGATTCTCACCACATCATCTTTTGCAAGCAGACTGAGAGCTTTAATCAACTTGTCGCATTGTTGTTTTTGTTTCCATTTCAGATTCTCCATTTTTGTCTGCTTCTCTGTATTTTGCTTGGCCTCTGTATAGCAGGGCAGGGTTGTGTGTAACTTGCGATTCATCAACAGTTCTGCTGGGGACAAGCAGTCAAGAGGAGCAGTCCTGTAGCTCAGCAGAGCTAAATAAGGATCTGACTTGCTGTCTTTAGTCTTCTTCAGAAGCTGTTTGATGATATGCACTCCCTTTTCAGCCTCGCCATTTGCCTGTGCATGCTGAAGACTGGATGTGACATGATGGAAACTATACTGTTTTGCAAACTGCTGCCATTCTTTGCAGTTATAACATGGACCAGTGTCACTAACTACAGTTTCTGGTATTCCATGCCTGGCGAAAATGGACTTGGCATGAGTAATGACATTGTTGGCAGTTGTACTCGTGAGTAGAGCAATTTCAGGAAAGTTAAAATAATAATCTATTACAAACAAAAAGTCTTTCCCATTCCAGTGAAACAAATCTGTTCCTACTTTCTTCCAAGGTGTTGTAGGAAGATCAGGAATCATCATGGGTTCCCTTGCTTGTTTGCTCTGGTACTTTTTACACGTTTCACATTTTTCTATCATGTTTTCAATGTCCTGATTAATACCAGGCCAATATACAGTGTCTCTTGCTCTCCTTTTACACTTTTCTATCCCAAGGTGCCCCTCATGTATCTTCTGAAGAATATCCTGTCTCAGACTGTGTGGTATTACAATCCTGTTGTCTCTCAGCAATAGTCTATTTGCCACACTTAGTTCTGATCTGACATGGTAATATTTTGGGCATAATCCTTTGGGCTAACCACCTTGGATGTGTTCCATCACTGTTTGTAGCTCTTTACCTTGAGCTGTCTCTTCACTTATTTGTTTTGACTTTGCATCAGGCACTGGCAGAGACTCAACTATCATGTTAACATGATCTTCTACTTCTTTCTCAGTGAAGCTCACGTGACCCATCTCTGGCACTCGTGATAGCGCATCTGCTAAGATTAGGTGTTTGCCTGGTGTGTATATCAATTCAAAATCATACCGTTAAGATTTTTTTTTTTGATGATGATTGGCACGAGAGGACAATGATCTGTCTCAACTGTGAAGGTGGGAAGGCCATAAACATAACAGTGAAATATGTTCAGTCCATCAGCCAGTCCAAGGCATTCTTTTTCAATTTGAGCATATTTGGTTTCAGTCATGGATCTAGAAACACATGCAACTGGCTTCCAAATATCACCTTCAGCTTGCAGCAAAACAGCTCCAAGACCATCTTTTGATATCTTCAGTTTCTTAGTTGGATCATAGTATGCAAGCACCGGATGAGTTGTCAGTGTGGTCTTTAAAGCATTTCATTCTTGCTCATTCCTCACTGTCCACTTGAATGTTGTAGAATCACGCAGTAGCCCCCTTAGTGCTGATGTTCTCACTGACAAGTTTGGTATGAATTTACCAATAAAGTTTATCATCCCCATAACTAAGTACACCTTTCTTGTCTGTTGGGCGTGGCATTCTTAGGATGGCTTTTGTTTTTCTTTCATCTGGCTCAATACCTTGAGCGGACAGTTTGTCTCCCAAAAAGGTTATCTCTTGTACACCAAAATGGCATTTAACACGATTCAGCTTTAGTCCATTTTCCCTCATCCTTTGGAGCACTTTTGTGAGTCTTTGATTATGCTCCTCTAAGGTGGAGCCCTAGATAACCACATAATCAACATAACAACAGACACCTTCCAGTCCCTCTAACATGTTGTCTATGGCACGATGACAGATCTCCGAGGCTGAGCTTATGTCAAATGGCATTCTGAGGAATCTATAACTGCCAAAAGGTGTGTCGAAAATGCAGCATCTTGAACTTGTGTCATCCAACTTTATTTGCCAGAACCCCTGCGATGCATCTAGCTTTGAGAAATATTTGTCTCCTGCCATGTCACTTACAGTCTTCTCATGCTTTGGTATCAGGTAGTGCTAGCGTTTTATGCTTTGGTTTAAATCTCCAGGGTCCATGCGTATTCTCAGTTCTGTTTTTGTTCTTTTTATCCACACACACCATAGAATTTACCCATTCAATTGGTTCCTCCACCTTTGTGATGACCTGTAACTGAGACATCCTTTCCAGTTCTTTTTTGAGGCGCTTCCTAAGTGGAGCTAGAGCTCTCCGTGGCGCATGGATTGCTGGTTTTGCATCCTCTTTTAGCTGAATGCTGTATGTGCATGGTAGGCATCCCAATCCTTTGAAGACGTCCTGATAACGGTGCACAATGCAAATCGATTGTAACTGTGTTTGCACTTACTGCTTCTGAGTAGTTGATTTTTTAAATTTAATTTTATTACTTATTTTGTACCCGTAGGTAGATTTGTTTTGCAGTCTGGTGACAAGCCACCGGCTGCCGGTCGTTGCATGCGCAAGCGCCCCTTAACTCCCTAACCTGCATGTTTTTGGTATGTGGGAGGAAACCAGAGAAATCCCGGAGTAAACCCACGCAAACACGGGGAGAACATGCAAACTCCACACAGATCACTGTTGGCCGGGGGCAGGGATCGAACCCACGGTCTCACGGTCCCCGCGATCCCCCGGCCGAGGGTAAAACTGTGCTGCCACAGTGCTAACCACTGCGCCACCGTGCAGCCCAGTTGATGTGATAGACTCTCCTCACCAGGTTGAATATCTTTGAGGCAAGACCACCTAGCAGTGACTCATGGCCCTCAGGTACGACAGAAAACAGTACATTGTAATCTTTGTTCTTTACTTTGACTTTGAGGCTGCACTGACCTCTGCTTTCAATGTCCTGTCCATTGTAATCTTTTAGTAGCACTCTTTTCCTTATTATTTTGGGCTTTTGCTTCATGGCATTGATTTCTGTCAGGCTGATTAGGTTTGCTTGTGCACCTGTATCAGTCTTCAGTGCCACCAAATCTCCATTTATTGGAAGTGACACAATCCATGTGTCTTCAGTAGTGATGGCCAAATGAGGATTTCTGGAGGACTTGAGGCCCTTCATCAAAATGGCTCATATAGATGAGGCCTCATGTGTGACTTCATTTTCTCTACCAGTCCATCTAGTGGACAAAACGTTTACAACATGCTGATTTTTACAAGTGTATTATTGGTTTAATGTGGTTTTTTTTCCCATTTCAATAAATGCACTGTCTCTTAAGAAATATCAATGATCATAAGGCAAAAAAAATAATAAAACTGAGGTGACTACAGTGAATGTGCCTGTGCTACTTGGTGTGCTTGTACTACTTCCATTCATCCATCTTCTACTGCTTTTCCGGAGGTCCGGGTTGCGGAGGCAGCAGTTCAAGCAGAGAAGCCCAGACTTCCCTCTCCCCAGCCACCTGCTCCAGCTCTTCAGAGAGGATACCAAGGCGTTCCCAGACCAGCTGGGAGACAATAGTCTCTCCACCGAGTTCTGGGTCTGCCCCGGGGTCTCCTCCCAGTGGGACGTGCCTGAAACACCTCAAGTGGGAGGCGTCCAGGAGGCATCCTAATGAGATGCCCATACCACCTCAACTGACTCCTTTCAGTGTGGAGGAGCAGCGGTTCTACTCTGAGCCTCTCCCGGATGACTGAGCTCCTCACCCTATCTCTGAGGGTGAGTCCAGCAATCCTACGGAGAAAGCTCATTTCAGCCGCTTGTATCCGCGATCTCGTTCTTTCGGTCATTACCCAAAGCTCGTGACCATAGGTGAGAGTAGGAACGTAGATTGACTGGTAAATCAACAGCTTTGCCTTAGAACTCAGCTCCCTCTTCACCACAACAGACCGGTACAACGTCCGCATCACTGCAGATGCTGCTCCAATCTGTCTGTCGATCTCTCGCTCCATTTTCCCCTCACTCGTGAACAAGACCCCAAGATACTTAAACTCCTCCACTTGGGGCAGGAGCCTGTCCCCAACCCGGAGAGGACAATCCACCTTTTTCCGGCTGAGGACCACGGACTCGGACTTGGAGGTGCTGATTCTCATCCCAGCCGCTTCACACTCAGTGGCAAACCATCCCAGCAAGAGCTGTAGGTCATTGCTGGATGAAGCCAACAGGACAACATCATCTGCAAACAAAAGAGATGAGATCCTGTGGTCTCTGTGCTTGTACTACTTATCTATTTTTATTAAGAAATAATAAATTTTCAACAGTCTTATACTGTCCCAGTATATTCAACTCTGGCCTTATTCTCATGCAGGGCATAATGGCAATAGTGCCTCAGCATAATGATGCATAATAATGATCCAAGCTCTTTGAAACACAACAAGACACTTCACCTTGCAAATAAAAATGAAATTAAAAGAATACAGGTGGGATTTGAACCCAGGTCTCCCACTTGCAAAACAAATGCATTACCACTAAACCATCACCTCAGTTAGAAGAGAGAGCCATTATTTGTTAAAAATACATCAATGGGAGAAACGCACTCAAACTTTTCCCAAACGGGAGAAGTCCGTGTATTTGGTGCTGGCTCCATCTGAAAATTGGCTGTGACAAATCCCTTACACAGTCAAACATGACCACTGCTACTTTTGCACTACCATGTGTTGCACTGACACTTGTGTCACTGAATTTCTTTGCATGCTACTGGGCTATCTCATTTGCATGCCACAGTCTCTCTGCCTCCCCAAGTGTTAGTTTAGCATCTCTTAGCAGCCTTTCTCTAGTACGATTATCATGGATTCCATACACATTGAGGCTCCAGCAGCTAGCTACCTACCACCAGAGCAGCTTGAGGCTCCAGCTGCTCCCCTCAGATTTTTTTTCAGTTTGTGATTTTTTTCCTGTAAACTGAAAAAAATGCCACCAAAACAAAAAGCAGAAACTAAATCGGAAGATGACTATGTGACTCTAACTCAGGTAAATGACCTACTTCAGCAACAAAAGGACATGTTTTCAGCACGTATACAACAACAGCAGGAAACTTTAAACAGCATTGTCAAAGTCATGACGGAGTCCACAAACTCCAGGATTGACATGCTAACAAGGGGATTGCAAGATATAAAAACAAGTCCCCAATTCACACAAAAAGATGTGGATGACAAAAATTGTAGTTGCAAAACAAAATGATCGCAGTAATTCATTACAATCAGGCGTTTTCAAAGTGTGTGATAGCCTTCTGACTGATCACAGATAAAATCTGACTTATCACAGATAAAATGGAATATCTTGAGGCTCAATCCAGACGGAACAACTTGGTGACTGAAGGAATTGTGGAGTCACCTGGAGAGTCCTGGGTCGAAACAGAGGAAAAAAAGATTTTCTCAGAAAAGCTTCAGTTGTTGCAGGCGATTGAGGCGGAGAGAGCTCATCGCACAGGGAAGCCTAGCAGCAAAAGACCAAGGCCCGTAGTGGTGAAGCTTCTGCAGAGCAGAGATTCTCCCATGAGCTAAAGCTCTCGAAGGAACTAAAATATACATTAATGAAGATTACACTGATGCTGTAAAGAGAAAAAGGAAAGAGTTAATATCAGATTTGAAAGCTGCAAGAATGAAAGGGGACATTGTATATTTACGATATGATAAACTGATCATTCATCGGCGCCAGTCTTGCAGCAGTACGCCCAAACCAACATAGGGATTTAACCATCAAGCAGGTATGAAAAGTCCTTCATGACGGCTAACAAATCTAACATTCATCCATCAGTTAATGCTATTCTTCAAAGACAAAATCTCTAGGAACTATGTACTTTTCAGTATACTGACCACCATCAACAGGATTTACAAAATGACATTGACCCTGATAATAACTTTTTCTTTAATATTAACAACAAATGCCTTTATTACACTGAGGAACAATTTAACAACATCAAGACAGAAAATAAACTTCCAATAATTCACTTTAACAGCAGAAGCCTGTATGCTAACTTTGAGAATATCAGAAATTACCTCAGTCAGTTATTACAACCTTTCAACATAATAGCAGTTTCTGAAACTTGGTTAAGCACAGAAAAAGGTGTGGACTTTGGTATAGGAGGTTATGAACCTGTATATAAGAACAGAAAAAAATCAAGCTGGGGGTGGTGTTGTACCGTTTGTTGATAATAAATTTAACTTTAAGGTGGTGGAGGAGATGTTAGCTGTGGTGGATAATTTGTTGGAGTGTGTTACAATTGAAATTCTTGTCGAAAAAAAGAAAAATGTCATAATAAGCTGTATCTATGGAACACCAGGTTCTAGTATTTACTTGTTGGATGGAAGAAAACTTCACAAGAAAGAATCATAAGGTATTGTTCATCTGTGGTGATTTCAATATTGATTTGTTGAATCCAAATAAGCACAGATTGACAGATGACTTTATTAATGCAATGTACAGCCTGAGCCGATCTCTTCAAATCATTCAGCCCACCTGAATTACTTTACATTGTGCAACTTTGATTGATAATAGATTTTCCAATAGTTTAGACAACAACATGGTGAGTGGATTGCTGATAAATGATATCAGTGGCCATCTGCCAGTATTTTAATCTATGATGATAAATATAAAAATTCTTTGGTCAAGGTTAATATTTATAAACGAGTTAAAACAGAACGAACAATGGATGGACAAAAAAAAAAGATTTATTACAACAGGACTAGAAAACGATAAAGAAAGGGATGTTTGTGACGATGGGATGTCACCACTGTAGGTCTGGTTATATTGTGTGATTACGTTGTATCTGTATTGTTGTAATGTTAGTATGATTGTTTGTTAAGATGCACATAGTAGTTTAGGGATTTGTCTTTGTTAATTTGAATGCCCTGGGAGATAATTAGTATGATTAAGAATTTGGTAAAATAATTGTTAAAGGATTTATTGCACATACCTTTGCCAACATGCTTCCTGTGCGTGTCCAGGCAAAAGACTCCGTTAGGAGTTGAGGGCCTTATATAGGACACCAGCAGGGAGCAAATATGTATGGTAAGTCAGAGGGGTGGTTTAATATTTGTAAATAGGGGTTAAAGTTATTTATTGAATTATTTATATTACTATTTATTGTGTGTTATTTATATTTGTATTATGTATGTTTGGGGAAGTTATTTATGTATTTTTAGATGTTAGTGGGTATGTGTTTAGAATAGGAATGGTGGCTGTTTTACCTGGGATTATGGTAGGGGCTAATCACCTCTAATTATCTCGTCCATTATATAACAGGTGTGAGGTCTTGAGTAAGAGTGGTATTTGATGATATTGGATTGCATGGCATTGTATTGCTGATTGCAAAGTGCTTTATTGCCTGATATGCTTCTTGGCTGAAGAAGTACATTTTGTTTTGGAAAGACTGTGTCAGATGATTTTCCTGAGAAAACTGGAGATTACTGTAAGTTAAAATAAATCAGACTAATTGACAAATCGAAATTCTGGTCTCGCTTTGCTGCACCAACCGTTCACATTTGGTGGTAGTGGTGGTCCGTGCTGTGGATGCCACGGTGTTCGGTGGACAGAGGAATCCATAGCCAGAAGAAAAGTGAGGCAGGAGGAGCGGTCTGACCTGGATGCAGGTATGATGAATGAGGAGTCGGGAGTCAGCGGACTGGGCGAGCTCGAAGAGCTAACGAACCTGGTGAAATCGGTGGTACGTTCGCTGACAGTCAGAGACCGGCAGATGGAGGAGGAAACCGTTCTTCATGACCAAAGGTGGCAGGCTGTAAATGAACAAATTCGTTGGGTACAGTTGCAGGTTGCGGAGTTGAGAGGAGTACGGGAGCCGGGCGGAGCATGGTGGTGACGACGGCGCTCCAGGGGAGGACCCCAGGGTGATGGCCAGTCAAGTCGGCCCGCAGGAGGAAGATTTGCTGCTGCAGGTGCAGCCGAGGAGGACACTAGTGCACCATGAGCCCAGGCTGAATCCCCTCTCACCCGAGGACGACATAGAACATTACCTGACGACGTTCGAGAGGATCGCTACAATCTGCCACTGGAGGGAGGAAGAGTGGGCTATCCATCTTGCTCCTTTACTCACAGGTAAAGCGCGGAGCGCATATGTTTTGATGGATGTGGCAGACACAGACAATTATGGAAAAGTTAAAGAAGCTATCTTGAGTAAATTTGAAATAACATCTGACACTTATAGGAGGAGGTTTCGTTCCTTGGACATTTATCAGGACGAAACCCCTCGCGAACTTTATGTACGCTTGAAAGACTTGTTGTATAAATGGATTAAACCAGAGACCCTATCGTTAAAAGATATTATGGAACAACTAATTTTGGAACAGTTTTTGCACATGGTAAACCCGGAACTGGGAGTCTGGATACAAGAGCGGGACCCGAAGACTGCAGAGGACGCTACTCGTCTGGCAGAGGTTTTTCTGTCAGCCAGGTCTGGGAGCAGGAGAACTACTCTCGGCCGTGACAGATTTTTCACCACTCGGAGTGAGTTTAATGAGGGTGAAAGGGGTGGCCCAGCTCAAAATAGGTTGTATTCCAGGCCCAGTCAGATCACGAACAGCAAATATGATAATAGCAAAAAGTCACAAGTGGTTGCAAATAAGGATATACGCTGTTATCACTGCAATAAAATCGGTCACACCCAATACTCATGTCCTGCCATAAGAAATCAGAAACCGTCACTTTTATGTTCAGTTCCTAGACCCACTTGTTCAGCCTCAGTGCACAGTGGAGTATATAAAACAAAAGTGTTGCTTAATGGTCAGTGTGAAGAGGCCCTGTTAGATTCAGGCTGTTTTCAGTTGTGCTACCTAGTTTGGTCCCTAGGGATTTATGGAATGACTCAGAAATAAACATCAGTTGTGTCCATGGGGATAAGAAACTGTACCCGACCGCTGAGGTTTATTTAACAGTAGGGGGTCAAACTTATCTCCTTCCTGTAGCTCTTGTGCCTGATTTGCCGTATCCTGTTATTCTTGGCAATGATGTTCCAACTTTGTTGGACATTATACAGCAGGTTAGAGAGGAACAAACGGAGGAGAGACAGGCAGGTGGCGCTGTTGAGCAGAGAGTAAATACACCTGTGGTGAAAAATTGTAATATGGTGACAACTAGGGCACAGAGGGTTGCCAATGCTCTTCAGGAATTACCTTTTTATGATTCTGAGATAGAGGCAGGCCCTATTAAGCAACCTAAATCCAAGGCTCAGAAGAGAAGAGATAAGGTGTTAGTGTCAGCAAAGAATTTGGGTGAAGAAACACCACAATTAAGCCAGTCAGTAGAGTTTGATATCCCTCCTGACAGCTATATTGCAGAAAGCTGACCCAACACTTAAGCCCTGGTTTGATAAAGTCTCGGAGATTGAGGGTGTGAAACAGGGTAAAACCGATTGTTTGGCTGAGGCCTTGTATGTCATAAAAAAGGGCATTCTATATCAACAGCATGGTGGAGTTATGGCCATAGCTTTACCACAGGACCTCATACCAAAAATTATGGAACTGGGACATGTTATCCCTTGGGCAGGTCATCTAGCATTCCAAAAAACTCTACAGAGAATTGCTAGAAGGTTTGTGTGGCCGGGAATGTATACCCAGGTAAAGGACTTCTGCACGACATGCTCAGTATGTCAGATTACAGCATCTAGGGGAGTAGCACGTGCCCAACTGCAACCATTACCCATTATTGGAACACCATTCGATAGAATAGGGATGGATATAGTTGGCCCCCAAGAGAGAAGCTCCTCGGGTAATAAATACATTCTTGTAATTTGTGACTATGCGACTCGGTACCCAGAAGCTTTTCCCTTGAAATCTATTAAGGCTAGGCAGGTTGCCAACTGCCTGATCCAGTTGTTTTCAAGGGTAGGCATACCTAGAGAAGTTCTGACCGACTGTGGAACAAATTTCTTGTCCAGACTGTTGCAGCAAGTGTATAAGCTGTCGGGGATTAAGGGCATTAAGACCACCCCTTATCACCCGCAGACTGATGGACTAGTGGAGCGATTCAACCAGACTCTTAAAAATATGCTGCGGAAATTTGTTTCTGAAACTGGCTCAGATTGGGATCAATGGGTACCTGGGTAACTGTTTGCTTACCGGGAGGTGCCCCAGGCTTCAACAGGGTTCTCATCTTTTGAACTACTCTATGGTCGTCAGGTGAGGGGCCCACTGGATTTATTAAAGGAGCACTGGGAGAGTCCACCGAGTGATCAGGACAATGTGGTCTCTTATGTCATTAAAATGAGGGAGAAACTGGATCGAATGACTGCTTTGGCTCAGGAGCACATGAGGACGGCGCAGGCCAAACAAAAAACCTGGTATGATAAGAAGGCCAGGAAAAGGGTTTTTCACCCAGGACAACAAGTTTTGTTATTGCTGCCCTCGTGTGACAGTAAGCTGTTGGCTCGATGGCAGGAGCCATATGAAATTTCTAAAAAACTAAGTTCAGTGACATATGAACTATATATGCCTGACAGGAAGGTAAAATATCAGACCTTCCATATTAATTTATTGAAAGAGTTTCAGCAGCCTGGTCATCAGCAGCAGCAACCTGCTCTTCAGGAGACACATCAGCTCTTGATCTGTGCGACGGAAGTGGATGAGGAGAAGGAACAGTCCTTTCCCACAAATGTGTCAGAGCCTTATTTATTTCAAGTGTCTCATTTGCAGGTGGATCAGCGGAGAGAGTTAGAGACATTACTGGATCCAGACTTGTTTCAGGAGAGACCTGGTTTCACGACATTGGTACGTCATAAGATTTATTTGAAAGAGGAAACTGTTCCACGTAGAAAATCGTATAGGATCCCGGAACGATTGGTCCCAAAAATGAAAACGGAAATTGACTTGATGTTGCAGCTGGGAGTGATTGAGGAGTCAGTGAGTGGTGTAGCCCGATTGTGCTGGTTCCAAAAAAGGATGGCTCATTAAGATTTTGCATTGACTTTAGATACCTTAACTCAGCATCTAAATTTGAGTCATGCCCCGGATCGATGAATTATTAGAGAAAGTGGGCAAGGCTAGATTTATTTCTACTTTGGATCTATGTAAGGGGTATTGGCAGGTGGCATTGGCACCAGAAATAAAGGAACTTACAGCCTTTAAAACACCGTATGGCAGTTTTCAATTTAGGGTCATGCTATTTGGCCTTCAGGGGGCACCTGCAATGTTTCAGCGGCTGATGGACCAAATATTAAGGAGAGTATCGAACTTTGCGGCTGCCTATTTGGATGGCGTGGTCATTTAGTCAGACCTGGGAAGAACATCTGATACACCTTAGGCAGGTCCTTCAGCTAATTAAGAGGGCAGGACTGACAATTAACCCACGCAAATTGTGCATTCGGACAACAGCAGGTGGAGTACCTGGGACATGTGGTTGGTCAGGGGGTCATTAGACCTCGAATAGGTAAAGTGGATGCCATTCGGACCTACCCTGTACCCACCACTAAGAAGAGTGCAATCATTCATGGGAATGGTAGGATGGTATAGTAAGTTCATCCCCCACTTTGCTGAAAGAGCCGCAGTATTGACTGACCTCACTAAAGCTGCAGCACCGAATAAGGTAAAATGGACAGAGGAGTGTGACAGAGCGTTTGAGGATCTGAAGAGGGCTATTTCTGGGGGGAAGGTTCTCTTCAGTCCAGACTTTGCTCGCCCGTTCATTTTACAGACTGATGCTTCAGGGGTTGGCATTGGAGCAGTACTTCTCCAGGAGGAGAAGGGAGAGAGACACCCAGTACTCTTCTTGAGCCGTAAGTTGTTGGACCGGGAGACAAGATACTCTACGGTTGAAAAAGAATGTCTTGCCATAAAATGGGCAATAGGGTCTTTAAAATATTATTTATTAGGGCGTCATTTTTTGTTAGAGACAGATCATCGGGCTTTACAGTGGTTAGACAGAATGAAGGATGTGGTCTTACAGGGTAATATGTGTCCCAACCATATAATTTTACTGTTCAGTATGTGGCAGGGAAAACCAACCTTGTGGCTGATAGCCTCTCTAGAATACATGACTCATAAGAGTACTGCATTCTCGGGAAAGGGGGGAGAAAATGTGACGATGGGATGTCACCACTGTATGTCTGGTTATATTGTGTGATTATGTTGTATCTGTATTGTTGTAATGTTAGTATGATTGTTAAGATGCACATAGTAGTTTAGGATTTGTCTTTGTTAATTTGAATGCCCTGGGAGATAATTAGTATGATTAAGAATTTGGTAAAAATAATGGTTAAAGGATTTATTGCACATACCTTTGCCAGCATGCTTCCTGTGCGTGTCCAGGCAAAAGACTCCGTTAGGAGTTGAGGGCCTTATATAGGACACCAGCAGGGAGCAAATGTGTATGGTAAGTCAGAGGGGTGGTTTAATATTTGTAGATGGGGGTTAAAGTTATTTATTGAATTATTTATATTACTATTTATTGTGTGTTATTTATATTTATATTGTGTATGTTTGGGGAAGTTATGTATTTTTAGATGTTAGTGGGTATGTGTTTAGAATAGGAATGGTGGCTGTTTTACCTGGGATTATGGTAGGGGCTAATCACCTCTAATTATCTCGTCCATTATATAACAGGTGTGAGGTCTTGAGTAAGAGTGGTATTTGATGATATTGGATTGCATGGCATTGTATTGCTGATTGCAAAGTGCTTTATTGCCTGATATGCTTCTTGGCTGAGGAAGTACATTTTGTTTTGGAAAGACTGTCAGATGATTTTCCTGAGAAAACTGGAGATTACTTGTAAGTTTAAAATAAATTGGATTAATTGAAAAAAGATTTTGCCTCGCCTCTCTTGCCACGCGTTCACAATGTTGATAAGGCATATCATGAATTTCTTGAGATATTCAGTTCATTGTACGACAAACTGTCCAATTAAACAATTTGGTAAACATAAAATAGCAAAACAAACCATGGATGTCAAAAGCATTGCAAAATGCATGTAAAAAGAAAAATGTTATACACAGAATTTATAAAATATCAAACAAAAGAAGCTAAAAATAGGTATAAGAAATATAAAAATAAGTTGACAAGTATAAGAATTTGTAAAAAACAATACTACAGTAAATTGTTAGAAGACAGAAAAATAATATTAAAGGTATATGGCATATATTAAATAGCATAATTCACAATAATTCTGGACACAGTAATAATCCTCCACATTTTACTGATGATAAGAATATCAGTGATATGAATGACATTGTGAATGAGTTTAATAAGTATTTTGTAAATGTTGGATCTTCTTTAGTGGAGAAAATTCCTGATACTGTGACATCCATATCGGTCGGCGGTGACCGCAGATGTCGGTGTGATAAGCACTCAGCGCCTGTGGCAGTATATCTGCAGCTTCCAGCTGTCGAGCCAACTCGATGGTTGTAGGCAACGCCAACTTGCCCAAAAACGCAAGCAGCCTCGGCCCTATCACAGTGCCGTTGGCATACTCTGCCAGCTGGTCACAAATCATCCCCTTCTCCAACAGTACAAACTGGCACCCGCTGACCAACAGCTCCAAGTCTGTCACGAACTGCTGAATAGGCTGTCCTACCCATTGGCGGTGCTGTCGAAACCGAATCTTGCAAACCATGATATTTTCCAGGGTGTGAAAATAGCGCACCACCAGCTCAACCACTTCAACAAAGGTATCAACAAAGCTGTGGTTAAAACACACCGTTCCTCCATTCCAGGATTCTGCACCAACCACTCACGTGCCCACAACTTCTCTAGCCTCTCAAGGTTCAGTGCCACCATGTACATCTGGAAAACGGCACACCACCTCAGCCAGGGGACCAGTGGCTCACCGGAGAGCTTCAAAAATGGCAGAATTTCAAATCCACAAGCTTCCATACCTTGTTTTAATCCACTTTTATCCTCTTTGCCAAATGTTATGTCTGTATATGGAGCAAAGGACGAGGCCAGGTGTCGAACTGAACACATTTATTAAAGACACCTTATACAGCACGGGCACAACCGTCAGGCAGAAGAGGTGGTGAAAGAAACCGCCCCCACTGCCCTCTTATAGCCACGGGTGATGGCGGAACCAGAAGGTGGAGCCACCACCCATACCACACAAATAAGAGTCCAAACTCCAGCACAACACTTCCCTTCCATCTGGTTTCTTGAACACACAGCATATCTACCTTTCTTCTCTCCATCATATCAACCAACTCTCTGCCTTTACCAGTCATAGTCACTCTCCACACTTCCACCTTTCCTTTCTTTCTCTTCCTCCTAACACGTCTTCCCCCTCTCCTCCTCCTCCATCTTTGACCAACAGTAGCCCAATTTCCACCGGCACCCTGTCGGTTAACAGCACCAGTGGTGGTCATTGTTAACCTGGGCCTCGACTGATCTGGTATGAAAGTCTCATTCGTCATGATCTGCATGTTTCATTTGGCAAAGGTTTTGCGTCAGATGCCCTTCCTGACACAACCCTCCCCATTTAACCGGGCTTGGAACCGGCACTAGGAGCACACTGGCTTGTGCACCCCTTGCACCCCTAAATTTACTGTTTTTATTTTATTACCTTTCATGGGTAATATGGCCTTATTTTACAGAAATTTGTTATTTTTTTCTCATAAATCTATGTTTTCCAGTAAATTAGTTTTTTTCCCAGAATTTTTTTTTTTTTTATTGCAAAATTCATGGGTATGCTTTTTTTAACAGTAAAACTGCAAAACTTTATCTCCAAATTTGCAAGATTTTATTTTTGCACACATTTTCAAGTTTCAAGTCCAAACTCGGCACAGTCATGTACCGGGAAATTTTAGAGCACTTCATGCTTCCCTCTGCTGACAAGCTTTGTAGAGATGCTGGTTTCATTTCCCAGTAGGACTTGGCACCTGCCCATGTTACATATGGAAATAGTTAGTAGTAGCAAGATGGCAGCAGGGTTGTCTGGGGTATAGATGGGGGTGGTGAACTGCTGGTTCTGGTAGTGACGCCACCCAGAGTATAAAGAGCACAGGCGGAACGGATTCGCTAGTAGATGCCCTGGCCTGCAGGAGAGCGCCATAAGTCTGTAGGGTCTTGTCAGAGAGTTGTTAATAAAGCTCCATTTACGGTACTCCTGCTCTGTCGTTACTGCCTGAGTTATGGACACAACAGCCCACACTGCCAAAAGTACCAAAACCTGGTTTAATGACCATGGTATCACTGTGCTTGATTGGCCAGCAAACTCTCCTGATCTAAACCCCATGGAGAATTTACGGAAATGCTTACTTATAGATTTACTTTTCAGTCAGCAAACATTTCTATTAAAAATCCATTAAACAACAACAAAAAAAAAACTTTATGCAATATTCTACTTTTTTGAGAAAAGTGTGTGTAATCTGATGCTGCATTCACTTACACTCAGAAATTTGACTATCGGAACTTTTCATAAATGTGACCCGTGCTGGCAAAATGAGTCAGAATGCGCACGGCGTCATTACGAGCTGCAGGCAGGAGAAGTCATAAATCATGACTCTTTGTTGGCAAGCGGCAAGTCCCGGGAAAACCCCCGTGAGTGTCTGGTATCATTGGAAAGGTTAGAAATCGTACTTTCTAAAAATACATATGTTTTGGCGGAAGACATAACTCCCGACCGATCGAACATGAGTTTTAAAGCTAGCCAAAATATAAACAAATTGTCTTTTTCTGGATCCATTTTTGCACACTTCCTACAAATTAAAGATCATTTTGAAGGTCTTTCAATACAGAATATGGAAAAAACATGACCTCAGTTTTGATAATTTCCTCAAAGTGACTCATTTTGCCAGCACGGGTCACAAATATAAATCAGTTAATGAAACAAAGGTTGAAGTAAACTATTCCTGAATTCAGCAGTATTCTGGGGGTCTGGATGGAAAGCTCTGGCGGGCTGGATGTTCATTGCTCTACGGGCAACGGCCAATGGAGAGAGCCGGCACTTGAAAACTGAAGCAAAGAAAGAATGGCGTCTGCTACATGAAAAAGGCACCCTTTTTATTGACTCATAAATTCACTTCAGTCAGAACGATGGGCGTAAATCAAGGTGGGGGCAATATCATCATAAACCTTTAATATCACGTTACACAAGACTCTGAAGCACCAATACTAAATACAAAAAAAGAAGCTTGCAATTTTTTCTGTTAAAGCTGCATCTTTTTCTCAGAAATTCTAAACTTTTTTTCTCATGAATTTGCAACATTTTTTCTCATAAATCTGCAACTTTTTTCTTGTAAATTTGCAACTTTTTCTTTTAAATCTGCAACCTTTTTTCTTTAAACCCTGCAACTTTCTTCTCATAAATTTGCAACTATTTTTTTAAATCTAACTTTTCCAGATATATTTGCTACTTTTTTCTTTTAAATTTTTGACTTTTTCCATTAATTTGCGACTTTTTTTGTTGCAAAGCTGCAACTTTTTTCTCAAATCAAATTATGAATTTTTTTCTTGTAAATTTGCTTCTTTTTCCCTCATGGATGTTGTTTTTTTTCTCACAAATTTGCTACTTTTTCATCAGAAATCTGCATCTTTTTGGTTGTAAATTTGACTTTTTAAAAAAAATTTTGCAACATTCATGTTTTTATTGGATGTAACGCCTTAAAGTTTCTCTCTTCATCTCGACATGACTCACACAAGTTTTCATTTTAAATGGTTTGAACTCTTCTCATTACAAAAACAGAGGCCCCTAAAGGCAATCGTGCATCAGCCCGACCATCGGTAGTGTCCCCCCCGTCTTTACTCTGGAGAAAATGTTATGTTTATTGCCCCCCAACAGTGACGTGAACCATCCGCCCCTTGGTCAGGACGTGCCTTCAGTTTCTTTAAAACTGCTCCAACAGAGACACAAAGACAGAGATATTTGTAAGCTGGTATTTATTCATTTAAGGATTCAGAATAGATGACATTTAAATTAAGTTAATTTTCCATTAAACACTGAATAATTTGATTAGTATTAATCAACTATAAAATCCCATTTAAACATATAAATTATTACGGCACCAATGTGATCATCCCTTCCATTATTAAATTACATGTCAGCTGTAAACAGGAGTAAAGCAGAAATGAAACAAGGTTCTTTTAGGTTTAAATCCAAGAAACAAACAAAACAAACTCAACAGGTTAACATTAGGGCAAAAAAAGACTACACAGGTATTAAAGCTGGTTGCAGCAGCAGCTGCAGTAGCGTGGTCAGCAGAGCACCCAGGAATATGGACGACTGGGTCTTTCCAAGCACCGCCGTCCCGCCAGATGCACCTAGAAATAAAAAAATATATATATATATTTAAATTGTGTTGCTTTTTAAAAGATTTTATCTTCTTTATGCGGCTGAAAGAAAAATAAAACAAATTTGGTCCCATTCTGTATTAAGTTTTCATGCTAAACACAGTAGCGCCCTCCTGTGGATGCAAAAATTTAGGCACTCCTTGACAAATAGGGTGCCCAGACTTTTGCACTTTCAAAATTGTGTATTTATTTAGGTTTATGAAATATAAAAGAAGCCATCTCTGTTGTCATTCAGTCCATCCAGCCAATCGTGTACAGTAGAACAAAATGACATTTCTCCTATCGACAATGTTAATCACGTGTAGAATCAGAGGGGTCGCTGCCACCTTCTCCTTCCCCCATTGTATTATGCTGAGCACCAAGCTAGAAGGAAGGAAGTACCATTTCTATATGGTCTTTGGTATGACCCGGCCAGGACTTGAGCAGACGCTCTACCAACTAGACCGCCACTCCGGCGGTAAATAAAATATAACTTTGCATGAATATGAACTAATGTTTTCTGCTATTGCAAATTTTCTCTATCTTACAAAAAACTGTTTACATCCTTGCAGTTAAAAACTATATAGATACTGTATGTGGGATGGCCAGACTTTGGCTTGTCATTGTATTTTATGATATAAACAGCAGCTGGAAGGCTGTGGGTTCAAGCCCTAGCCGGGTCATACCAAACTGTACTTTCTGCCTTCTAGCTTGCTGCTCAGCATAACTAGAATCAGGGAAGGAAAGTTGGTCACCACCCATGGGGGGAAGCACAAAACCAGTGTACTCCCAGTGCCCATCCCAAACCCAGGAAAATGGGGGTAAAATGGATGTAAAATCTTTGCCAAATCAAATGTGTGGAGCCATGATCCACTGCAGTGACCCCAAACAGGAAGCAGCAGGGTGTATTTTGCGACATATTTTAGCACATTCATTCCCTCTTGTGGTTGAAAAAGTAAAAAAATCCCATTACTGCAGTGCACCTGAAAAGGGATTCTTGCATAATTTTTTTTTTTTTACCTTGCATTGTGGTGGAAGATGCAGCTGGGCTGGAACCCGGAGCTGCCGTGCTGGTGACGTTGGAGCCCGGAGCTGCCGTGCTGGTGACGTTGGAGCCCGGAGCTGCCGTGCTGGTGACGCTGGAGCCCGGAGCTGCCGTGCTGGTGACGCTGGAGCCCGGAGCTGCCGTGCTGGTGACGCTGGAGCCCGGAGCTGCCGTGCTGGTGACGCTGGAGCCCGGAGTGGTGGTGTCTGGAGCTTTAGTGGTTGTGCCAGTCATGTTGGAGACCAGTCCGATGCCTAGCGTTTCCAGGTCTGACAGCAGCTGCAAATTCACCCACTCCTGAACTGTGGTTTCATTCTCAAACAGCTTCACATCAGGTAGGTGAGTACCCATGAGGCCTTGCACGTTGCTTACGGTCAAGTTCTAAACATTTCAAACAGAAAACAGTGAGAAAACCTGAACCTTGAAACAACATAGTAAAAGCATCGCTGCTCTTGTTACAGCCAAAAATCAATTCTTAAATTGTTGTGTAATGTGGTCTGTTCACATTTTACATTCCACAGCTAAACTTCAGGATGGGGCTCATGGATGATGACTGTTGAACATGAGCAAATGAAACTGTACATTTCTCCATATATTACAGGGATCGTCTGCAGCTTCCTCTTTTTGGAATCATGTGATGGGAAAGGCAAGGCAGTGCTGGGTATGCCCCTGTCTGACAGGTTTAGACAGCCACCAGGAGTACCCAAATGACAGAAGAGCCCTACACGATAATTCTCTGTAACTGGAAGAGTTGGACTAAACCTGAGTTTTAATAAAGGCTAAAAATAATGGCACACATTTCCTCTTTTGAATACCTTATTGCCTGTGAAGATTTATGAGGCTTGGTCAGACGTTCTGAAATAAATACTTTCCCTTGAGTTTTCTTCCCTGCTTGTTAAATTTGTTCAAGAATGCAGTTTTAATATTCTTCAGCTGCATGTCCACAGAGCATTTTTCTCACTGAAAATGCTCTGAACTATTTTTCAGGGCATTCCAAAAATGGTCTCTGCCCTGTATCCTCGCAAAAGCTTGACCTGTCACTCAGCCCAGAGTTGGCGTTTCCCACCAAAGCTCTCTATGAAACTACACTACACCACATCAAACTGGTAAGAAAACACACATCCCCCCAAACTTTTGCTTTCAAATACTGATAATGGCATCTTTATAGCGTAAAGGCTTTCACCTTCAAAAAGATGCCTTTTGGTTGCATGATTATTGAAAAATATCAAAACGCTCACTTCTTTTAAAAACACAGCCTTTATATCATTTTTCATTCCAAAAGCAAAACTGATTTTTGCAGATTTGCCATGGGACATCACTTATACAATAAACACTCACCCACTGCTCTATTATTGACCAACTGTCAATCATGTGGCCAACACTAAGCTAACAAGTTAGCTTACCAAGCGGGGTTTATCATTTTCTTTAGATTTCAGTCACCCTAATAGACATCACTGTTTCCGCCCGGGTCACTAATCCACAGAAAACATATCTTGTGACCTTCTGACTTATTTTGCTATAGTTTTGATGTAATGCTACTTTGAGCTCAGTTAGTATTAACTTAGCTATGTGGTCAGTTGGTCAATTATTACATTTTTTTTACAGTTATGATTTTTTTTTTACAGTTATAAATTGTTTTGGCACTGTTCTGACTCCTAAACCTGACTGGATGGTGACAAGCCAATCACAATCCAACCTGGCCAATGAGAGGGCAGATGGGTTTGGCAGCCTTCAAGCCGACTAGAAAGGGAAATGAAGCTGGCCGACTTGATGGTAACAGAAGTGGGTTTTATTTTATGATTCTGCAGAATTTAAAAGTAACTATTTAATGTGTAGAGTGTATATTGATTGTTTGTTTACGCCGATTACCTTTAATTTAGTCGACCGTAACAAAGCTATCGAACTTTATTAGTGATGAAGAGCACTTCTGTGGCTGTCCAGTCGGCCAGCTTCACTTGCCTTTCAGGACCAGCAGTCGGCCCAAAGTCCTGCCACAGCTTCATCTGGGCTGTCTGCTGGGTCCATGTGGGTCTGTCCACAGGTCCCATTTTGGCCCCACCTGTGCTTGCCCACATGGACTTTACCTGTTTACCAATTCTCCACTTATTTTCTTGTAAATTTGTTACTTTTTTTCTCATAAATTTGTTACTTTTTTCCTTGTAAATTTATTTACTTGTAAATTTGTGAGTTTTTTCCATAAATTTGTGACATTTTTCTTTTAAATTTGGAACTTTCTCAAAAATGTTCAACTTTTTTTTTTACTGTACAAGCACCACTTTTCCTCAAATTTGGGACTTTTTCTCATAAATTTTCATTTTATTTACTCATATATGTACTACTTTTTTTTTGTTGATTTGCAACTTTTTCAAATTTTTTCCTCATAAATTTGTGACTTTTTTCTTGTAAATTTGCAAAATTTTTCTTGTAAGTTTGTAACTCTTTTCAAGTAATTTTACAATTTTTTTCTTGTAAATTTGCAACTTTTTTCTCCTAAATTTCCACATTTTCCTCCTAAATTTGTGATGTTTTTCCTCAGAAATTTACTATAATTTTTTTGTAAATTTGTCACTTTTTCGGACAAATTTAAGAGAAAAACTGTGAAAATTTGCTATCTTTCTTCCATAATTTTGCTCATGGCACCAGTGTTACTGAAAGCTGCTCACCCATGTTAAACCCACATGGGGTCCAGCTGGCTCACCTGTAGCACAGGTAAAGTCCATATGGGCACACCCAGGTGGGGCCCAGGTTGAACAGCCAACACGGGCAGCATGGTGGTGCAGTGATTAGCACTGCTGCCTCACAGCTAGAAGGTTCCAGGTTTGAATCCCCAGGCTGGCAGGGGTAGGAACCTTTCTGTGTGGAGTCTGCATGTTCTCCCTGTGCTGTGTGGGTTTACCCCGGTTGCTCAGGTTTCCTCCTACAACCCATGTTAGGTGAACTGGTCCTTCTAAATGGTCCCTAGGTCTCCATCTGTGAGCGGCCCTTAGAATACAGGGTTTGTCCTAGTGAAGTGCTTCAAACGGTCTTTGAGACTAAAAAAGTGCCCTTCTCCCTAACACACAGACAAACCCACATGGGACCCATTACACAGCCCAGCTGAAACCCATGGTGGGGCCCATGTGGGCGTGCTGGCTAGGAGGCTGCCAAACCCTTCTGCAATGATTGACTTGTCAACATCCAATCAGATTTAGGAGTCAGAACAGTGCCAAAAAGAAAAAAAAATCCAAAAACATCATAATGTACAAAAAAAAGTTAAAAAAAAATGTAACTGTGAAAAAAATTTCATAACTGTAAAAAGATTCTTAGCTGTTAAACAACCGCTGTTAACTTTGTAGCTTCCACAGAGTTTTTCACACAGATTTATTTTACAGTTTCAGTCTGTTTTTGTTCCATATTTGTAGAATCTGGAGTGGCTCGTTCGCACTAGTGCAGCTTGCTAACAAAGTACGCAGGATTTACAAATACCAATACTAATTCTTGCATGAGGCCCAATGATTAGAGTCCACCTGTGGTGAACTAAATTGATTAGGCATGATTTGAAAAGGCACACACCTCTCTATAGAAGGCCTCACAGCTGACAATGCATATCAGAGCAAAACCCAAGCCATGAGTTCAAAGGAAGTACCTACAGAGCTCAGAGACATGGTTGTGGCAATACACAGATGAGGGGACGGCTACAAAACATTTCTGCTGCACTGAAGGTTCTCAAGAGCACAGTGGCCTCCATGATACTCAAAAGGAAGATGTTTGGCTTAACTAGGACTCTTCCAAGACCTGGTCACCCGGCCAAACCAAGCAAGCGAGGGAGAAGGGCCTTGATGGTTTTTCCAGCTGTGTTCAGAGATCCACTAAGGTCCAACTATCACTGCAGTCCCCCACAAATCTGGGCTTTAATGCAGAGAGGCTAAATGGAAGCCTCTGCTCAGTGCCAAACACATCTACCATCTTCTAAAATACTTCTCAACCCACTCTACTAGATTACTTTATAGAACCATGACCTGCAACAACAATTATCTCTCTATAAATGCAAGGAATCTCTGTCTGTTCTTCGGATAGTTCTCAAACCCATTCATCAGACTCGCCTCAGATTTTATAAGTCCTTTGCTGAAGTTACGAGGCTGTGCATCCCCGAATTTCAGCCTCCCTGGATATGTGGAAGTTTATGAACATCCATATGAGAGCTATTAAATGAACACAGAGGTGGAAAAGGTATAACTGCTGGGATTTTGGGGGCTGAAATTCACAGGGCAGGCTCTGGAGGCTGGTGGTATAAAATGATAAAAGGACCATATAAGGAAGTGAACAACTCCTTATATGGTCATGTGACCAGGCACTGCACTAATAATAATAATAATACATTAATGGCTTAGTTTTTATATATTTTTTTTTTTTTTTTTTTTTTTTTTTTTTTTTCCTCTCGGCGCCACACGAGTAGGCTGCCTTTTGCAACAGCGGCTCGATTCCGAGTCTTTTTCCCTTCCTCTCTCTTTTGATCCGTCTTTTTTTTTCACCCCACTTATATCACGGACACACAGATCGTCCTAAATGTCTCCTGAGCCGGTGGACGGAGCCACTGTTTATAGCAGGATACGATACAGCAGAGAACAGCTGCTAGCATTCAACCGCCACCCGGTCCCATTGGAAAAACTCGACATACCGAGAGAACTGAGGCGAAAACGCCGCGGCTGCCGGGCTGGAGTAAGGCGGAGGACAAAAAATATAAGGTACAGACCCTCCCTTCCATCTGTTGTCATGGGAAATGTACGGTCGATACTGGGAAAGTTAGATGAGCTAGCGGCTATCTCCCGTTATGATAGCACATACCGGGAGTGCTCTCTCCTTTTGTTTACTGAGACGTGGCTAACTGAACTAGCAGCAGATGCTAACATTGAGCTGGAGGGTTTTCACATGATACGAGCTGACCGAACACCAGACAGTGGCAAGGCTAGGGGCGGTGGAGTGATAATGTATGTTAACAACAACTGGTGCAGACCGGGACATATCACTGTTAAACAACGACACTGCAGCAAAGACATTGAGTTGCTAGCTGTTAGCATGAGGCCTACATATCTCCCGAGAGAACACTCACACGTGATCTGCATTGTTGTTTATGCAAATCCGACGGCGAACGCTGGGACAGCACGTGACGTCATCCATTCAGTAACCAGCAGGCTGCAGACAGAACACCCAGATGCTCTTCTCCTCATCTCAGGCGATTTCAACCATGTTTCACTGTCTCCCATTCTACCCACGTTCACCCAGTATGTCACATGCCACACTAGAGACAATAAAACACTGGATTTATTCTACGCAAACACTAAGGAGGCGTACACCTCATCACAACTCCCCCCACTCGGGAGATCGGATCACAACTTGGTTCATCTCCGGCCGGTGTACAAACCCCTAGTGCACAGACAACCTCCGGCCATGCACACTGTGGAGTTATGGTCTGAGGAGACAATGGACACCCTAAAGGGCTGTTTTGAAGCCACCGCCTGGAAGCAGCTCTGCGATCCACATGGTGAGGACATCGATGGCCTCATTCACACCTTCATGGGCTACCTCAGCTTCTGTGTGGACAAATCCGTTCCCACCAAGACCATACGGCGTCACTCAAACAACAAACCCTGGATCAACCCTGAGATAAAAACACTTCTGAGAGAGAAGAAGAGGATCTTCAGGTCAGGGAACAGGGAGATGCTGAAGTCCATACAGAGGGAGCTGAGGAGAAAGATCAGAGAAGGCAAGGACAGCTTCAGGAAGAAGATGGAGGACAAGCTGCAACAGAGCGACATCAGCGGGGTCTGGAGAAACCTCAAAACCATCTCGGGGCTCCAGAATACCTCCCCCCAGGCCACAGGGGGCAGGGAGTGGGCGAACAACCTGAATCTGTTTTTCAATAGATTTGACCAACCGCCCTCCCCCCTGACTGCACAACAACCACTGCTGCCTCTAAAGAAATCAAGTCCTGCTGCCCACTCCCCACTCCACCAACACCCCCCCACTCCCAACACACAGCCCCCCATCCTGACCCTGACCAGGACCCAGGTGAGGACGGAGCTGAGGAAGATCAAGGCGAGGAAGGCGCCGGGACCGGACGGCATCAGCGCAAAGCTCCTCAAGTCCTGTGCAGACCAGCTGTGTGGGATTGTGACGTATATCTTCAACATGAGCCTGAAACTGGGGAGGGTACCACAGCTGTGGAAAACATCTTGTGTGGTACCTGTACCAAAAACTTCCCACCCCAAAGACCTGAACAGCTACAGACCGGTGGCCTTGACGTCCCACTTGATGAAGACCCTGGAGAGACTGCTCCTTGCTCACCTCCGCCCCCTGGTGGAACCAGCGATGGATCCACTCCAGTTCGCCTACCAGCATGGCATTGGGGTGGAGGATGCGGTGATCTTCCTCCTTCACCGTTCTCTGTCCCACCTGGAGAAGCCCGGGAATATGGTGAGGATCATGTTCTTTGACTTCTCCAGTGCTTTCAACACCATCCAACCGATGATCCTGAAGGACAAGCTGCTGCGCGCAGGGGTGGACCAGCACCTGTCATCATGGATCCTGGACTACCTCACGAACCGGCCTCAGTTTGTGAGAACCCGGGACTGTGTGTCCGACACGATCATCAGTAGCACGGGGGCCCCCCAGGGAACGGTGCTGGCTCCCTTCCTGTTCACTCTTTATACTGCGGACTTCTCACACAACACAACACACTGCCATCTACAGAAGTTCTCTGATGACTCTGCGATCGTTGGCCTCATCTCCAATGGAGATGAAGCTGAGTACAGAGGGCTTATCCAGGACTTCGTGGACTGGTGCCATCGGAACTGCCTCCAGATCAACGCGAGGAAAACTAAGGAGCTGGTGGTGGACTGCCGCAGGCATGGGCAGCCCCTCACAGTACCAGTAAATATACAGGGAACAGACATCGAGATGGTGACATCCTATAAGTACCTGGGTATTCATCTGAACAATAAACTAGACTGGTCACACAATACTGATGCACTCTACAAGAAGGGACAGCGCAGGCTGTTCCTGCTGAGGAGACTCAGGTCTTTTGGTGTACAAGGGGCGCTGCTGAAGTCATTCTATGACACGGTGGTGGCATCAGCCATCACTTTTGGAGTGGTCTGCTGGGGCAGTGGCATTACTGCAGCCGATAGGAAGAGACTGAACAAACTGATTAAGAAAGCTAGCTCTGTCCTGGGGCAGCGCCTTGATCCGATGGAGGAGATAGGAGAGAGAAGGATGGTGGCTAAACTGTCATCTCTGCTGGAGTCCGAGTTCCACCCTATGCAGGACATACTGAATGCACTGAGGAGCTCATTTAGCAGCAGACTACATCATCCCAGGTGCACAACCGAGAGGTTTCGTAGGTCCTTCCTACCAATGGCTGTCAGACTGTACAACCTAAGCAGGGCTGCTCGCAGAGATAGCAAAAAGACGTAACAAACTAATAGTTTTTTGAATGCAAAAGATGCAATAGACTTACACAATGGTCCCCTCCGGCATACAACTAGGAACATACCGGTCGCTATGGAGGGTGAGAATATGTATGGGCACATAATCATACCATGTAGGATAACTAAGTAGACGGTTATGCTGTTTCATTCCATCTAGCAACAATGCTCTGCACTGTGTGTGTTTATATATTTACATATTTATTCCATCTAGCTACAATGCTCAGCACTGGGTGTGTTTATATATTTATATATCTACATATTATTCCATCTAGCTACATTGCTCCGCACTGTGTGTGTTTATATACTTGCATATTTATTCCACCTAGCTGCAATGCTCCGTACTGTGGGTGTTTATATATTTACATATTTATTCCATCTAGCTACAATGCTCTGCACTGTGTGTTCATATATTCATATATTTATTCCATCCAGCTACAATGCTCTGCACTGTGTGTCTGTGTGTGTGTGTATATATATATATTTTATAGTAATACGTACATATGTATATTAGCTGCTCTTGCTTGCTTGTTTTTTTCTTGCCTTCTGATTGTTGCTCTGAGTGTTGCTATCCCTGTGCTGTTGCAATCCTGGAATTTCCCCGTTGTGGGACTAATAAAGGCTTATCTTATCTTATCTTATCTTATATTGTCCTTACTCTGATCACATCTGGATCCAGGCTGGTGAACGTCTCAACTTCCATGCTGATGTTCTGAGTTGAGAGTGCAACTATATCATTCAGAGGAGCGCCACCTGAAGGAAAGAAGGCAAAACACAAGGAATTAGAGAGCAGTCTTCTAAGCTGTAGACAAAAGGCTAAAAAGTCAGAAGAAATGCATGCTTACCAAGATAGGCCTTAATGAGTTGGTAAAAGATGTCGGAGCTGTAATTCTGTGAACCGAAGGCAGCCTTGCTGATCTTGTAGAGGACTTTCTTCTGCTCAGTTGAACATGACGATAAATTTGGCGCATTGGCATTTCTGTTGGGGTAAAATAAAAAGATGTCATGTTTGCATCGCCACGTCACTACTCACCACAGGGCTGTTTGGAGCTTTCTGGGGGCCCGATGCAAGATTGTGTTTGGGCGCCCCTCGTTTAGGAATGTGCAGGAGCTCAAGCACTTTAAAACTGGGGGAAAGGCTCACCGCTGCCAACAAAAATGTTAAAACAATAAACTTGAGCCACTGTCCAGATACAGGAAAAAATTTAAACCATTACACAGGATAACAATTTATCAAGCATTTATATGACAGATTTACGAGAAAAAAGTTGGAAATTCATGAGAAATAATACACAAATTTATGAGAAAAAAATGGAAATTTACATGAAAAAAATACAAATTTTTGAGAAATTGTGCAAATGTATGATGAAAAAAGTAGCGAAAAGAAAAAAGTCACAAATTTACAACAAAACCTAAACATTTATGACATAGAAATGACCAGTTTTCAAGAAAAAAAATGGCAAATTTGTGGGAAAAAAACTTAAAAATTTACAAGGAAAAAGTCAGTTTTATGAGAAATGGTGCAAATTTATGGAGGGAATTTAAAAGAAAAAAGTTGCAAACTGACAAGAAAAATATAAAATGTATGATAAAAAAGTTGAAAGTCTATGACAAAAAAAAAAGCTGAAAACTTGCAAGAATAGAGTTGGACATTTACCAGAAACAATGTACAAATTTACCAAAAAAGCTGGAAATGAACAAGAAAAAAGTTTGAAATTTATGAGAAAAAAGTTGAAGATTTACAAGAAAAGTCACAAATTTATGAGAAATGGTCCAAATTTATGATGAAAAAAGTAGGTAATTTAAAAGAAAAAAAGACAAAAAAAAAGATAAATTATGAGAAAAAGACACCAGTTTTCAAGAAAAAGTGGCAAATTCAGGAGGAAAAAAGTTGAACGTGTATGACAAAAAGAGTTGCAAACTTATTAGAGAAAAGTTGGATATTTACAAGAAAAAAGTTGATGTTTTACGTGAAACATTGCACAAATTTACAAGGAAAAAAAATGGAAATGTGCACCCAAAAGTCACACATTTATGAGCAAAAGAGTTGAAAATTTTACAAAAAAAGTACCAAATGTGACCAGCCATGGAAAAACTAGGAACAAGTCTCTCGAAGGCTATTTTGGGTTATTTACAGATTCTAAGTGTGGAATCTAAGTTTTCCAATGATGTCTAACACATGGAAATCCAAAAAGATTTAAAGAAGATGTGGTCAGTGTTAGCACCTCTGAAGTTACTCTGAGAAAATCAGGTTCAAAGTTTCTAAGAATTGTCACCTTCCAGGGGAGCCAGGTGGGGGTGGGAACAAAAGCTGGTCGTTTCAGTGTTATGCAGATAACACACAATTTTATTTGCCAGTGAAGCCAGATGATAGTAATCAATTAGTCAAATTAGAAGCCTGTCTTAAGGAAATCAAAGCTTGGATAACTTGTAATTTCCTGCTATTAAATTCATATAAGGCTTAAGTCATTCTGTTTGGACAAAAAAACCTTAGAAATACCTTTCCAAATCAAACTTTTACTTTGGATGCGGTTACTCTTTCTCTTAATAGTTCTGTGAGGAACCTTGGAGTTATTTTTGATCAATATCTGTTCTTTAATTCACATATTAAATTCGTTTCTAAGACTGCCTTCTATCATTTGTGTAATATTGTCAAGATTAGGAGCATCTTTTCTCAGAGTGATGCTGAGAAACTGATCCACACTTTTGTTAGCTCGAGATTAGACTACTGTAACTCTTTATTATCAGGTTGTCCTAAAACATCTTTAAAAAGTCTTCAGTTGATCAAAAATGCCGCAGCAAGAGTTTTAACAGGTACTAGAAAGAGAGATCATATCTCTCCGGTTCTGGCCTCCCTTCATTGGCTTCCCATAGAGTTTAGAATTAAGTTTAAAATCCTTCTCCCCACTTACAGAGCTCTACATATTCAGGCCCCTTTTTATTTAAAAGATCTGATACTACCCTATCATCCTAACAGAGCACTATGCTCCCAAAATGCAGGATTACTTGTAATACCTAGAATCTCTAAAAGTACAATGGGATGCAGTCTTCAGTTATCAGGCTCCTCTCCTTTGAAACCAGCTGCAAATCTGGATTCAGGAGTCAGACTTGATCTCTGTTTTTAAGAACAGGGTTAAAACCTTCCTTTTTGATATAGCCTATAATTAGGGAGGGATCATGTGCCCCTGAACCCTCCCTTAGTTATGCTGCTAATAGGTTTACACAGCCGGGGTCCTCCAATAATGCACTGGGCTTCACTCCTTTCTTCACTCTCAATGAAATATTTTGCTGGTCATTAACATCTTTGTTCTCTCCCTTAGACTGAGTCCCCGTCGTACTGTTTGCTCTCTACATGTCTGTTCTTTTCTTCTTCTTCTCTATCCCCTCACCCCCAGCCAGTCACAGCAGATGACTGACCCTCCCTGAGCCTGGTTCTGCAGGAGGTTTCTTCCTGTTAAAAGGGGTTTTTTACAGTGGTCATATCGTGTATCTGTGTCCTGACACCAACCTTATACTCTCCTGGGTGATGGTCTTCAGTGTGCTGGTGTCTAATGAGCACAAGTTGGAGCCAATTAAGTTCAGCTCAATGGTGCCAAGGGAGTTCCCAGAAGTGTTCAGGTACTTGGTGATAATCAATTTGCTCTAAAGGAAAGGAAAACACACGAACAAATCGTCGCTTAGATAAGATAGCCTCAGGTGTGACAGCAGCAGCAGCAGATAAAGTCAAAGGAAACAAAAAGCAGGTTGGCGGAAGTTTATGGAAAGTTAAAAGTGGACAAGATTTCAAAAAAAAACCCAGCCAGCATGTCCATGTGGGCCCATGGCAGCTTCAACTGGGCTGTCTTATGGGTCCATGTGGGTATGTCTGCAGGTTCCATGTTGGCCCCATCTGAGGGTGCCCACATGGACTTTACCTTTGGTACAGGTGAGCGGGCCCCATGTGGGTTTAATGTGGGTGAGCAGGTTTCAGTGACACTGGAGCCAAAATTATGAGAAAACTCACAAACATATGAGGAAAATATGGAAAATTTACTGGAAAAAAGTCACAAACATATGAGGAAAATATGGAAAATTTACTGCAAAAAAGTCACAAACAAGGCAAACCCACATGGACCCATAAGACAGCCCAGTGTTTTATCCTCTGGTGGGGCCCACATGGACCTGCTGGCTGGGAAATGATCCAACTTTGCTCTAGAACTTCTGCATCATCC
The DNA here is from genome assembly GCA_020510985.1 of Pholidichthys leucotaenia. Classification (NCBI taxonomy): domain Eukaryota; kingdom Metazoa; phylum Chordata; class Actinopteri; order Cichliformes; family Pholidichthyidae; genus Pholidichthys; species Pholidichthys leucotaenia. Next base: position 210,281,218 of record CM035842.1, read on the forward strand.
CTGTTTGGAGTCTTCTGACGTCCCTGGACAGAAGACCCTGGCTGCCTTCCATCACATAAATGTTGCAATGTTGGTTTTATTTTTCATAAATCTCTCTTCTTGTACCTGTGCTGGCTCCCAGGATCCATCGCTGGTGGCCATTAGAGTTTCGAGGGTGCCGACTTTGGTGATGGTCCACTTAGCAATGTCCTCAATTGTGGCTGAACGAGACACTGAAGCAAGAACCCGGACATTCTGTTCAGAAAGCCCCGATGGGAATGCCTGGGAAAACAGAGAAAGCGTCGTCATGTGCTCATGGTGAAAAACAGCCACCCTCATAAAACAGCATTCTGTTTCAAACTTTTACCTCGTTGAGTTTCCGCAGAATGATTTCCTGGAAGTTGCTATCAACCACCTTCTCACAGATGGAAGGGAGGTTGTTCGTCAGCACGGGGAGATCCAGGCAGAAGTAAAACTGGTTCTCATCGTAGCCAAAGGGGAAGGCCGGGCTGCTGATCGTCACCTGGGTGATGTTGCCCACAGTGCAGCCTGAACAACAGTGAGGTAGTTCATGACAGCGAAAATTACAGATGTTTCTGCAGCCAAATTCTATTTTTTTTCTTGTTAACATGTCAGTAAACGTGCTTTATGACTTACAAGACATATCATGAGTAAAATCACTCAAATGTGTCATGTCTCTGTTTATTTGCTGTGAAAATTCAGTTAAGCCTCGCCCCCTGAAAAAAGGTGAGTTTAGACAGAGTGTTTTTGGTAACGTTGGTTTTTTTTTTTTTTTTTAAATTGAGTCTCCTCGGGAACAAGTATTCCTTTCTATAGCTTATACAGGACAGGGGTCGCCACTCCTCTCTGCCCACCTTTTCCCGTTCTATTATACCGAGCACCAAGCTAGAGGGCAGAAAGTACCATTTTTACCTGGTCTTTGGTATGACCCGGCTGGAATTTGAACTCCAGCCTCCTGGTTGTGGGGTGGATGCTCTATGAACTAGGCCCCCACTCCGGTGGTGGCTAGTTGGTGACATTACTATAGCAGAGCCAATCAGGACTCTCTGGCCTAAGCAAAACTAGCCTCCAGGGTCAGTTCGCATCTTTGGACAGCTGCTGTGAAAACTTGACCCAAATTAAGATGGGTTTTATCATTCAACTGCTTTAAAGGACGGCTCCAGTTTCAGTCATCATCCTGGGCCACCGTGCAGACAACTGGGCATGGCCTTCAACCGGAAAGTCTTTTATCACAAGGTTTATTCTGTTTAATGTAGCGCTAGCCACTATTAACCTTGTTATGGGTGCGATTATTCATGGACCCTAGCATTTGGAGGAGGAAAAGATTTTCACACAAAACCTTCACAAGACGATGAAACATTTTTTGTTGAATAAAGGGCATAAGACTTTTTTTTTTTTTTTTTTTTTGTTACTTATTTGTACCCGTAGGTAGATTTGGTTTGCAGTCTGGTGACAAGCCACCGGCTGCCGGTCGCTGCGTGTGCGAGCGCCCTAAACCTACATGTTTTTGGTATGCGGGAGGAAACCGGAGAAATCCCGGAGTAAACTCACGCAACACGGGGAGAACATACAAACTCCACACAGCTCACTGTTGGTCGGACCATTTTAGTCAATGCAGACTTGTTTTTATAGGGGATTTATAGCCACCAGAGTGCATGTTTAAATCTCAATTAAAGGTCCTGTTCACAAGGTGAGTTTAATCTTCTAAAGTGCTTTTTATGGGTCATATGACTATAGCAAAACTATTAAAATGTCTCTTCACTTAAAGAAATAATTATATTTTAACATGTTGGCAGAATGGGCAGAAGCCAGCATCGCTCTTCCATGTTTCCCTTCATAACGAGCACATAATCTGGTCTTCGTTTACAACCATAACTGTCCTATTGACTGTGCTGATTCAGTCCCCGCTCAGCGTTTCTGAGCCCAAGGTGTTAGCTCAACAGTGCTACTATGGCGTTATCTTAGCCATTACAGGTTTTTTCCTATTTTCTTTAAATTCCAGTCACCCCACTAGACATTCCTGTTCCCACCTGATTCACTAAAACACAGCCAATAATATATTCTGGTTATTTTTGTTATATTTTACTGTGATGATGCATAGAACCATTAGCATTAGCATGGCTAGGCCAGAGGTGTTCTGTCTAACGACATTAGAGCTCATCTTGATGGGGAGAGGCTTGACAGTCACGTCACCTAGCTTAACTGTGTGATTGTGGCCTGTTTTGATAATTACTTTCTACAAATTCTATTCTTCTGACCATATACTATGTCATCATCGTTATTTTAGCTTATTAAATTGTAATTAATTTACATTTTTCACCTTAACATGTTTCAGCTGACCCCTGCAGATGACCAGAGTAGGCACTGATCTGTGCGAGGAGCTTTTCTCTATACGGTCATTTTTATGCTGCCGTCTTCTTTGTGGTGGATTTTGATGTCCAGAAAGGTTATGGTTCTGTTTGTTTCCTCTTCGTTTGTGAGTTTTATGTTTCCTGTGCGGTCCCTGGTGTTCGGGTGGTCTGTCAGGTCTTGTGTCCTTTCTTTATTTTCTCCAGAATGTCGTCCACATATCTCCTCCAGAGGGTGGGTCTACAATGTGTGGCTGCTGTATTTATGACTCTTGTTTCCAGGTCCTCCATGAAAAAACTGCTCATAATGGCTGATAATGGGTCTGCCATTGCAAAACCTTCCTTCTGTCTGTAAATAGTTTCTCTATAGTGAAAACAGGTGGATTTGGCAGCGAAATGTAGCAGTCCAGATGTCCTGAACGGTGACATTTGTGTGTTGTTCTAGTTTCTGGTCCTTCCTGAGGCGTTCTTGCATGATGTGTAGGGTGATGTCGACGGGGGTTTTTGTGAATAGTGATATGACATTGTGTGGAATAAGGATCTCATCTGTTTCTGTTGTCATGTTGTTTAGTTCTTGTACCAGTTGTTTAGAGTTTTTGCACTGTTGCTCCAAGGACGGGTTTGATGATTTTAACCAGGGCTTTTGATAAGTTCTAAGTGACTGATCCAATACTGTCTATTATGGGTCACAGGGGGATGTCCTTTCTGTGTATTTTTGGTGTTCCATATATCCGCTGGGGTAATGCTTGCTGGAGGTATTAGGTGGTCATATGCATCCTGTGTTATTTTTTTGCTTTCTAATAAGGGAAAAACTTTTAGTGTTTATTCTTTGTTTCTGTGTTGTTGTTTTTTTAAATTTCATATGTACCGCTGTCTCCTAACATGTTTTCCATCTGTGATTCATATTTTTTGTATCCATGACTACTGTGGTTCTGCCTTTATCTGCCGGTAAAACATGCAAAGGATGAGGGAGCATTCATGCTCTCCCACACCTGGGATTCCATCCTCCAGAGACCACCCGTCAACAGGAGGCGTGGCTGGCTTGGTGGATCTGTCAGGTCCATCAGGCTGGCCACGCCTAAAGAAAACACCCAATAAATGACATGTCACAGTGACCAGCCGACGCTTCTGAAGATGACTGCAGGTGCCAGTCGAAACATGTTAAGGTAAAAAAAACAAACATCTTCTACCTTTCGTCTGACAAAAAATTAATTATGGACAAAGAAGCCAAAATGAATGTACTTGAGTATTATTTTACTGTAGTTTATTGCTCTGGCTGGGACCAAAGGTGGTTTGTTTCTCGTTCACTCACTCACTATCCTATCACTAATTCATTCATTTTTAAGAGGAATTCACCTTAGTTAGCTTAGGCTGTGTTAACTACCCGAGCTAGGAGGTATCCAGCTAACATTAGTAACATCACAAGTGGCAGGGTGAACTGGGCCTCAGGAGCATTTAATGAGACATGCACTGAAACAAGCATTTCTGAGGAAGGCTGCAAAAGAGGATTCACAATCATGCTGCAATAATCACATAATTAGTAGCAGCTTGACCAACGTATGTTACAGACATTTCATTAAGACCTGTGGGACCATTAAAGAGAAATTAGAAAAAAAAAACAAAACTAAAAGCTATCATTTATCTATAAATGCAAGAAATCTGTGTGTTTGTGTGTGTGTGTGTGTGTGTGTGTGCCTGTTCCTCACATGTCTCTCAAACTGTTCATCAATCTGACCTCAGATTTTAGAAGTGCTTTGCTGAGCTAACGAGGGTGTGCATCCCCGAGTATGGAGTTGCTCAGTCAAAATATGTAATATTTATCAATAAAAGTTTAGCCACTGCTGTGTTTCCTCATGCTCTGGCTTCCGGAAGTGTGGGCGGGGTTTTGGATTGACTCTGTACTGATTGGATAATACATGGCATCACGACCGGTCACTCACCACAGCGCTTCACAAACAAACACGGGAAGTGAAAAGAGACAAAATTGACAAGAAAGAGAGAATAGTGAAGATTATGCTATAATGCTGCTGTGATTGCGCACGTCTAAAGGATAATTTGCGGAATGCCAGCGGGAACCTGAGGTCTGCCTAAGGAACACAGGTGTTGGAAAAGCAGTGGGCGGAATGCAGTGCTTCGCAGGGAAGCAAGCCCAGCCCACCCGGTGGAGTCCCTTTGCAGGACCGCGACTCGCTGTCACTGAAGGCGCTCCTCTCGGTGTGCTCGCATGGAACTTACCTGACTTAAGGCAAGTGGAAACCACAGACTGCAGTAGTGAGAGGATAAAGATGGTGGTAAAAATCCCCGCTAGCTGGTCTGTGCATGCCTTAACTACATAACGGCGTTGGTTGGTGATCTGCACCCGTCAGATTATCTCTCTAAACCAGCCCATACTTTTAAACAGTCCCCAATGTACAAACCTTTTTACACCACAGGATGGCAGATCGGCATAGCTTTCCTCCTAGCACCAAGTACCTGGGTGTTCACTTGAACAATAAACTAGACTGGTCACACAATACCGACGCACTCTACAAGAAGGGACAGCGCAGGCTGTTCCTACTGAGGAGACTCAGGTCTTTTGGTGTACAAGGGGCACTGCTGAAGACATTCTACGACATGGTGGTGGCATCAGCCATCACTTTTGGAGTGGTCTACTGGGGCAACGACATTACAGCAGCTGATAGGAAGAGACTGAACAAACTGATCAAGAAAGCTAGCTCTGTCCTGGGGCAGCGCCTTGACCCAGTAGAGGAGATAGGAGAGAGAAGGATGGTGGCTAAACTGTCATCTCTGCTGGAGTCCGAGTCCCACCCTATGCAGGACATACGGAACCCACTGAGGAGCTCATTTAGCAGTAGGCTACATCATCCTAGGTGCACGACCGAGAGGTTTCGCAGGTCCTTCCTACCTACGGCTGTCAGACTGTATAACCTAAGCAGGGCTGCTCGCAGAGATAGCAAAAAAAAAACGTGACGACCTAGTAGTATTGAATGCAAAAGACGCAACAGACTTACACAAAATCGTCCCCCTCCAGTATACAACTAGGACAATATCAGTAGCTACAGAGGGTGACAATATGTATGGGTACATATTCATACTATGTGGGATAACTAAGTAGACGGTTATGCTGTTTAGTCCATCTAGCTACAATGCTCCGCACTGTGTATATATATTTATGTGTACATACAGTATGTATATTCACTGCTCTTATTTTCTTATCTTCTAAATTATTGCTCTGAGTGTTGCTATCCCTGTGCTGTTGCAATCCTGGAATTTCCCCACTGTGGGACTAATAAAGGCTCATCTTATCTTATCTTAAATCCTTCCCAGTCTGTAGAATCAAAACAGTCCTGTAGGGCTGTGGTGGTTCCTCAGTCTACACCTGAACTGTTTTTAGTGTTGGTCTTTGTCTACAGATTTTAGATTTATAAGCAGGAATCAGTGACAGAGAGAGATGATCAGAGTCCAAGATGTGGCAAGGGGATGACTGACTCTATAGGCACCTGAAATGCTGGTGTAGACCTGGCCAAGAGTGTTACTTTCCCTTGTCAGAAAACTCATGTTTTTGAAGAATCTCGGCAATGTCATGTTCGGGGTCGTTTACCCCGTCCATGACCTGTGGCTGTAGGTTTTGATTACTTCTTATTTATTCCAGCTGGCAGATTGAGCCTTGCTCTCTGCCAGTCCTACAGTCACGCCTTCCTCCTCTTCCCAGACACTCACCAGCTGTGTGGGATCACCACATGCACACAGGCACACATGCACACACACTCACACACATACACACATTCATCCAATTAACTACACACCTGCTTGCCACACGGCTGTGCCCACTTGCCCTCGTTAGTATATTGTGTTCTTATAGGGAGGCAGTGTGCGCAGTCAGTGTAGCAGCTTCAGTCAACCTTGGACATCCTGGCTCGCAGATTGTTGGTTTCCCTTGGACTGAACTGTGTAGTTACTCCAGAGCCTTTCCGCTCCTACATGTATGTAAGTCCTCCTTAATTATGCCTTCCTCTCCGCTCCTGCTCAGCCTTGAGCGCGCTTGGCATTTCCCCTACGCCAACTAAGCTAGCAGCCGGTTGTTTCCCCATCTGTGTGTGACTGTTAATTTGGACATTCTGTACATTTTCTCTTTTATTAATAAACACGTTACTTACACTGCATTTTGGGCTCGTTGCCAATTTATATGTTTGCTGCGAAATAACGCAGCGGACATGACAGGCAGGACAGACTTCAGATTTACATGGTTAAAGACTCCTACTGTGATTGTAACACAGTCCACGTGTGCCGATAGCTGATGGTTTGTGGAGCATTGCAGCATTTCCATAGCTACTTTAGCATTAGCTTGCAGCTGCTATTACGATCACCAATGTGAGTTCTCTCAGCAGGTAGAAAGATCTGCACTGCACCATCAGACACGCTATGTCCGGACAGCAGTGAGTGTCTTTAAGTGTGGCACTGGTACACCAACTGTTGTTTATATATAAACACACAGGCTACCTCCGCGTTTCTTACCCAACATGCTGGAACTTCTGTCTGCCCTGAAGGCAGCATGGCCTGCTAATGCTATTGCAGCATCTGCAGTGGAAGAGTCCAGCCAAGTCTCCGATATTAACATCACACAGTAATCCATACGTCGTCGGCCTCCGTCGGTCTATGATGACCATGGAAGAGAATCCTAAACGTCTACTCTGCTGGAACAGCACCGCCTGTGGCTGAACAGGCCGATGCGCGAATGGCAGTCCCTGTCACACAGGTCGCACTTGTGGGTGGTCTCCGTGCTGCTGGGTCTGTGGCGGTTCTTCCTGCGGGTCCTTTTTTCATCTGCAGCAGCAGTCAGTCTCTCTTCACCCGCCTTGAGCTGTCTGGTCAGGGTGCCTCTCCATTTGGAGCGGTCCGTTGCAAGGTCCTCCCAGCGCTCTGTGTAAGTAATCCATATGGCGTGAAGTAATCCACAGTCATAACTCACCCATCTTGTTGTTGAGTGGCGGGGAGTTGCTGAGAAAGACTTGGAATGGCTGGTTTGTATGGGTTGGCCATTAGCCAGGCCTTTAGCCCTGCTCTCCTCCCCTCGTCTACTTCCTGTGTCTCTGCTGCCTTCACCACTTTAGTGAGGAACGATAGGAGAGAGGTCCACAGGCTTACGGATCTCTGGCGGAATGAAGTCCCAGCTACTGTTGCTAAAAGTGTCACGGTTATTTTCCAAAAGTATGAGCAGCTCATGTCTGCTTTACTGCACATGTGCGGTTGCCCCGGAGAAAAGAACGAAAAGAAGCTCAAATACACAAAAGAACAAAAATAGTTGCTAAAACATGAAGTGTGCCAGGCCGCTGCTGCGTCTACCTATGCCGCCATCTTGGAATGATCTTGTGGTGGGCATTAATCCAAATCACGTTATTTTGAATAAATCAGGAATTTTCCTTTCATTCCAGTTGACAATTTCATTTAATTGTGGAATTTGTTTAAAAGGAAAAAAGAAATGAACTTTTACCTGCTCCTCGCCTTGCCCGACGAATTGTGATCATTCTAAAAAGCCTCTTGAGCTTCCTTATGTCTGTCTTGTTTTGCCTCAGTATGAGCAGATATTCCTTTAAGAACACTTCTTTTGTTTCCTGTAAAAGCAAATATGTTCTTCAATCATCTCATATTTAACACACTGTCAAGTTAAATTGTATTATAGAGCACAGATTAAATACATACAAAATTTATGAAGCCCCAGATATTTCTGCTGAAATATAGAGGAAAGATTCCAAGGTTCTTCAAAGTTTGCTGGGTCCAGGTGCTGATATTTCTGAAAACAGAAGATAAGATGGTTTGATTCTCTACAACCAAACTGATTATGTCATCAAATGGTCACGTGTGTAGGGAGAACATGCAGGCCGTACAAGGAAAAAACTCTTCCGTCTTAGATACTGTGAAGGGTATTGAAAGCACAACTACAACTGCAAAAGCAAAAAAGCAAAAGCACTCTTGTGTTTTCTCTTTTGCTTTTTCTTTGGCTGTTGTGCTTTCTTTGGCATTTGGTTTTCTCTCATGCTGTTTGTGTTTTGTATTCTTGTGATTTGTCCTTCAGGGCCACTGCAGTGAACAGAACAAGGTTGTTGCTGGACATCTGGGGAATGGGACCCTACTTCGAGTTTAGTGCCAGACCGATTCCATGGTCCAGCAGGCCTGGAACATCCCTACTTTTATTTAGTTATAATTCTGAAAAATAAAATAATGTGGTGGACCACTAGGAGGCTCCACTCACATCCAGTGACTTGGGGAGAAGGGGGAGGAGACAAGGAACATATATGTATGCGCCTTGGCACCAAGTATTCATTCTGTTCTGGTTGGAGTTGAATAAAGTTCTGAACTGGCAGCTCTCGTGTCTCGTCATATCATTCCTCCACAATAAATCATTTGCACTGGGAATCACCAATAAAGCCCAAGCATTGTTGCTGCATGAAAATAACTTCAAAATTTGCATTATGTCAAAATGAATAACCAAGATTTTGTCTGCATCAAAGTTATACACTTTATGCAATAAACACTTTAAGGAACATACACAGTACTCTACAAATTCTCTGGATCTGAACAACATCTGCTAATTAAAAATTTCAATAACACAAAAGTGCTCTATCAGGCTACTTTTCTCAGTAGACAACACAAAATAAATGGATTCCCTTTTATTGTGGAAAGAAGGGGTGGGAATCACCAGAGGCACCACGATATGATACGATCACAATACGATATCATCATGACTTTGTGATACACTGAGTATTGCAATATCATATACTGCGATTTCCCATCCTGATCTTTATCTTGTTCAACTCCTGGCTTGATCTCATGACTCACTATTTGCTATACTGACCTAAACAGACAGTGAGCATTTAGCACCATCTAATGGAATAAAAGTCAGTTTTTCATTACTCTTCTACCTAAAAAACTGAATTTGTATAGGCAACATTTATTAATATTTTTAAGTATTGCAATACTGGCTTCTCTGAATTGATAAAGTATTGTGGGCACAAAATATCACAATACTACACTGTGTCAATTTTTTCCACCGCAGTGGAAATATTCCTGCTAGGTAACAAGATTTTCTTCTTTTCAGAAATGTGACCCAACACTGGTGAATGCAAAGTGTCAGCTGGAAGACATTACTACTGTATATATGAAAAAGAAATGTTCACTGAATGAAACCAAAATGTCCCTTGGAAAAACAGTTGGTAATACTTTTGGCCCTTTTCCACTGGTACCTACTCAGCCCTACTCGCCTCGACTCTAGTCAGTTTGCAGGGTTTTCCATTAGTACCTGGCACCAGGTACTTTTTTGGGACCTACCTCAGTGAGGTTCCAACCGTGCTGAGTCGAGCTGAAAATGTCACGCCAGGGTGTAACATCAGTGGATGAGAGCAATGTCTTCACAAGATTCAAAACCGCCATTTGTAAATTTGGCTGTAAGCTTTTATTACCTCCGCCAGGCCGAAAAGGCCAGGAGGAGGTTATGTTTTTGCCGGGGTTTGTCTGTGTGTTTGTCTGTCTGTCTGTCTGTCTGTCTGTCTGTCTGCCTGTCTGTTTGTCTGTTGGTTAGCAAGATAACTCCAAAAGTCTTGGACGGATTTCCATGAAACTTTCAGGCGTTGTTGGAAATGGTACAAGGAAGAACTGATTAAATTTTGGGGGTGATCCGGTTCACCGTCTGGATACAGGAATTTTTTATTTAAAGCATTTTTCAACACTGTGACATAGGGCCATTTTCAACATGTGCGCAGGCGCAATGGAGGGCGCTGGTCGTCGTGTCTGCAACACAAACTCTGCGTTCTTCAACGTTTTAGGCACAAAAGCACGTGGAAAACACTGCTGGCCTGGGCCCGCCAGCGTGCCTGTGTTTGCGCGCAACTGCAAAACCTCACATGGGCAGCTGTCCGCCGACGGATTCTTTGGCAGAAATTCCCCGGCCAGCCATAGGAGCTGCGCATTTGGCAGAAATTCACCGGCCAGCCATAGGCGCTGCGCAAAAACGAGCTCTCTGCCGGCAAAGCTTCTAAATTCTCGTTTGCCGCGGAGCGCAACCCCAAAAAAATAATATAATATAAAACCCACGGCAACCTGTCTACCCAATTTGCATCCGTCAGTGGAGGAGATGGACACAACAGCAACACTTCAGTTTATTACCTCCGCCAAGGAGGCAATGCTTTTACTACTGAACCACTAATCCTATCACTATCAGATTGATTGTCATTGATTAATTGTGTGTTTATTGCACTGTCCCTGTCAAATAAACAAATAATCATTGTGAATCCAATTGCTAGTCATATGTTTACATGCTCAAGGAATCTGAAAACGTACACACAAACACTGTATGGGGGGAATTGTGGCGCTTGGCGGAGGTCTGCGCTCTCCGAGTGCTTTTCTAGTTATTTCTGTGATAATCGATGAAATAAATGGCTACACACAAATCAGCATGCCACAAAACACTCGCCATCTTCCCTGTGGGCAGCCATCAGCTTGGAGACTGTTATGTCCATAACCGATGCTCCAATGACGAGGCCGAAGGTGCAGTGTAACGTAGCTTTATTAGTGAACTCACAGAACACAAAGGTGCTTCTGTCAAGGCAGAGGTGCTGGTCGCAAAGAGACCGTGCCTCTTCCGGGTCGGCCTTTTATACCTTGGGTGGCGGTGGAAGTGGAAAGGCGTAGCCGTCACCAATGACACACAATAATAATATAATAATAATAACCATAATTAATATATAACACATAAGGAAAAAATACATAATAATAAAAAAAGCCCCACAGGAACCAATTAAAAAAACAGAGAAAAGAGCAGCAGGTTTGCCACGACTGACATATACAATATTTTCACTAAGAATTTAAATGAAGGGATGTCACTGCGCAAGCATGCACGTGAACAACGCATGTCAAAACAGTCAGCGGTAGGACTGCGGGAGCGAGTGGCTGTTGTGATAATTCCAGCCACCAGACAAGTGTACCTAGCATCGCAGTGCGAGAGATAAAAATGAATCCGCAGTGTTTCCCCTACCATTATATGAGGGTGATGTGTCACGTCAACCACCTAAAAAACACACAAAGGTAGCAGCAATTTTAAAGGGCTGATGACACGATTTTGACATTTTTTAGTATGTTGTGTAAACCCAATAGTCATTGTCGATGATCAATATAATATCTACAACCGCGCCTGCATAAACTAGTTATCGTCAAAAAAACGCAGCCGCTGACTGGACTGTGGTGCCGCCCACCGAATGAAGGGCGGCACCACCATGACGTAAGCGGGAGAACGGACTCTGGTGTTGTTGACTTGAATGACAGCAGCTTTGTAGCTCACAGTTTCTATGGTTTCTTGTTTTAATTTTACGGCTATGCCTTCTCGTTGTGTTGCAGGCTTAGATAAACAGCAGGCCGTGAAAGACCACATCACACACTTCAGCTCCAACTGTCATCAGCCTCCTCGTGCGCTCCTCGTGCGCTTTTACGCAGGAGGAGTACATGAGGAGGGGAAAGATTAATGGATTTACGCACAGCTCTGACCTACTTTCTGTGATCGCATGCTGACTCTCGCCGGTCCGGCCACGTCCCCTCTGTCATTATCACCAGCTGATTCAAACTCCCGCTGATCGTCTTTCCCAGTCCTCGCCCAGGTGCTTCTCATCACACCATCACCAGCAGTGCGTGTACTTAGCAGCCGTTTGCCAGTCACACACTGCTGGTCCATAGTATTGTCATCTGTGCTGTTAGTCTGCCAGTATTTTCAGCACTCTCACGATGTTAGTCACTCCATGTTCACCGTGGTTCTCGTGCATCCTTGAAGTGATGTCGGCTCTGGGGCGCACCTGTGGCTAACACGTCTCCTTTCATTCATTCTCTGGGTGATGCCGGCCCCCGAACGCCATCAGTAAGTGTGTTTGTGTTTTCTGTACGTCTTCACCTTTTTGGGAATTGTCTGTCTTTCTATATTAAATGTGCTGTGGTGAACCCTGCACGTAAATCCTTGTTATTTCATCCTCCCTCTCCGTGCCCTGCGTAAGAGCGCACGGAGGGTTATGATGAATGGATTTATGCACAGGATTCACCACAGCATATGTATTGAACATAAGAATGATGACAACAGTTCCCAAAAAGGTGAAGACCCACAAAAATAAGCAGTTGGCGTTCGGGGCTGACATCGCCCAGCGAACATGGAGAGGAGATGTGTTTACCACGGTTGCGCTCCAGGGCCGACATCGCTTCAAGGGGCGCAACAGAGCCACGGCTGTGTGGAGTGGCTAACATGTCGTGGTAGTGTTGGCAATTCTGGCTGGCTGACAACACGGCAGATGATGCACACAAAACATGAACAGCTGACTGTCAAAGAGAGAGGGGGCGTGCGTTCGGACTGGAGAATCTTGGACAGTGCCCACCTGAAAGTGGGTCAAAACACACATAACACGTACAAAACATAAAAACAAGAACTCAAAATATAATCCATAATAAACCCGATGCCTGAGCCACAGAGAATACACTATGATTTTATTGAAAAATCAGGTTTAAATAAATTATATTTATGAACAAATAATTTGTTGCAATATCTGTAACAAAAGCATAACACTCGGTGTTCCTCTGCTGTGTGTTTGCCGCTGCTGCTGTGGTGGGCATGTGTGCCTCTCCACCGTCACTCTCTGAGTGTGACTCGCTAGGCACGATGCCCGCTTGGCACGGCTCAAACCTATACAGTTTGATGCCCCCAGATTCTTCATTGTCATCCCATTCTTTTGAACTGTAATCATCTGAAGATTGAACACAAACCAATTCCAGACTACATGTGCTGGATCCATTGTCGATGTTTTCTCCCACTTCCATCCTGTGTGTACAATCGGCAGCCAAGCGCTGTGTTCTGTTGATGACGTTATAACATGGCTGGGGGGGTTTCCAGCCACTGACGTAATTGGTGATGTGGCGCTCATGAAAACGTCGGATATTCGCATGAAAAAAAGTCTGTTTGACTTAGAACTGCACAGACCAACCTATTTCGTCATATTGTATTATGTGTTGAAAAATTAGATGAAGTCAAAAACGTGTCATCAGACCTTTAAATGCTCCTAGCTGGTGAAGAAGGCAACAGTAGTTCTCCTGCTCTGGATCCAAGTAAGTAATAAATGCATGAACACCATGACTGCTTTGATGCTGGCCGCTTCTGATCAGATCAGTCACCAGCATTTTAACAAGTAGCCTATTTTAATTTTGTCGCCTCAGTGCAGATCAGCGACTGATTAGAAAACACCGATCTGTAGCTCAGTGGTTGCTGTTCTTGTCCTCCGTTTTCACAAACTGAGTAGCAAAATGTACATAATTAGTCTGCCATATTTTTTTTCACATTGAAGAGTGCCGCGTTTGTTTGTTTCGAAGGGAACTGTCACGGACAAACAGAGGAGCAGAGGTGCCTGTTAGGAGCTGAACAAGGACCACGCTGAACCGTCGCGGTGCTGCCGACTCCATGCGGGAGTAAAAAAGTTCCATCTCATCATGCCATATGCACGGGGGGGGTGGGGGGGCAGGAGGGACATGCCCCCAAACCTGGAAAAAAGAGAGAACTGTCCCGCTCAATTCACACTGAGGGAGGTTTTTCCTGTTGTCTGGGTGGTGAGGAGTGTTATAAAAAATTGTAAAAATATAGAAATATTATAACAGAAATAACTACATCTTTGGTCATTGTAGTTAATTTTATTTAATTAAATATAATTCCATTAATACTTTATATTTCTTTGAAATCAGAGTTGAAATTATTCTGTTCTGGCTCTGCAAAATTATGATTAAAAGTTTAAATTATGAGACAAAAATATTTTTTTTTACCACAAACAGTAATTTCATTGTAAAATAAACAAAAAAATAGCCATAAAATAATCTACAAATTAATGGCAAAGTTTCAAATGTACAAGAAGTTGTAATCTTATAAGAAGAAATTACACATTTATGAGGAATATAGTTGCAAATTTAGGTAAAAACACATTTACAGAGGAAAAAGTAGAAAACTACAAGAAAATGGTCATAAATTTAGGAGAAAAACCTCAAACTTTCAAGACTAAGTCATTACTCAAGTATTTTTTTAAGTGGGTGTTTTAGCACTCTTACTCAGCTAGTAATGTTTTTGGTGTCTACTTTTAATTATTAATTTCATAAGACAGCACTGTTTTTAAATGAGTACAGTTTCTGGCTACCATACCTACCTCGGCTCATATAGTTTTTATTTATACTGACTGTTGTTATTGAAAGAAACTTATAAACACCATGACTCCTTTAAGAGTCTTGTGTTGTCAGCCTTCTCGCTGCCCCCCCACCCCCACCCCCAGTCTGTAAACCTAGGGGAAACACTGTGACTGGTGGATATTTTTAGCATTCAGTGATTGCTTTGGGAAAATGTGATCCCCCCTTACAAAAATAAGTGAGACAACAAAGTAATTTGTTCTGATATCAGACCAGAGAGCAACCCGTTCTTTGGCTTTCTTTAAAACACTTAGGCCTGTATTTGTCATGTTCTGGGCAGGGTCCAAAGACCATGCTTTATGTTCATTTTTGTTCTCTGTGTTTTGATTTATTATAATTAGTGGCATTATTTGCCTTCTGTGTTTAGTCGTTCAGTTGAACACGAGAAATATACCCAGAAATAAATTCCCGTTCCAGTGAAATCGGTCTAAATGATCTTCACACAGTAATGTTGTAAAAAATATATTGAAGAACAATTCACATAGTTCAACTCGAAAAATATGCACCAAAACGAAATCTAACTCGAGAAAAAATTTAACATTTACAACTTTTTCAACGCGAAGATGATCGCCACGTGATCCGTCTGGACCAATCACTGATCAGCTTTCCTCTCCAAGCAACGAGTAAACATGGCGTCCCCTGCTGCGGAAACCAGCAAGGCAGATAGTGACGGGCAAATAAAATGCTTTTTCCACCTCGATTCCGTGAAAAATGAGAAAGCTGCTCCCATGACAGCAGTGAGGTGGATTAAGGTTGTTGAATGTTGTAAATCGTGGCGAAATTTGGACGGACGGATTGTAGTGCCTGGAAGGTCCTAAATTCAGACCAAATTATATTTTACATATTGTGTATTTTCCTTGTACATGTACATACATTTGCATTTTTATTCCACGGGCCAAAATGACATGGCTAGAATTTTTTTTTTCAACTAGCTTATCATGAATTGTTCAATGGAGGTAGTTTGTTTTTAGTTGATCTCTAATGAACTACATGAATCATCAGAAGGTTGCGTGTTGAAATCACGTCGGGGTCACCAATGTAGAAGTTACGGAAAAACAGACAGGATACGTGTAAGTCTGTCTGGAAAAACTTTATTTACATTTTTTCACTTCCTGCTTTTATCTCCATCCAAAACGGAAAAACTCCGCCTTCACATTAAAACTCCACCTTCACATTAAAAGATCCAATTTTGTGTGTGAGACCAACAACTAATATCACCACACAAGCACATGTACATGTAATTTGAAATCATTTTGGGAGATCACTTTGCTGTAGGGAGACAACATGGAGACAGTTATTGATTTAACAGTGTCTGCCCCTTAAATACAAAAAGCATGGAAAGCTCGATGGTGATGATGAAGATAAACAGTGAGGAAATATTTAAAAATGAACATTCATATTATTTATTCGGTTGCTTTGGTGTCTGGGTAAAAAATAAAAATCAAGAAATTTTAATGCCATTACATGTAACATGTTGATATTGAAGGGGAAAGGAATGTTTTCATAAACCAAGTCAACTGGAATGCATGAATTCAGCGATAGCTACCGGTCCCTATATTCTTTTAGGGAGCGGCAACCAGTCTATGTTGAGTCCTTAGGACACGGAGCCAGTCTATCTATGCTAATGCCACACACAGAGTTGACTCGGGGCGGCGATTCGTATGCGGCAGACCGACCCAATTAGGTGGAAAAAGCATTTTATTTGCCTGTCACTATCTGCCTTGCTGGTTTCCGCAGCAGGGGGACGCCATGTTTACTAGTTGCTTGGAGAGGAAAGCTGATCAGTGATTGGTCCAGACGGATCACGTGGCGATCATCTTTGCGTTGAAAAAATTGTAAATGTAAAATTTTTTCTCGAGTTAGATTTTGTTTTTGTGCATATTTTTTGAGTTGAACTATGTGAATTGTTCTTCAATATTTTTTTTTTTACAACATTACTGTGTGAAGATCATTTAGACCGGTTTTACTGGAACGGAACTGAAAGATAGATTTTTCATCCGAGTGACTAGTTGCCCCGGTCTGTTGTGCCATCCCCTGTTTGTCTTTATTGTGATCCTTTGTTTATTTTCATTATTGATCTTACTGTAATTTGTGCTCCCCGGTCCTTAGTCTGTTTTGTCCATCCCCTGCCTGGTTCTGGGTCTTGTGTGCATATCTGTTTACCTATTGTTCCAAGTTCCTCATGTTATCTGTGCCTGTAGCCACTTTCCCTCATGTGCTCCTGTTTAGCCCCGATTGTTCCTCCAGCCGTCTCACATTTGTAATTATCGGTTACCCTATTTATGTCTTTGTCCTCGGTTTAGCGTGATGCCATTGTTGGAATTTCAGTCATGTGGTATTCCTTCTGAGTTTTTTCCTGTTATTTTCAGTCCCGGTGCTGCGCTTTTGTTTCTTGGAATTCTGTTAATAAAACCATCACTTTGCACTTCATTCCTGCCTGCGCTTTGGGTCCTACCTCAAAAACCTCATCTGCCTCCCAAAGCAGATTTATAGCAGTATTTCACAGAATGATGAATACTGAGCAACATTTACGAACATAGCAATTTTTTGGTTTGGTGTTAGGTAGCAAACAGTTTTTCTTGTGTTTTCAAATGTACTTTTCCACAAACAGTTGCAAACATTTGGAAAACAGTTGTTAGCATCTGTGAACAGTTGTAACACATTTGTAACACGTGTCACTAAAGTTCTTTTTGGTTCACCAAGTAGTGAACACTATCAAATCCTTAAGAACCTTTATGACAAAACTGTATGTAATCTTAAAAACTGTGTGAACTGTTTTGCAACCTTTTACGAACCCTGACAAAACCACACAATTGTGTTTATGAACATTCCTCAAGATTTGTTGATCCGTGAGATACTAGCTTGATTTGTGTCAACATTCGTCAGAAAAGTTGGCACATCCAAAAACTGCAATGTTTGTCAGCATTCAGCTCTCCGTGACATACTAACCTTAAGCTAGTATCTCACTGAGCGGGGAATGCTCATGAACGTTGCAATTTTGGGGTTTCATCAGGGTTCGTAAAAGGTTGCCAAATAGTTCACAAACAGTTTTTAAGGTCCCAAACAGTTTTTGTATGTAATTTTTCACAAACAGTAGCAAATGTTTGCAAAATAGCTGTAAGCATCTGCAAGTGGTTGTAACATGTATCATTAAAGTTCTTTTTGGTTCGCCAAGTAGTGAACACTAGCATCTCTTTAAGAACCTTTAGCACAAAACTGTTTGTGACCTTAAAATCTATGTGCAAACTGTTTCTACCTTTTTCGGACCCTGACAAAAGCCAACAATCACTACATTTGTAAACGTTCCTTAGCATTCACCACTCTGTGAGATACTAGCTTGATTTTTGCCAACATTCATCAGAGGAGTTGGAGATTCCAAAAATCACCACGTTCATCAGCATTTGCTGCTCTGTGCAATACCAGCCTGATGAGTGCATGTGCTTACCCATATTTTGTTTCTCCAGACTGTAGCCTGCCCTCTATGGCTGCCACCTGGCTGTCAGACAAGTCCGAGCAGACTTTGAGCTTTTCCAGGATGAAAGACTCTGCGTTCTGTATGTAAGTCTCGTTTAGAGTGCAGACCATGTTTCCCAGGACTTCCACGTTGTCTCTGCTCAGATTGAAGCCATTTATACCCTTGAAGTTAAAAATACAGTGTTAAATATAGCTGCAAGCCGCAATCATTGGGTTCCAAGCAGGTGTAGAGTTCAAAGTCTTGTATTGCTTAGCAACAACATTTAAAACCTAAGGTCTGCTACACATTAGTTTTTAAAGCATCACTATGGAACTTTCTTGTTCCTTGTAGAAACACTGAAAAGGCCACAACCACGGCGACCATGACCCCACTCCCGCCAGCCAACCACGGGGCTTTTTGTTGTTGGTGGCTAAAGTCGTGGCCTGTGATTCACTGCAGGGACCGAGGCCACATCTGCTGTTCCCCCAGTGATTCCACCAAAAAAAAGAGCTGTTGCAGGCAATGTGGACCTGCTCACGCTATGGAGGAAGTAACATTCACTTGGTCAACTCTTGGTGTACCATCAAAATATTTTTGCAGACATTATTTTGAGGTGAATATCTTACATAGTATTGCACTAAAAAGCACCGGAGAGGCATACTGGACTTCAGTTGCTGTTCAGAAGAACAAGACCTCCCTGGCAAAATTCAAATCTGGGACTTCCTGCATACCAAGCACTTACCTGAACTCCTATACCACACTACTGCTCTAGGTAACTCACTGACTACATCACACACTAACAAAATGTTCCACTGATGTGACAAAATGGCTGACAGATGTTTCATAAACATGATTTTTTTTTTTACATTAACAGAATTTCATGAAATTTGCTGGTTAGCTGAAGAATCCTGTTTTGACTGTGAGTCTGAAGTTTCATCCAATTTGAATCAATATATCTAGTTTAGTTTATTGTTTTATTTGTCAGGGATCATGTCCAGAAAAAACCTTAAACACAAGGTAAAGATGCTCTTTACCAGATTACAGCATTCTCACTAATTTCCATCTGTAGTCCCTGAGGCAGGCAGGAAGATATTAAAAGAAAAACAGCATATATAGAAAGCAATTTAGGTTGAGTTTCAGAATCTTTTGACCCTGAAACAAGCAGGAAGTAAGTTTAAACGGTAAAAAGATAAGAGAGACAGCACACATAAAAACAATTTCAGAGTACAATTTCAAATCCCATTTAAGGGGGAGAGTCAGTGCTGGCAGGCTTGATTACTGGAGCTAAACCCACAGCTACAGTACATACCAAAGAGAAACTGAACAACTTGATTGGTCCACAAAATAAAAAAGGATTGACATTTTTGGATCATTTTCACAACTTTTCATCATCAATGTCTGTAGATGATCTCTGCTTAATTCCAGGCAGTTTGGATGAATGGCCTAGGAGGAGTTCATCTGGAATTCACCTGCACATTTTTGAAAGTTTGGTGCAGAAAACTTCATTTTCAGAGTTTGACACCACTGAAGAAAAGTTGTGGAAGGTTTCAGAGTTTAGAGTGATGAAAGAACTTTTAGTCTAGGCCCAGCTGTTCTTTAGATATATGCAAAAACATAAAAATGATTATTATAGCGGCACCCATGTATGCAGTTGCTTTATTTTTGGTCTCTGAGTTGTGGGGTGAGTTTCTGAGCAGAAGTAAAAGTTCAAGTTTACACATATTACCACTGTTGCTTCTCATGCACTTTTAGTGGAGAAAAATAATAAGAAGAATCAGAAAAAAACAATAGTTTCCTGCAGCACAGCTGCTTGGAACCCTAAAAATGTGCTACTATAAAACACTGGCACTTTAACTAGTTTGAGTACTGTTAAGTACATGTCAGCACACTCAACATTTTTGTCAGCACTCACCAAGCAGCTCCTGGCTTCACCGAGTAGCAGCTCGTTCTTCTGCAAAACTTTTGAGGGGACAGTGAAGTCTGCGGCTCCCAAAGCAATAAGGAATGCCCTGCAGTTTGTTTTTTTCACATTTTCACTCCTGCAATCACAAATTCAACATACAATTTCAAACAGTGATTGACTATGAAGTCAGCGAGAACTGCAATAAGCAGGATCATTTGTATTTGTTTAAATGTAAAAAATAGATCAATTGTCATCTGAGAGATTTGTAATGCAAGTGTTCTGATGGGAAAACTCCACCACTGCATCTCCTCTGGGCTCCGTCTAGCTTACAGAAATGTTCACATCTATGATCAGTTCTCTTATTAGTCAAAGCCAGCGCTCCTCGTAGACGTGCACTTTGCCTGGGCAGTGGCGAAGAGACGGAGAGCTGCAGAAGGCAGGGAGTTTTTTTCTTTAACCTTTATTTATACAGGGTAGTTCCAGTGAGAGGCAACCTCTGTTTTTCAAGGACGCCCTGTTCACACTCACAGCAGGAAGCTGCCCGGTCCAACCACGGACTGACCTGTGGCCACTGAGCAGCTCCACTGGAGCAGCTGGGTTAATAAGGGTGGGGCAAACACTGCCGTGTCATCTGTCCCAGCCAGATCTGATCCTGCCAGTCCTGGGACCCTCCGCTCACCAGTCTACATCCCTAACCATCAGCTCACCACTGCCCTACAAATTTTTCTGTTAAATTTCAGATTCTGATTCAAATTCGGCCTCCCCCAGCTTGAAGTGAAACACCTGAAGAAGAGACTCACGTGAAGTAGAGCAGCATGTCTGAGGGATACTCTGTAAAGTTCTGTGACAGGTGTCCTCTGACCAGGTTGTACATGCAAGTCAACTATAAAAGAAAAGCAGTGGACAGTGCATGAGTACTTCCTGTTACCCATGCTGTGAAAGGGACTCACTTTGTTGACATTCTTATATAGTCACTCTTAAGTAAAAGTTGTAGCATTTTCTGCGCTTCAAGATAAGCTTCTTCTACACAGGAAGAGGGTCCTTCTCCATGTTGCTGACAATCTTGGTCCACGATTACGTTTTTATATCAAACTTTTAATTACACCAGTGGCTTCTGCTGGTTCTCCTCTATGCTTTAGAAGAGGGTGGCAATTGATAAAATATGAATTTGTTGCATTTTGAAATCTGACTGATAGATTATGCTAAATATTACACACTGTACATTTGATGACCAACACACCTTTGAAGTCATTTCACTGGTTTCTAGTAGATTTTTACCTGTGATTCCTTCAGCAGCACCTCGGCTCTGTTCGGCCTCGGCCTACAGGCTGTAACCAGCTGTTGGACTTTGGTTATTCTAATTTTCCGGACTGACGTGCATGTGAAGCCAGCCAGCACAGAAGGAGAAAGCCTGTTGGGGAGGGGGGGGGGGGGTAGAAAACCCCAAAGACGATTAAGTGATCTTAACTGGAACTTGTACTAAGCTCTTGAAATAAAAAAAATATGACTTAGCCACTCACTGCTCGATAGCAAATACTGAATTTTCCAGGGATCCAAAAAACATGGTTGCCTGAGGGAGAAAAAAAAAAAATGATATTTCAGCCATGCCCCCCCCCCACACACACACACAACCTGGAAAAGAGAATGTCCACTCCAAATATCAGCACAAACCTTTACCATGCTACATAACTGATTAACATTCATTTAAAGCACCAATGTTATGCAGAAATGTAATTTTTTAAACTTTTTTTTCAGTTTTAAAGGATTTGTATTCTTCATCATTACAAAAACATGGATCCTTAAACACAGCTTTGCCTGGGCCATCAAAATGCTAGAAACGGCCATGAGAACAATCATACTTATAATGTCCCCCTCAGTACTTACTCTGGAGAAAATGTTTTGATTACTGCTCTCCTAAGAGAGAAATGACATATCCATCCATGCAGAGTCAGTTATACAACAGTTCGCTCTGACTGAGCAATTTGATGAGACAGCAGGGATTCCAGGAGTTACTAAAATCCATGATAACTGCACTTCAACTTTCACTGGACATGTGTCAGTCCGCTTCAGAGGGGTTCTAGTAACCGTTAATTACCAACGGTTATTTACGGTCAACTCCTGCTCGGAACTTTAAGGCAACATTAATGGAATACAGCAAAATGATGGACATTTTTCTGAATGGAACATCTGACTTAAATTTAGGGGTTAAAGCAAAAAAAAAAAATAAATAAATAAAAAAATCCTGAGCCTGAACTTTTTTCAGGGAGCAAGGTCACAGGGGTGGAGACACACACGCACGTGCACACATATCCATTTTATATATTTTATATATACATACACTCCTCACAAAAAGTTAGGGATATTTGGCTTTTGGGTGAAATTTATGGAAAATGTAAAAACTTCACACTACAGTGATATTATATCACGAAAGTAGGGCATTTAAGTAGAAGCATGCAATGGTGATTTCCTCATCTCCAACAATTTAGTGAAACAAAAGCCAACAACAGTGGTGGGTAGGCCACAACAAAAATATCAGTGCCTCAAAAACTTGTCATGTGCCCTGGAGCATCAATTACAGCTTGACAACGACGTCTCATGCTGTTCACAAGTCGACTTATTGACTGCTGAGGCATGGCCTTCCACTCTTCTTGGACGGCAGCCCTCAGGTCATTGAGGTTGTGGGGTGCAGCGTTACGAGCCTCAGCACAGCAACAGCTAATCCTAAAGGTTTTCTATGGGGTTCAGATCTGGAGAAAGTGCAGGCCACTCCATTTGAGGTACCCCAGACTCCAGCAGCCGTTCCCTAATGATGTGACCTCGATGAGCTGGAGCACTGTCGTCCATAAAGATGAAATTAGGCCTGTGTTGTTTATGCAGGGGCACATTGACTGGATTAATGATGTTATTCAGGTAGTTTCAGTTTGTCACTGTACCATTCACAAGGTGTAGGGCAGTTCTGTGTTGACTAGACACACCTGCCCAGACTATAACACCACCACCATCAAAGACACGTCTGATGACAACAATGGCCGATGCATAGCGCTGTCCTTCATGTCTCCAACATTATTGGCGGCCACCATTTCTGCTCAACGCAGTGTTTCCTCTGGCTTAAAAACCTTGGCGCGGTGGCAACATATTTTCCCCCCGGGGGGGGGGGGGGGGGTAAACATACCGGAATATGTTAATTTTATACTATTTATTTCTCTTTAAAATTTTACATGGTAACATTGCATATGGAACTTACCATTTGAAGCATTGTACAACCGAGGCTTGAATATTGGGCCAGTTGGGGTCCCACCCAGACATCCTGTGTTTAGACTTTTTAGTGGTGTTTTCCTTCTCTCCTTCCTCTGCCTGAACACTTTCCTCTGCTTGGCTCCTCTCTTCTGTCTTATCTTTCCCTCTCTGAGCTCTGTCTAATTCAGCTTCTCTCTCTGTCTATGGTGGTATACAAACAGGTTAGAAAATATCAAGTGTCATGCTTTGTCCTGCAGGATTTTTTTGTCATGGTTTACATAAATGATAAAAATAGGTATTTTTTGTATTTTTATTCTAGTGGGGTTTTTTTTCCATTGAGAGAGGAGGGAAGGGAAAGAAATATTCATAATAGTAATATACTCATGCATACTTAAATTATATGATCAGGTGGGTATAGTAGCCAGAAATTCTACTCATGTAAAAGCAGTGCTTTAAAATTAATAATTAAAAGTAGACAACCAAAAATTTCTAGTTGAGTTAAGGGTACAAAGAGCAGCCACTTAAAAACTTGAGTCATGACTTCAGTCTTGAAGGTTTGAGGTTTTTCTCCAAAATTTATAATAATTTTCTTAGAGTTTTCTACTTTTCTCTGTAAATCTGAAGTTGAAACCATGTTCCTCAAATTTGTAATTTCCTCTTGTAAAATTGACTTTTCTTGTACATTTGAAACTTTATTATAAATTTGTGGATTACTTTATGACTAATTTTTGTCTGGTTTTTTTTTAATAAAATTACTGTTTTTTTAGGTAAATTTGAAACAGACTGTAGTAATTTTTTTTTTTTACTTTTTCCTTATAACAATTTACATTTTCGACCATAACTTTGCAGTCATAACAGAACAATAATTTAACTCTGATTACAAAGAAAAAAATATTAATAAAATTGTATTTAATGAAATAAATTAACTTAAATGACCAAGGACACCGTTATTTCTGTTATAAT
This sequence comes from Pholidichthys leucotaenia, assembly GCA_020510985.1. Lineage (NCBI taxonomy): Eukaryota > Metazoa > Chordata > Actinopteri > Cichliformes > Pholidichthyidae > Pholidichthys > Pholidichthys leucotaenia. The sequence continues at coordinate 210,305,366 of CM035842.1, forward strand.
ATTTCTTTATATTTATATTTTTGTTTTGGTTTTTTTAGAAATCTCCTCACCACCCAGACAGCAGGAAAAACCTCCCTTATTTTGAAATCAGATGTTGACATGTTTAGTTTGTCTGAAGGCTGCTGACAGATTAAAGTCATTGACTTGGTGAATTTCGGTCATCTTAACCTGCCAGGTACATAATAGGGAACTGTAGCGACTCTAAAGACATAATTCACCACAACATGTGTTCATGTACAGAATGAACTGTTTAGGCAGTTGTAGTTGTGCTCTCAGGCTTTCTCATCAGGCACCGCTCTAGGCAGCCGCTGAAGGACCTCAGTTTAGAGGGAAAACAGAGCTAGCATTTTTAGCTGTTGCTTTTTGTCACTGCAGCTGGAGAATAAAAACGGCACGCCTGCTCGTGCGAGAAAAGAGAGAAATTGCCAGTTTCTTCATTCCTGCAATTCCTACAGAACATAATATTGTAGTGGCTGGTGAAATATTATCCTCAGCATCATCAGTCCCCCTTGCCTTTCCCTTCATATGAACCCGGCTGCATTTGAATTCTAACCATATCTCTTAGCTAATCGACTCTTCCATTATTGCTCCCGTTTCCAGCGGGTTAAAACCATGATAAACACCTCCAGTGCTTACATACCTCTAATGATTTTTTTCCATGTTTAAAGTACTTTAATAAACTCATGTTTCTGTCGGACAGTCACGCTTAGCGAGATACTGCTGACTGACTGGAAAACTCGTGGGAGCAGGACGCTTCTAAACTCCGCGTGGATGACGGCCACGTGTGTTGTTCGTGTGCGCACTTGCGGAAAGTCATTGCTGCATATATTTTTCTTAATAAATTCATATGGCCTTGGAGTGGCGGTAGAATTTCTGGCAAGGCGGGCCGCCACGGAGAATGTTACCAGTGGAAACCCTGTCAGCGTGAATCGACTTTCATCAGAGACCAGCACTGAGGCCCACAGATTCCTTGTCCAGCGTAAATGCTCGCTGACCCATGCAAATGATGACACCTGTGCCTGGTGGTGTGATCAGGTACCTTGTAGGTCATCCAGCACACAGACCACACTGATGTAAACAGTTTTGAATGGTCTGACATGACACTTGGGTGCCTCTCACGTCCGTTAAATATGCCTGCAGTTCTTCTTCTTCTTTTAGATTTGATTGGCAGTTGGCAACCAGCTTACAGGTGCATTACCGCCACTGACTTGATTATCTTCTTATCACTCTATCTGTGCCTGGAGTTGAGTGATTCATCATCAGGTTCCACAGGGCACTGTTCACAATGAAGCCGTCATCAGCGTGGGATGTGGCCACAGCACGTCCACTTCTATGCCTTTCTGTGACTCTTCCAGTCTCTCTGTATCTCTGTTGCAATGTGCTGATGACACTCTGTGACACTCTAAGCTCAGTGGCCACTTTCTCTGAGAACATCTTGTTTGAAGCCTCGTACTGGTGAGGTACTGTTGATCAACTGTTAGGTGTCGTCTTGGTCTCATGATGTCAAAATGTGAACAGTATGATGAAGAGGACTGTTTAAATACCAATTGTAATTGAACCAGAAAATTTATTGGTCGATTCATGAATCAAACACCTGTTGGGAATTTTGCAGTTAAGCACCTTGTTGGAGAACAGCAAGTTATGCAAAAAGTACTGAAACACTGAACAGTTGGACATGTGCATTCAAAAGGTTAGAGAAGGTCAAATTCAGTTCACCTGGAAAGGTTATAGTGCATTTTGGGTGCATCCTGAAATTTCACCCGAAAGTCAGCTATCCTTAGGTTTTTGTGAGTAGTGTGTATATATATATATATATATACTGTATATATATATATATATATATATATATATATATATATGAAAATGATTTTCCTTGAAACTAGCTAGTAATGTATCTGTCATACCCACTGATAAATTCAGACTAGATTATGGTGGACCGTTTGAAACAGCAATACCAAGGAAGGTCAGTAGGTGGCAATAGTACTCCATCTCACTCTAATATGGTGCAAACATCTAACATTTAGGATGCTGTTGCTATCAAGTTACATAATTATGTACAGAATGACCTACAATCTATAACATGAAATTTATGAATAACGGTATGCAAGTTATGCTAATTGGCATCAAAACTGGGGATTCTAAATTGTCCTTAGGTGTGACTGTGAGAGTGAATGGTTGTCTGTCTTTCTGTGTTGGCCCTGCGATGGACTGGCGATCTGTCCAGAGTGGACCCTGCCTCTCACCCAAAGATGCTGGGGTAGGCTCCAGCCCCCCCCCCACGACCCGAAAAGGATTAAGCGGAAGAAGATGGATGGTATGTATGTGAAACTCAGTCAAATGAACTGATTCACTGGTGGAATAAGATCTGATTAACAACCATTCAGTAAAGGCTAGATGGAAAAGGCCATTGATTTACTGTTTTTAATGAAATGTGCAACATTTGCACCATGTATTTTAATAACAAATTGTAAACAGCAACAGTGAACTGTATATTCATTCATCCATCCATCCATCCTCTTCCGCTTAATCCTTTTCGGGTCGTGGGGGGCTGGAGCCTATCCCAGCATCTCTGGTCAGAGGCAGGGTCCACCCTGGACAGATCTCCAGTCCATCACAGGGCCAACACAGAGAGACAGACAACCATTCACTCTCACAGTCACACCTAAGGACAATTTAGAATCCCCAGTTGATGCCAATTAACCTAACTTGAACTGTATATAATACTCTAAATTGCATTATTTCAAGCACAACGTGCAGTAACAAGCTGCTGGTTGTCATTTTTTTTTTACACCAGCTACCAAAAGGCTTACTGCCTCTGCCCATTTCTTCGATCCACGCCCAGCGCCATTTGTTTTTAAGTCCTTTGACAATTAGGGCATCTTCCCCAGACCTCAAAAACTTCCTCTCCATCCTATAGAATGGATGAAAGGTTTTCTGTATGCTGAAGGATGAAACACAGGCGTGAGTGCGCCACTGATGTCTATAGAAAAACTGGATAAATCATTGGCCGCTAGAAGTGCACCCGCCTGACCGCCATATTAGTACTACCAAAACACTGAGCGAGTCAATGAATGAATGGGTTTGGTAGTAAACGGTGCCACTTTTACCTCAATAACTTCCCTAAAAATTAACAGAGTTTGAACTTCTTGGCATGGAGATACAGCTTACAATCTTGCGCAACCAGTGAACTATAGAAATCGACGGCCGCTAAACATAATATCAGCTCAATTCCCTCCCTAATATGGCGGCCAGGCGCTTCACTCAGCTCTGTACTCGCTAAAGGGACGTGAGCTATCCGGGTTTTCTATAGAGTTCAGTGGCGTTCCGCCATCCCAAATGCTATATTCACTGCTTTCAATATCTTAGAAGAACGCCAAACTATGGAGAACTGACTGTGTATTTTGAGCATTATTCAACCACCATTGCAGATAGTTTGGACAAAAAGTGTTTCTGTGTGCAGAAATAGGAAGTAAATTTCTCCACGCCCCCCCCCCCCCCCCAAAAAAAGGCACATGCCGGAAATCCGGCACGGTGCCGTAAAACTTTAAGCCCTGACTGGTCATCAAAAGGGGAGGAGAAGGGAAGAAACTAGGCTATTTCCATGGAAACTTCCAGTTTGCTAGAGTTTCATCAGCTGACTTGGACAATCTGGAGAAAAGCAAAAACGAGGAAAAGACGGTAACACCACAGTGCTTCTGTGGTGATGGACCCTTTGTTTCATCTGAAAATGCCAAGAAAAGTGAGCGAAGTGTGCCGGAAAAATCACTAGCATGCTAACTACGAGCCATTACAGTAGCTAGCTACTGAGGTTCTGACGAGTGGCGTTTTGAGCTGGGCTCTTCTGCAGTACCGACTCAGCAGGTATGTTGTATAAAGACATTACTTTTGCACTTGACGATATTTAATTTGTTCCCATGTGTGTGAAATGACAACAGACGACTTCATGCTGACTGAGATGTTTAGCAGCAGTTACTGGCTACGTTTAGAAGGGACAGCTTTTTCTCAGCTGCACAAAATAACTGGTTAAACAAACAAATGGTAATATTTTGTCCAGTATTGTTGTCATTTAATAAACTGTGCTTGTGGAAATGTTGCATGAAAGCAATATTGCACTCGAGGTCGTTGCAGAATCATGAATATATGAACTACGGCTGTGATACGTTAATGCCCTCCTCGTACCCCTCTTGTGTAATATTGCTTAAATATAACACTACAAATAAAAACTGACCAACCGTGATGGAAGGACTGGGCTGTTAAACACACACTGACCTGGTCTGGAGTCCAGTCCTTTTTGTTGAGCACGCTGAAGTCCGCACTCCCCTCAGAAAACACAAGCAGGCTTGGCGGGATGTGAGCTGCCAGTCCGTCCGGAACGGTCTCCACCACTCTGGGTGGACTTGTGTCCGCTGTGATGATCTGCCAAGAAGGGGAAACCATTTGAGCTTAACTGTTGTGTGTGCCTACTGTTGCATTCATTATTGTTTTACTATTATAAATGTGTCCTCTCAAAACATAGAGCTGACAGATATTTAGCATAGGCGTAAACCTGTATCAAGTTGTTAGCGTGAAACATTTTTCATATTTAATATTTCATATCTTGAACCAGTAAGAGCCAGACAATTTTTGTTTATTTTTATTTTTTTTTTTATTGTCTTGATGATATCATGTGATAGTGGAAAACATACACACACACACACACACACACACACACACACATATATATATATATATATATATATATATATATATATATGTGTGTGTGTGTGTGTGTATATATATATATATATATATATATATATATATATATATATATATATATATATATATATATATATATATGTGTGTGTGTGTGTGTGTGTGTGTGTGTGTGTGTGTGTGTATATATATATATATATATATATATATATATATATATATATATATATATATATATATGAAGTATGAGTTTTTTTTAAAAAATAGAATTCTTTTGCTTTTTTGATGAAAGGACAGAATGAAGCCAGAAAAAAATGTGTTTTGTATATAAACATATAAGTTCTGTTGCTGTTTTTGATGTATCCAGACTGTATTGGGGGTGGGGCAAGAGATCAGTTCAGTGTAGCATCGCAGTGCTTGACACTAGTAATGATGCACCGACCCCTAAACACTTGTATTGATCATTTATTATTTTTTAAAAAAATTTTATTTAACCAGGCAGAACAGATAAAGAACAGATTTACAACTGTGGCCTGGGTGGAAGGGGGAAGGGACAACTCACATTCATACCTCCCAAGTCAAATGATGTGTTTATGTTGCAAACTCTTGGGTATTAATCGACCAAGTTTTCAGTCCACTAGATGGCACAAAGTAAGTGTGCATTGTCAGGTGAAGTCATAGCTTGTCTTGCAAGATTTGCAGCCAGGTGTACAAGTTAGGAAGCAGTTGGATGCACCGAGAAGTTAACAGAAATGTTGAACCTTTTTTGGATTTTATAACTAAGATGAAATGAAAGCCCTTGTGATGACACACTCAACCCACAAGGAGCACTGCATGGAAAAAAGCAAAAAAAAAAAAAACCACAGAACACATGGTCCGGCACACTGTGCTTGGAACCATCCAGCAACGGCGGCATTAGCAGATGAGAGCCAAGCGAAAAACACTCCACGAGTGGCAAAGAGCCCCGGTGACAGTCAAGCTAAAATAGCGTCCAGTAAAAATCAATCAAGCCCAGACACTCCCCGGGCAACAAAGCCGCCTCCAAAGTCAGAGCGAGCAAAGAAGACATCCTAGTCCACCGCCCTCCCCGTGGGCAGATACGTACTTCACCACGGAAAACTAAGCCCACCCTCAAACATAAGACCACTGGAGTCCAGGTATGTGACCCCATCTTGCTGCCATGGTGGTCCTGAGACTAAACCGAGAAGTGAAGCCCAAGGCCGAGAAATCCCCAAGCGCAGCAGGAAGAACCGCACAGCAGCACACCATCCCACAGAGGGATGAGAGTTGAAGAGTGAAAACTTGTGTGAAGCAGATACTGACAGTTGTACTTTGGAGACACAGTTTGATGTTGACTGGAGGGTGTCAATCAGGGGTCACCAACTAAAACTGCAAAAGGTCCGAGAAGTCGGTCCTCCTCCCAAGCCGAGGTCTGAACTTGGTGTGGGGATCTTTAGGCACCTCATGATTCATTATGATTCAGAACTCTGACTTGATTCTAAAACAATTCGACTCATTTTTTTTTCTATTCAAGATTTTTCCCTCCCACTGTGTGACAACTTGGCCCTTTTTAAAACAAATAATTTGCAATGACCCATGAATTTACTTCCAACATCTTTTATTAAAACAAATGGAAGAGAAATCTGACACATGGTGGGCAGTGGTGGCCTAATGGATGTGGGTTTGAGCCCTGGACCGGCAGGGTCAGATCTGGGTGGGACAGATAACCTAGCAGTGTTTGCCCCACCCTCCTTAACCCCACTGTGGTGCCCTTGAGCAAGGCTCTTAACCCCAGCTGCTCCAGTGGAGCTGCTCAGTGGCCACAGGTCAGTCTGCGGTTGGACTGGGCAGCTTCCTGGTGTGAGCATGAGCAGCACGTCCTTGAAAAAGAGAGGTTGCCTCTCAGTGGAACTACCCTGTATAAATAAAGGTTGAATAAAAAAATCAGATAAAAAACATGGACAAATTTATCTCAAAATGTGCTTTTAAAAACTGTCATCCTTTCACTGACATTCTTTCAGACCACATTATTTCAAGACCACAGCTGTCTCCAAACAGGCCAGTATCATTTAACTTGCTTTCACACATTATTTTATTAAGCTCACGTTTTAGCTGCTTTTAGCTCTCTATTCATTTTTAAACAAAACAAATATTACAATTAATTCTTTGTTCAATTTCAAACAAAATGTAGTATAAAATGTTATAATACAGGAGAACACTCAATGTGTTTGTTGACTCCAAATAAATACACTACCGTTCAAAAGTTTGGGGTCACTTAGAAATTTCCTTATTTTTGAAAGAAAAGCACTGTTTTTCAATGAAGATAACTTTAAACTAATCAGAAATACACTCTAATATCTAATATACATTGCTAATGTGGTAAATGACTATTCTAGCTGCAAATGTCTGGTTTTTGGTGCAATATCTACATAGGTGTATAGAGGCCCATTTCCAGCAACTATCACTCCAGTGTTCTAATGGTACAATGTGTTTGCTCATTGCGTCAGAAGGCTAATGGATGATTAGAAAACCCTTGTGCAATCATGTTAGCACAGCTGAAAACAGTTTAGCTGGTTAGAGAAGCTATAAAACTGACCTTCCTTTGAGCAGGTTGAGTATCTGGAAAAAATTATTATTTCAAATACAAATCATTATTTCTAACCTTGTCAATGTCTTGACTATATTTTCTATTCATTTTACAACTCATGGTGGTAAATAAGTGTGACTTTTCATGGAAAACACAAAATAATTGTCTGGGTGACCTCAAACTTTTGAACGGTAGTGTAGGTCTAAAATTCTAAAATCTAAAACTAAAATCCTAAAAATGTTTTACAGGAGAACACAAACTAAATTATATTGCATTTTAAAAAAAGATTAATATGTAAAAAGAACATTTATGTCTACAATCCAGTTGTTACTAGTCATAATTCATTTGAGCTAGTCAATATCTCTCAGTAGATATCCAAAATATGTTTACAGATATCTGTACGTATATTGTTACTAGTCACAATTTCAATTACAGATATCTGAAATTGAATTTTAGATAGTCATAACATGAATCATGGATATCTAGAATATTATTTCTACTAGTAAAAATGTATTTTGGTTGTCCAAAATGACATTATAGATATCTGGAATGTTTTTTTCATTCTGGATATCCAAAATGAAAATTATGACTAGTAACAACTGGATTGTAAATATCTGAAATAAGAGTTTCTCCTAGTAAGAATTCTCTTTCAGATATCCAGAATGTTCTTTCTATATAGGAAGAATATAACTGTAGATATCTGGAAGTGAAAACCCAATACACATGAATGGGGAAAAGTGATGTCATTTCTTCTAGGAAGAATGATGTCATAGATATCTGAAATGATCATTATGGAGAGGAAGAATTTCATTGTGGGTATCTGAAATGTTCATTTTTAGTAGGAAAAACTGAATTATTGATATCTACAATACATATCCAGGCTAGCTATTAAATGGTAAAATGGCTACTTAAACTTATTAAAGTTTAGTATGTGCTCCATACATGTTAAATCGTCTCTGTTCACAGCTGGCTGTCCTCCTGTGTCCACTGCACACCTGTGGAGCAGCTACAGGACTGATGGTATGAGAAGGCTGACCGGCCTACAGCCATGCTCTGAGGCTGCTGCTTCAGGTGCCAGCTGTCCGTGACATGTGGCATTCCTATGTGTAAGGCACGACTGAGGAAACTTATGTACAATTTTATGTGTCGTCTGGATGACTTGGAAAACGGCATCATACAGACCGTGATGAGCCTAGGCAGAGCAGTCTCAGAGGCACCTCTGCTCTCAGAAGACACTGGCACAACAGCCTCTACAAGAACCCTTTTTAAAGACCGCTACGCTGTTCTTGTTGCTGCTGTGTTGCTTATTGTTTCCCTAATACTCCTACCCTTCCTTATTCTGTATGGAACCGCTTGTGTGTCTGAAATAAAGATTAATTATTATTATCATTAATTTAAAGCATTTCAGACATCATGAAATTAGTTTTGACAAGTACAATCTACATTTTAGGTAACTTGGAATATAATTTTTACTTGCATGAATGTTATTATGGATATCTGTGTTTACAATTGTAACTAGTAATTTAATTTTGACTAGGAGGAAGGCAGTTATAGATATCTAAAAGTTCACTGTAGACAGGAGAGTGGTTTGTTTTAATGTTAAAACGGCTTGCCATAAGCAACCTCACCTCTGCATCCCAGCACGGACTACGCTGGGCAGAACAAAGGAAGAAGGTAAATACGTTAATTTTCACAACAGCCCTTCTTTTATGGGGACAGACCTGAAACGTCTGTACAGGGTGGATGACCTGGCTGTCGGCCTTGTGTGTGGGGGTGGGCGCCCCAGCAAACCTGATTTTGCAACCATAGTTGCCAAGTCCACTTATTATAAGCGATTTTGGGCTTGTTTTTTTCTAGAGTTGCTTGCAAATTTTGTCATTCACGGGTTGTGGGTTTTGGGCTTGTTTTTTATTGGTAGTTGCTTATTTGGGCTTTCTTTGCTGTCTGTGTGACAGCTCTTCCAGCTCCCCACAAAACACTAGCTTGATAATTAGTTTTTTTTACAGGCTTGTGGGTTAGGAAAGGGTTGATCAGTGCAAACATTGAGGATCACTGCTGACCTGACTGACGTAAGTGTGTTGGAGCACCACTGAAGCATTCTTTATGTTGGCAACAAAGGCAGAGTTGTTAGCAACACTGATCAGCTCTGACGATGAGATGGTTGTTAGTGTCTCTTGAGGAATTCCAGCAACAAGTGTGCCAAGGGATTCCAGGGACGCTGCACTGTTGATCTGTGAAAAATGTGTTTACAAGTGGTGGGTCATTTAATAGGTACAGAAATGTCATTACAGTAATTTTGTACAAGCACCAGACATGTTGGGTTTCATCTTCAGCCATTACCTTAAAGCCTGAAATCTGAATGTTTTGGACAATTATGCTGGCCTGGTCCATGCTAAAGCCCACGACTGTGCTCAGTGTGGTCAAAGCTTCAACCAGGATGTTTCCAGGAGTTGAAGAGAGCTGGTTTCTGGTCAGGCTTGAGCTGGCACTGCCGAGAGTTTGTATCGTGCTTGATGTGATGGTCTGGATGTTGGATGAAAGAGCAGCTGAAACCTAGAGAGATTAATAGATTAGACTGATGAAAGAACTTTGCCTCTAGGCCCAGTCGTTCTTGAGATATGAACAGAAACATAAAATGGGTTATTATCACACCACCTAAGGATGCAGTGCCTTGATTTTTGGTCTCAGTATTGGGAAGAATTTCTGACCAGCCTGTAAAATTTCACATTTCTACATCTTACAGTTTTTGCTGCACAAGCACTTTAATAGGTGAGAAATAACAATAATAAGAGGAATCAGAACAAAAATAGCAGGTTTCTCAGGTGCACTGCTTGGAACTGTGACAAACTATGCAAGTGAAAGCTGACATGTGAAGATGACAAAATATTTTCTTTTCTTGTTCTGATGATTAATATTTAGTTTTTAGTACATCCTAGGATAGATGAATGAATGGATAAAAGAGTAATGTTCAGATGATAAACACATGGAATCCAGTACAAACTCAGACAAAAATAAATTTGACTGTTGTCATCAACTGCCACCAATTCAAACCAACATTTTATGATGATGTATTGAAATGAAGTACGTCTTTTGAAGAAAGTAATTTGGAATAATGCTTTTTTATTGTCAGAGGTTTAGGCAAAATATTGATAGGATCTAGAATTAGAGCTGGCTTTGAGGACAACATTGTGAGCAACAGGACATGTGTGGCTACATTTTTGGAAAAAAATATGTAATTGTAAAAAATGTCTTCAAGCTGAGAATTTGTCTGGAACTTTTTCTTGTAATTTTTTTTAGCAGTTTCAACTTTAGGGTTTGACACCATGCAGAGTAAAGATTGAGATTTCGGGGAAAAATCAAGTCAGAAATGTGGACACATATGAAAAAATGATAATTAAGAGAAACAATGGTGGCACAGTTTGAAAGACAACACAATTTCCCACATTTTGAAGAATGAAGTTTGTAGGACAAAGCATTGCTGAGATATGGGTCTGAAATCTTGGGTCATTTTTAGTGGCTTTTTTCTTTGAAAACTCCATGTTCAACGGGAATTTTTTTGGGGGATTTTCATCAATATTTCAGACAAGCAAAAATTCTAAATTCTGAATACAAGCATAAATCTCTGCATCAAACCGCATGTTTTGATATATATTTTGTGGCTTTTTTCTCAAAGCTGCAGGAGGAAATACAAATCAAAGTTTGGCAGAAACTGGAAAATACAAAAAAGAAAAACTAAGCTGGAAGAAATATTGAGATGGTCATAGAGTGTTTTTGCACACTCTAAAACTGTGATATTTAGTGGCTGGTACCTCAGGGTCATTTGTTCCATTGCAGAACTCATTCAGCTTGCTGAAGATGCTTAAACTATCAGCTTCAGTCAGAGAAGTGTATGAAAGCACTGGGATCTCAGTGGAGCACTGGAGAAAACCTGGAAGTCTAAATGAAGAATAAAATCCCGTGAGCTATCTATAGAGTCATCCATTTTTACTACAGATGTGACGATCCAGCATTTAGATGATTTCGTCAAACTGGTGAATACTTACATGGCTGGGTTGATTGTCATATCGTCTTCAAAGACCAGTGTGACATAGTAGTTGATTACATCCTCAGAGATTTCTTCTTTGTTGAAGAGCTCCAAGTTTTCATGATCCAATGCGAACTCTCCAAACTTCGGAGTGATGAAACACAAAGAGAAAAAAATGTCCTCACTTCTTAGTTTTTTTTAGCCTCTTTCATAATAATGCTGCCGCACTGCACCTTACAGTGTAATTGGTACTTCACATTGCACCCTGCGCCTGATATTCTTGTATTGTACAGCGAGAACAATGCATTTATGTATACGGGTAATCATCTGCGATGTATATAAAGTTATCTAGGCAGTTTTACTTTCCTGGACATTTCCTAGACATTTGTCTATTATGTTGTGTGTTTCTGGCATTTTGGTCGTCTACTGTCATGCTGCTGTTACACTGTAATTTACCAGTTTGGGATCAATAAAGTATATCTCTCTCTCTCTCTCTCTCTCTCTCTCGTGCGCATGCGTGGGCGTTTGTGGGAGCAGGGGTGTGGAGTGGTGTCGAGTGAGTACTTTAAACTTTGTATTTTCTAACTTTTTCTCTATCTTGTGTGTTGGAGGTGTGTGTGTTTAATATAGTGGGTTGAGTGTGTGTGTGCTGGGGTGTGAGTGTTGGAGTGAGTGTGTCGGGGAACGGTAGCTTCTGCTGCCAGTTTTTCCCGGCCGGCATTATGCCGGTGATTGATGGTGGTGTGGAGTTTGAGCGCTTAACCCGGCGTCATGGCGTGAGAATCCTCCCGACAGTTCCCTGTTCTGTGGAGGAGGCCAGCCTCGCTGTAGGACAGGTGGTTGGGCATGGCAGCATAAAATCAGCATCGAGGATGAACAGCGCAATTGTGATCTTTCTGGATTCGACTGAAAAAGCTGATCAGGTGGTGGCACAGGGAGTGGTCATAGGTGACACTTTTACTCCCGTTTTACCGCTGGCGAACCCGTCTAGGAGGATCACCATCTCAAACGCTCCTCCTTTCGTTAAAAATGATCAGCTGATTAGGGAGTTGTCCCGTTTTGGCCAGGTTGTGTCCCCTATCAGAATGGTCTCTCTGGGTAGTAAATCACCCCTGCTGAAGCATGTTGTATGTCACAGGAGGCAGTGTTTCATGGTGTTGAAAGACAGCTCTGCTGAACTGAACGCGTCTTTTAATTTCAGGATTGACGGCTTTAGCTACTTGGTGTTTGCAACATCTGAAACCATGAAGTGTTTTGCGTGTGGCGCAGAAGGCCATCTTATTAGGTCATGTCCTGAAAAGGCGAACACAAAGAGCACTGGCGGTAAGAAAGGTGACGCCGCTGTTTCTGGTGGTCCGGAGGGTAGCGCTACATGTGGTGCGGCGGATGCCGCTGCGGCGCCCGCTTCTGCTGGGGCGGTCGCGGCCGCGTCCGCTTCTACTTCTGCGGGGGCGTCCGCGTCCGCGTCCGCTTGTGCTGGGGCGGCCGCGGCCGCCTCTGCTGGGGTAGCCGCAGCGGGCGCGGTAGTTGCCCCCCCAAACATTGATGGTGGGAAATTTCTGTCTGGCGGCAGCTCTGATCATTGTGACGAGCCTGTCACCCGGAGTAAAGAGGCGGAGGGTGTAAGTAAGAGTGCAGTTAAACGAAGGAACGTGGGTGAGCAGACTTTCCAGGCGGGGGAGGAGCGGTTTGAGGCTGTAGCGGACACACAGAGCAAACACTGCATGACGAACGTTGCAGTTCACGAAGAAATGCAGGAATGTAGTTTTGTTGAAGAGGATCCTTTTAAAGCTGCACAAAAAAGAAAAAGTGCTGAAAACTTGCAGAGCTCTGCTAAATCTAGTAGGGTTGGGAAGTTAGATTTACTGGATGAGAGCGTCTCTGACGAAAGTGGAGCTGAGTCTGAAATGATGCAGACGCAGGAGGAGCAAAGCTCCTATTGTTTTACCAAAATTAGGCAATTTCTCCAGGTGACCAAGGGGAGCAGAGCTGTGAAAGTGGAAAATTACTTTCCAGATCTGGAGTTATTTGTGGCATCAGCTCGCAAGCTGATGAAACTGAATGATGGGAATGAGACTTTTACTGATCAGGAAATATTTTGTTTAAAGAAACTGGTTGTCAAACTGAAATCACAAATTACTAACAGTCATGTTGACTCTTAGTTTGTTTCTTCCCTTTTATGCTATGTGTGTGTTTTTTTACTGAACCTTATTTTTATCCTTTTTAATGCCCCACCTTAGAATTGGCACTCTTAATATAAACGGGGCCAGGGATGATGTAAAAAGGGCCTCTTTATACAAGCTTTTTAATTTAAAGACACTTGACGTGCTGATGGTCCAGGAGACTCACAGCACTGTAGACATTGAGTGCCAGTGGAGAAAAGAGTGGGATGGCTGCATTTTTTTTAGCCACAAATCCAATAATAGTGGAGGGGTGGCTGTACTTTTCTCTCGGGGCTGTGTGCCTGTCTCTTATGAGGTAGAAGAGGTGGTGAAAGGACATGTACTCTTGCTAAAGGTACAGTTTGAAAACGTAAACTTGGTTCTTATAAACGTGTATGTGCCAACCCAGAGAGCAGAAAGGATCAGGGTCTTTAATATGCTATCAGATACGGTTAGATCCTGTAATCCAAATAGTTTTTTATTTCTGGGGGGTGATTTTAACTGTACATTAAACCACAGACTGGACAGGAACCATCAGGAACCTCACCCTGCTTCTGCCAATAGGCTGAGGGAACTAGTGAAGGCACATGAAATGGCCGATGTGTGGAGATCACATCATGGGGACCAGAGGCAGTACACCTGGAGCCATGCTAAAGATAACCTCTTATCTATGGCTAGGTTAGACCGTTTCTATGGTTTTAAACACCAAATGAGTGTTTTTAAAAATAGTTGTATCTGTCCTGTTGGTTTCACTGATCACTGCCTGCTGATTTGTTCTGTTTTCATTGAAAATGTAAAGTGTAAGAGTGCTTTTTGGCATTTTAATAATACACTTTTAAATGATGTGTTTTTTAAGGGAGTTTTTCATGATGTATGGAAGTCACACAGGGAACAAAAATCTTCTTTTAGTTCTCTCCAAATGTGGTGGGATTTTGGTAAGGCACAGATAAAACAATTCTGCCAACAGTACACTCAAAATGTCACTCGTAGTTTGACCCAATCCTTGAAAGTTCTGGAGACTGAGGTGGTAGAGCTAGAGGAGTTACTCAGTTCTACCGGAAAACAGGAGCACTTAGAGGCTCTTAAGTCAAAAAGGTCAGCCTTGGCTAGCTTGCTAGGGGTCACCGCACAGGGTGCTCTGGTCCGCTCACGCTACATGGATGTAGCCCTGATGGACTCGCCCTCCCAGTACTTTTTTGGACTGGAGGGGAAAAATGGACAGAGAAAGCTCATTCACTCCTTGTTGGGCGATGACGGGAGAACAATCTCCACAGCAGCAGAGATCAGGAAACACGCTGCTAGCTTTTACAGTGAATTGTTTAGAGCAGAGTGGAGGGAGGACACGTCACTGGGCCAGGTTTTCCTTGATGGTCTTCCAGTGCTCTCAGAGGACCTTGTTGCCGGCTTGGATGCTCCACTGTCTCTGTCTGAGCTGCATACGGCGCTAATGAGCCTCCAGAATGGAAAATCACCAGGCATAGATGGTCTCTCTGTGGACTTTTTTAAGGAATTCTGGCCCCTGCTTGGTCCAGACCTGCTGGAGGTTCTCCAAGATAGCTTGGAAAGGGGGACCCTACCCACGACCTGCAGGAGGGCCATCATCACACTGTTGCCGAAAAAGGGGGACCTCCAGAGCCTAAGGAACTGGAGGCCAGTCTCTCTGCTCTGCACAGACTATAAGATTCTCTCAAAAGCTCTGGCCCGAAGACTGAGAAAGGTGATGAGCGAGCTCATTCATGTAGACCAGACTTACTGTGTGCCTGGCAGGCTGATTAGTGACATCACTTTAATTCGGGATATTTTGGAGGTCTCTGGTTCATTGGCGGTAGAAACTGGTTTGATTTCAATTGACCAGGAAAAGGCGTTTGATCGGGTTGAACACCAATATTTATGGACAGTTTTAACAGCTTTTGGGTTCAGCCCAGGCTTCATAGCCAGGATACGGGTCTTGTACAGTGACATTGAGAGTGTGCTGAAGATAAATGGGGGCCTGTCTGCCCCTTTAAAAGTCCAGAGGGGGGTTCGGCAGGGCTGCCCTCTCTCAGGGATGCTGTACTCCCTCGCCATAGAGCCTTTGCTTCACTGCCTGAGAAGGGATCTATCAGGAGTTACTTTTCCTGGCTGTGACACCACGTTCAAGCTGTCGGCCTATGCAGATGATGTAGTCATTCTGCTAAATAAGCAGAGTGACATTGACGTTCTGGTTAGGAGTGTCAATCTTTTTGGCCAATTTTCCTCTGCAAAAATAAACTGGGGAAAAAGCGAGGCTCTGATGGTGGGGGAGAAACTAGAAAATCAGCTTACGCTGCCTGGTGGGTTGATTTGGAAAAAAGGAGGTTTTAAGTATCTTGGTGTCTTTATTGGAAATCAGCAGTTTGAGCAAAAAAATTGGGGTGGGGTCATAGAGAAAATTAACGGGAGACTAAACAAGTGGAAGTGGCTAATGCCAAGAATATCTTTTAGAGGAAGAGTGCTCATTTTAAATAATCTTGTTTCCTCATCCCTGTGGCACCGCCTCATGTGCATGGACCCCCCTGCTGGTTTGTTGTCCAAAATTCAGTCTGTTTTGGTGGACTTTTTTGGGGGGGGTGGACTCCACTGGGTTCCTCAAGCCCTGTTATTTCTTCCCAAAGAGGAGGGGGGGCAAGGAGGGATTCATTTAGCTAGTAGAGGTGCTGCTTTTAGACTGACTTTCATACAGAGACTGCTGACGGGCCCCCAGGACCTGGTATGGAGGCCTTTGGCCTGTGTTATTTTACAGAGAGTCCTTGGGCTTGGGCTAGACCTCCCTGTGTTTTTAATGGATTTTAAGAACTCTAATGCACTGTCTTTACCCAGTTTTTACCACAGTCTCTTTTCAGTGTGGACTCTTTTTAAAAAACAAAGAGGGCCATGCAATTCCCTCTACTGGTTGTTGAGGGAGCCGCTGGTTTTTGGTGGTCGCCTTGGTGTCCTGCCGGGAGTTGGAAGGACCTTCCTTGATAGGCTGTGTTCCAGGAACATTCTCACTCTGAAGCAAGTGGTGGAACTGGCTGGTCCTGGCCTCAACAACGCCTCAGCTTTAGCAGCTCATCTTGGTGTCAGGTCGAATCGTTTCATCGATGGTCTTCTTGCACACTGGAAACAGGAGCTTCATGGACTTGAGCACTCCCTACTCTTGGACTTTAGCAATGGCACGCTGCAGCCGGGAAGCACGGACCCCTTTCCCTCTCTCACGCTCTATATGGACTTTGACGTCGCTCCTTGCTCCTTACTGGCATTCTGTGCTCCCACTGGTGTGGACTTTGGAGGAGCCAGTGGTAAGGCACTCTACAGACTGGTGGTGATGGCACTCAACAAGGACCGATTGAACACCTGTGTGGACACTCCTTGGAGAGCCTATTTTAAACTAGGAAAAGGGCATCGGCCTGCCTGGAGGGCTCTTTACAAAGCCCCTCTCCCTAAGAGGCATGGAGACTTACAGTGGAGGGTCCTGCATGGTATTATAGCTGTCAATGCTTTTGTTTCTGTGATTAACAGCAGTGTCAGTGATCAGTGTGTTTTTTGTTCCTCTAGGGAGACTGTTTTTCATTGTTTTATTGAATGTCAGCGCCTGAGTGGCCTCTTTGAACTTCTCACAAAACTTTTTCATATTTTTAAGGAAGTTTTCTCTAAGCAGGTTTTCATTTGTGTTTTTATGTACAATCGTCGTTTTAAGCAGAAGTGTCAACTACTGAACTTTGTTTTAGGGCAGGCAAAGTTGGCTATCTATGTAAGCCGGAGAAGAAAACTTGAAAATGTTGAGAATGATGTTGATGTCAAAATTTTATTTGTGAGGCTACTTAAAGCCAGAATCAGGCTGGACTTTCAGTTTTTTATGGGGAATGGGGATGTGGAAGGTTTCAGGACCCTCTGGTCCCTGGAGAATGTCCTCTGTTCAGTTCATGATGGACAGCTTTTTTTTGGGCGTTTTTTGGGGGATTAATTTTCTGTGTAACATAGCATGACATAGAATTTGTATTGACTGATGGACAAGTGTGTTTATTAAAGATCTTTTAAAAATCAAATCAATCTCTCTCTCTCTCTCTCTCTCTCTCTCGTGCGCATGCGTGGGCGTTTGTGGGAGCAGGGGTGTGGAGTGGTGTCGAGTGAGTACTTTAAACTTTGTATTTTCTAACTTTTTCTCTATCTTGTGTGTTTGAGGTGTGTGTGTTTAATATAGTGGGTTGAGTGTGTGTGTGTTGGGGTGTGAGTGTTGGAGTGGGTGTGTTGGGGAACGGTAGCTTCTGCTGCCGGTTTTTCCCGGCCGGCATCATGCCGGTGATTGATGGTGGTGTGGAGTTTGAGCGCTTAACCCGGCGTCATGGTGTGAGAATCCTCCCGACAGTTCCCTGTTCTGTGGAGGAGGCCAGCCTCGCTGTAGGACAGGTGGTTGGGCATGGCAGCATAAAATCAGCATCGAGGATGAACAGCGCAATTGTGATCTTTCTGGATTCGACTGAGAAAGCTGATCAGGTGGTGGCACAGGGAGTGGTCATCGGTGACACTTTTACTCCCGTTTTACCGCTGGCGAATCCGTCTAGGAGGATCACCATCTCAAACGCTCCTCCTTTCGTTAAAAATGATCAGCTGATTAGAGAGTTGTCCCGTTTTGGCCAGGTTGTGTCCCCTATCAGAATGGTCTCTCTGGGTAGTAAATCACCCCTGCTGAAGCATGTTGTATGTCATAGGAGGCAGTGTTTCATGGTGTTGAAAGACAGCTCTGCTGAACTGAACGCGTCTTTTAATTTCAGGATTGACGGCTTTAGCTACTTGGTGTTTGCAACATCTGAAACCATGAAGTGTTTTGCGTGTGGCGCAGAAGGCCATCTTATTAGGTCATGTCCTGAAAAGGCGAACACAAAGAGCACTGGCGGTAAGAAAGGTGACGCCGCTGTTTCTGGTGGTCCGGAGGGTAGCGCTACATGTGGTGCGGGGGATGCCGCTGCGGCGCCCGCTTCTGCTGGGGCGGTCGCGGCCGCGTCCGCTTCTACTTCTGCGGGGGCGTCCGCGTCCGCGTCCGCTTGTGCTGGGGCGGCCGCGGCGGGCGCGGTAGTTGTCCCCCCAAACAGTGATGGTGGGGAATTTCTGTCTGGCGGCAGCTCTGATCATTGTGACGAGCCTGTCGCCCGGGGTAAACAGGTGGAGGGTGTAAGTAAAAGTGCAGTTAAACGAAGGAACGTGAATGAACAGACTTTGCAGGCGGGGGAGGAGCGGTTTGAGGCTGTAGCGGACACACAGAGCAAACACTGCATGACAAACGTTGCGTTTCATGAAGAAATGCAGGAATGTAGTTTTGTTGAAGAGGATCCTTTTAAAGCTGCACAAAAAAGGAAAAGTGCTGAAAACTTGCAGAGCTCTGCTAAATCTAGTAGGGTTGGGAATTTAGATTTACTGAATGAGAGCGCTTCTGACGAAAGTGGAGATGAGTCTGAACTGATGCAGACGCAGACGCAGGAGGAGCAAAGCTCCTATTGTTTTACTAAAATTAGGCAATTTCTCCAGGTGACTAAGGGGAGCAGAGCTGTGAAAGTGGAAAATTACTTTCCAGATCTGGAGTTATTCGTGGCATCAGCTCGCAAATTTATGAAACTGAATGATGGGAATGAGACTTTCACTGATCAGGAAATTTATCGTTTAAAGAAACTGGTTGCTAAACTGAAATTGCAAATTACTAACAGTCATGTTGACTCTTAGTTTGCTTCTTCCCTTTTATGCTATGTGTGTGTTTTTTTACTGTACCCTATTTTTATCCTTTTTAATGCCCCACCTTAGAATTGGCACTCTCAATATTAATGGGGCCAGGGATGATGTAAAAAGGGCCTCTTTATACAAGCTTTTTAATTTAAAGAAACTTGACGTGCTGATGGTCCAGGAGACTCACAGCACTGTGGAAATTGAGAGCCATTGGAGAAAAGAGTGGGATGGCTGCATTTTTTTTAGCCACAAATCCAGTAGCAGTGGGGGGGTGGCTGTACTTTTCTCTAGGGGTTGTGTGCCTGTCTCTTATGAGGTAGAAGAGGTGGTGAGAGGTCATTTCCTCTTATTAAAGGTACAGTTTGAAAATGTGAACTTCGTATTTATAAACGTGTATGTGCCAACACAGAGAGCAGAGAGGATCAGGGTCTTTGACGTGCTTTCGGATACGGTTAAGTCCTGTGATCCAAATAGTTTTTTATTTCTGGGGGGTGATTTTAACTGTACATTAAACCACAGACTAGACAGGAACCATCAGGAGCCTCACCCTGCTTCTGCCAATAGGCTGAGAGAACTGGTGAAAACACATGAAATGGCCGATGTGTGGAGATCACATCATGGGGACCAGAGGCAGTACACCTGGAGCCATGTCAAAGATAACCTTTTATCTATGGCTAGGTTAGACCGTTTTTATGGTTTTAAACATCAAATGAGTGTTTTTAAAAATAGTTGTATCTGTCCTGTTGGTTTCACTGATCACTCCCTGCTGTTTTGTTCTGTGTTTATTGAAAATGTAAAGTGTAAGAGTGCTTTTTGGCATTTTAACAATACACTTTTAAATGATGTGTTTTTTAAAGAGGTTTTTCATGATGTTTGGAAGTCACACAGGGAACAAAAACCCTCTTTTAGTTCTCTCCAATTGTGGTGGGATTTTGGTAAGGCCCAGATAAAACAACTCTGCCAACAGTACACTCAAAATGTCACTCGTAGCTTGACCCAATCCTTGAAAGTTCTGGAGACTGAGGTGGTAGAACTAGAGGAGTTGCTCAGTTCTACAGGAAAACAGGAGCACTTAGAGGCTCTCAAGTCAAAAAGGTCAGCCTTGGCTAGCTTGCTAGGGGTCACCGCACAGGGTGCTCTGGTCCGCTCACGCTACATGGATGTAGCTCTGATGGACTCGCCCTCCCAGTACTTTTTTGGACTGGAGGGGAAAAATGGACAGAGAAAGCTCATTCACTCCTTGTTGGGCGATGACGGGAGAACAATCTCCACAGCAGCAGAGATCAGGAAACACGCTGCTAGCTTTTACAGTGAATTGTTTAGAGCAGAGTGGAGGGAGGACACGTCACTGGGCCAGGTTTTCCTTGATGGTCTTCCAGTGCTCTCAGAGGACCTTGTTGCCGGCTTGGATGCTCCACTGTCTCTGTCTGAGCTGCATACGGCGCTAATGAGCCTCCAGAATGGAAAATCACCAGGCATAGATGGTCTCTCTGTGGACTTTTTTAAGGAATTCTGGCCCCTGCTTGGTCCAGGCCTGCTGGAGGTTCTCCAAGATAGCTTGGAAAGGGGGACCCTACCCACGACCTGCAGGAGGGCCATCATCACACTGTTGCCGAAAAAGGGGGACCTCCAGAGCCTAAAGAACTGGAGGCCAGTCTCTCTGCTCTGCACAGACTACAAGATTCTCTCAAAAGCTCTGGCCCGAAGACTGAGAAAGGTGATGAGCGAGCTCATTCATGTAGACCAGACTTACTGTGTGCCTGGCAGGCTGATTAGTGACAACGTCACTTTAATTCGGGATATTTTGGAGGTCTCTGGTTCATTGGCGGTAGAAACTGGTTTGATTTCAATTGACCAGGAAAAGGCGTTTGATCGGGTTGAACACCAATATTTATGGACAGTTTTAACAGCTTTTGGGTTCAGCCCAGGCTTCATAGCCAGGATACGGGTCTTGTACAGTGACATTGAGAGTGTGCTGAAGATAAATGGGGGCCTGTCTGCCCCTTTAAAAGTCCAGAGGGGGGTTCGGCAGGGCTGCCCTCTCTCAGGGATGCTGTACTCCCTCGCCATAGAGCCTTTGCTTCACTGCCTGAGAAGGGATCTATCAGGAGTTACTTTTCCTGGCTGCGACACCACGTTCAAGCTGTCGGCCTATGCAGATGATGTAGTCATTCTGCTAAACAAGCAGAGTGACATTGACGTTCTGGTTAGGAGTGTCAATCTTTTTGGCCAACTTTCCTCTGCAAAGATAAACTGGGGAAAAAGCGAGGCTCTGATGGTGGGGGAGAAACTAGAAAATCAGCTTACGCTGCCGGGTGGGTTGATTTGGAAAAAAGGAGGTTTTAAGTATCTTGGTGTCTTTATTGGAAATCAGCAGTTTGAGCAAAAAAATTGGGATGGGGTCATAGAGAAGATTAACGGGAGACTAAACAAGTGGAAGTGGCTAATGTCAAGAATATCTTTTAGAGGAAGAGTGCTCATTTTAAATAATCTTGTTTCCTCATCCCTGTGGCACCGCCTCATGTGCATGGACCCCCCTGCTGGTTTGTTGGCCAAAATTCAGTCTGTTTTGGTGGACTTTTTTGGGGGGGGTGGACTCCACTGGGTTCCTCAAGCCCTGTTATTTCTTCCCAAAGAGGAGGGGGGGCAAGGAGTGATTCATTTAGCTAGTAGAGGTGCTGCTTTTAGACTGACTTTCATACAGAGACTGCTGACGGGCCCCCAGGACCTGGTATGGAGGCCTTTGGCCTGTGTTATTTTACAGAGAGTCCTTGGGCTTGGGCTAGACCTCCCTGTGTTTTTAATGGATTTTAAGAACTCTAATGCACTGTCTTTACCCAGTTTTTACCACAGTCTCTTTTCAGTGTGGACTCTTTTTAAAAAACAAAGAGGGCCATGCAATTCCCTCTACTGGTTGTTGAGGGAGCCGCTGGTTTTTGGTGGTCGCCTTGGTGTCCTGCCGGGAGTTGGAAGGACCTTCCTTGATAGGCTGTGTTCCAGGAACATTCTCACTCTGAAGCAAGTGGTGGAACTGGCTGGTCCTGGCCTCAACAACGCCTCAGCTTTAGCAGCTCATCTTGGTGTCAGGTCGAATCGTTTCATCGATGGTCTTCTTGCACACTGGAAACAGGAGCTTCATGGACTTGAGCACTCCCTACTCTTGGACTTTAGCAATGGCACGCTGCAGCCAGAAAGCACTGACCCCTTTCCCTCTCTTACGCTCTATATGGACTTTGACGTCGCTCCTTGCTCCTTACTGGCATTCTGTGCTCCCACTGGTGTGGACTTTGGAGGAGCCAGTGGTAAGGCACTCTACAGACTGGTGGTGATGGCACTCAACAAGGACCGATTGAACACCTGTGTGGACACTCCTTGGAGAGCCTATTTTAAACTAGGAAAAGGGCATCGGCCTGCCTGGAGGGCTCTTTACAAAGCCCCTCTCCCTAAGAGGCATGGAGACTTACAGTGGAGGGTCCTGCATGGTATTATAGCTGTCAATGCTTTTGTTTCTGTGATTAACAGCAGTGTCAGTGATCAGTGTGTTTTTTGTTCCTCTAGGGAGACTGTTTTTCATTGTTTTATTGAATGTCAGCGCCTGAGTGGCCTCTTTGAACTTCTCACAAAACTTTTTCATATTTTTAAGGAAGTTTTCTCTAAGCAGGTTTTCATTTGTGGTTTTATGTACAATCGTCGTTTTAAGCAGAAGTGTCAACTACTGAACTTTGTTTTAGGACAGGCAAAGTTGGCTATCTATGTAAGCCGGAGAAGAAAACTTGAAAATGTTGAGAATGATGTTGATGTCAAAATTTTATTTGTGAGGCTACTTAAAGCCAGAATCAGGCTGGACTTTCAGTTTTTTATGGGGAATGGGGATGTGGAAGGTTTCAGGACCCTCTGGTCCCTGGAGAATGTCCTCTGTTCAGTTCATGATGGACAGCTTTTTTTGGGGCGTTTTTTGGGGGATTAATTTTCTGTGTAACATAGCATGATATAGAAATTGTATTGACTGATGGACAAGTGTGTTTATTAAAGATCTTTTAAAAATCAATCTCTCTCTACTACTGGCCGCATTTTCAGTTTTTGTTTTTTTGGGTGGAGGATGGCGACCTTGGAAATGCCACCTCCGTCTATCCACCAGGGGGTGCGAATCGTTCCCCCGGACAGCACTGTTACTGTGGAGGAGGTCCTTCTGGCTGTGGCCGAGCAGGTGGGCCATGATGCGATCTGCTTTGCGTCCCGAATGAATAGAGCTGTAGTTGTGTTTCTGGCTGCTGAAGAGGATGTCCACACCCTGATTGCAAGCGGTGTTGTTATCGGGGAAACGTATGTACAGGTGTCCCCCTTATCTGTCCCATCAATGCGTATCACCGTCTCAGGTGTTCCTCCTTTCATCACTGACAGGCAGTTGGCGACGGAGCTCCGCAGATTTGGGAAGTTTTGTGGGCCCGTTTAGAACTCTGACTTTGGGATGCAAGGAGACTAAGTTAAAACATGTGAAATCACTCAGGCGACAGGTGTTCATGTTTCTAGACACACCCACACAAACTCTGGAAGTGTCCTTCCGGGTCAAACACGGGGACGGCTCCTATATGGTGTATGCGAGCTCAGGACAGATGAAGTGTTTTGAATGTGGGGACGTGGGCCATAAACGGTTCGCTTGTCCGCACAGGCAGCGGGCGGGGGCTCTGATGGGGCCGTGGCTGGTGCTGGCGGCGCGCCCTCCGCTCACACCGCTGCTGCAGACGGCGTGGCGGGGCCTTCCGCCACAGCTGAGGCTGCCGGCGCGGCCTCCGCTCCCACCGCTACTACGGACGATGTTGCGGGGGCTTCCGCCGGTCCTGCTCCGGAGCCTGCCGCTGTGTCTGTGGACAGCCCGGCTGTAGCGCCCGCAACCCAGCTTACGGCCAGGAGCGTCGCTGGTGATGGTGCCCAAAATGTCACTAATGGTGCATCAGAATCATTTCGCTGTGTGACATCAGTGGCTGTGCTTCCGGAGGCTGCTACCGTTTCAGAGCAGGGGACGGAGCAGCGACAGTCAGCTGCTGTGGGTGGCGTCCAGGAAAATGTGGCCCATGATGAATCCACTGGGCCAGATGAACCAAACAGTCAGCTGAGCTGTGCTGATGAGGAAATGGAATCTGATCCCGACACTGTGTCTATTACTGAGTCTATTGAGGCAAAATGCAGTACAAACACGAGTTTGTATTCACTGGAAGAAATAAATGTTTTTCTGGATGAAACCTATAACAAGGCCATTAAAGTCACTGGCTACTTCAGTGACACTGATAAATTCATCAAGTCTGTTAATGTGCTAAGAAGGCAGGTTGGTCTTGACCTCCTGGATGAAAGGAAACGTTTTCGCCTCAAAAAACACCTGACAGCCCTGCGTAAAGCAGCAGGGGGAACAGGGGTCAAGCACGCCCGACAGAAGGAATAAATGGCGGTCGTTCCTCTGCCTGTTTTACGCATTTTTGGGATATTGTTCGATCAGACTTGTACGACATTTCTAATTGACTGTAATTGACTGTCACAGAACTGGATCTTTACTGGTCTCCTGCCGGCGCGCAGCACTATCTTTGCTGCCCGAGGACGGGGACCTGGCCTGGCTTGAAAACGGGAGGCCTGTGGCTCTTCTTTGCACGGACTACAAGGTCACGGTTTACTCGCCTGCAGGGCATGGATGCCCCAACGTTTTCTTTCTACAATCTGGACGAGCCTGCTGCAAAGGTGACTTGCTTAAAAATCCCGCATGGTCTAAGGACTACAATCCATCTGAGATGAGGAAAATGTCTCTGGGACATACAACGGAACTGGCTGCGGATGCGCAGTGCTATCTCTGCTGCCGGAGGAAGGGGACTTGGCCTTGCTTAAGAACTGGAGGCCTGTGGCTCGTCTTTGCACGGACTACAAGGAAGACTCGGACTACTGCCACTGGCAATGTGGAATAGGTGGACTGCAGGGAATACTTTGTGTTGTGTGGGGGGGGATGACTTATGTTTGCACTTTTCCAATGTGAGACACTTGGTGGAATGATATTGGTGCTCTTACATTTTTTGAATTGTGCAATAAAGGCATTTTTTAAAGATCAAAACTCTCTCTCTCTCTCTCTCTCTCTCTCTCTCTCTCTCTCTCTCTCTCTCTCTCTCTCTCTCTCTCTCTCTGGGAAGACAGTTGCCTTGATTTCTTTGTATGTATGAATTAGCTGGGTTGTTACTGATATCTGGTGAAAATCTCAGGTCAGTGGCTCCATCAGAAATATGTTTAATGAGAAAAATGTTGGCATGTTCAATACTTTTTTTCCTAGCTGTTAAATATCACAATATTTTGAGATCTCCTCCAGACCACTGTGTAAATGTAAAACCTTTGCATAAAATGACATCGGCATGTACAGAAGGGGGGGGGAGGTATAAAATCAAGTTAAGTTTAGCAAACTTTATTGAGCCAGTCAGACAACCTCTCTCATAAATTTGCAACAAATCAGAATAAATAATGGTAGGCCTTCCTATTATGGCCTGTAATAAAACCATTCCAAACAAAACAAAAAAAAAAGGATTCAACACAGTAAAAAGTGCATTAAGTAAGAACTCTTGAGAAAGATATTTTAAAACCATATAAGTTAAAGTCCACTTTTTCTGTTTGGCCATGTTTTTAACAATAAGGGCCATGTCTTTGGCAGTTTAATTTGTGACTGCAGTTATGATCTCTTTCTGTTTTGCATTGTTGCTGTATGGGATGAATTTTCCAGATGAAGAAGCCATATAGTCATTTTCTTAGGGCTGGTTCCTTTATTATTATTATTATTATTATTATTAATAATATTATTGTTATTGTTATTATTATTTTTGTAGGAGCTACCTGGGATGTTGAGAGTGGATTTTAATGCATTCTTGATATTATAGTGGATGACATTTCAAGTGGTGAAACAAATTAGTGGTACTATGACATAATTTGCACAAAACTGTATTTTGTTCAGTTTCCATCTTCTGAAGTCCAAACCACTGTCAGAGAACAGAGCTAGTGCTTTTTCCTCCTTTTATTCAAGTCTGCTGCACTGCAGCTAGTGTATATGTGTGAGTGTGTGTGTGTGTGTGTGTGTGTGTGTGTGTGTGTGTGTGTGTGATTTCAATTTCTTCCCCTTTCTCTGGACTCTACCAGTGTTGCCAGATTGTGCATAAAAAAACAAGTGTTTCTGCTCCACAAAAACAGGCTCAAAAGAAGCAGTTTCTAAAGAAAAAATTGCAGGAACAAAGCAGACCTGGCAATGACTGTGAAATGACACACGTTGAGGGGGTGGGGAGCTGAGTGCAGCTGTGTGAGAGAGGAGAGAAGCTTATAGCTTACAATGCTGTGACAATGCTCGAGATTCTTGACAAAGTCATTTTATGTATCACGCACAGTATAATGTATCGATATAATGAATATATTCAGTGTATTGCCCAGCCCTAGACCCAAGTTTATTATTACCTTCGCCAAGGTAGGAGGTAATGTTTTTGCCGGCATTGGTTTGTTACCTCTGCCAAGGAGGTAACGTAATCGGGGTGGTTTGTCTGTCTGTTTGTTTTTTAGCAGGATTACGCAAAAACTACTGTATGGATTTTGATGAAATTTTCACCGGAGGTAGCCCTTGGGCAAAGGATGAACCCATTAAATTTTGGTGATGATCTGAGAGTGCATACCCCCACCAATGACCTTGTTTGGATTTGTGCAGTAGGATTACACAAAAACTACTGGATAGATTTGGATGGAATTTTCACCAGAGGTGGTTCTTAGGCTAAAGCGGAATCCATTACATTTTGGTGATGATCTGAGAATGCATAACTCCACCAAGGCTTTTATGTTCTCACAGTGTGTTAGCAAGAATCCTCCAAAACTACTGCATAGACTTTGGTGCAGTATTCACCAGAACTGACTCGTGGCCTACACACAAACTCATTACATTTTGGAGGTGATCCATGAGGGATGGAAGGAGCCTTGGTGGAGGTATGCATTCTCTGAGTGCTTTTCTAGTTGGTTTATTGGTTTGTTTGTTTGTTAGCAACATAACTCAAAATGTTATGAACGGATTTTGATGAAATTTTCAGGAAAGGTGTGTAATAGGATGGGGAACAGATGATTACATTTTGGTGATGATCTGAGAGTGCATACCTCCACCAAGGGTTTTGTTTGTATTTGTGCAGCAGGATTACACAAAAACTACTGGATGGATTTGGATGAAATTTTCACCAGAGGTGGTTCTTGGGCTAGAGAGGAACCCATTACGTTTTGGTGATGATCTGAGAATGCATATCTCAGCCAAGGCTCTGCTCTTCTCACCGAGTGTTAGCAACAATACTCCACAACTACTGGATGGATTTGGATGAAATTTTCACCAGAGATGGTCCTCGGGCTGCAGAAGAACCCATTAGATTTTGGAGCTGATGTATGAGTGCATACCTCTACCAAAGCCCTATCTTGCAATTTATGCTGGAATGGAGGCAGGGAGGTACAAACAGATCGATGGAAAAGGGAGGGAAGGAAGGAAGGAGCCTTGGCGGACGTATGCACTCTCTGAGTGCTTTTCTAGTTTTTTTATGGTTTTGTTGGGAATGGAGAAACATTTTTCCTATTTTAAAGGGTTTGAACTCTTTCTTATTACAAAAGCGTTGGCCCCCTAACACAATCTTACATAGGGCCCCCAAAAAGCTACAAACAACCTTGACTACACTAATACACTACTCATCGTGCCCCCCCTCATTATTTAATATGAAACATTCTGCTTATTGTCCACCCAAACAATGCCATGAAATATCCGCACATGTTTATGACATACTTGAGCATTTGGGACAAACGTGGTGAGATCTTCCAGGGTGATAAATGTCACAAAGTTGCCGATGTTATTGACAAACCAGGCGGTGGAGTTTAATTCTGGATTGCTGGCATTGTAGCATCTTGGTCCAGAAGCTACAGACAAGAAAAACAGAAAAAAGGAAAGTGATGGTTTTGAATTTTGTTTTTAAGTGTTTGAACAGACAGGATACAGTGAGTTACAATGAACAATATCATGGCTAAAGTACTGACTCCTAACACAGGTTCTCCTCAGGGTTGTGCTCTTTCATTGTTGTTTTTTATCTTGTACATGAACAGCTGTGTTCTTGTAAAATTCCCTGATGACACTGCTATGCTGTCACTTCTCGGGGGGCAGAGTCTGATTATGGTGGTCCACCTTTTTGACTTTTATCAAGTGGTGTGATGACAACTTTCTTGACTGAAACTTCTCTAAAATTAGGGAACTTGTCAAAGTACAGCAAAAACCACAGCCAGCATCATTCATGGAGAATTTATCATGATCAATGTACATGGACCACCACCTTATCGTGGTGGAGGGGTTTGGGGTGGTAGTGGCTCAGGAGATAGAGCAGGTTCTCCTATAACCAGAAGGTTGGTGGTTCGAGTCCCCCCCCCCCCCCTTGTTGTTGTGTCCTTGGGCAAGACACTTTACCCACTTTGCTTCCAGTGCCTGTGACACTGATGTCTGAATATGAATAAATGTTCAGTGGTAGTCAGAGAGGCTGTTGATGTGGATTGGCAGTCACGTTTCCATCAGTCTGCGTCAAGGCAGCTGTGGCTACAGAACTAACTTACCACTACCATTGTCTGTGGAGTGAATGAGTAATGGACTCATTGTAAAGGATCTTTGGGTGTCATGAAAAGCGCTATATAAATGCTGTTCATTAATATTATTATTATTTGCGTGTCCTAATGATCCCAGCAGCTATGTTGTCGGGGCAACTTGCTTCTGGTCTCCCAAGGCAAATTGGTCCTCAGTGAAGGGCCAGTTGGGCAATGCAAGGAGTAGAAGTAATGAAGGTAGATGAGTTTAAATACCTGGGATCAACCATCCACAGCATTGGAAAATGCACAAGAGAGGTGAAGAAGAGAGTGCAGGCAGGGTGGAGTTGTGGACTACAGCTCAGCTTTCAACACCATCATCCTGGACATCCTGATCAATAAACTGCACCTCCTCCAGATCCCCCCACCTGCTCCTGGATAAAAAAAACTTTCTCACCAACCACCCACAAACAGTCAGACTTGGCCCTCCCACTCCTCCACACTGTCCCATAGCACTGACTCCCTCAGGGCTGTGTGTTAAGCCCTCTACTGTACTGCCTGTACACCTTAGAGTGTATTCCAACCCACCCAACCACTGTCATTGTGAAGTACACGGACAACAACACTTTGGTTGAGCTCATCACTGATGACGATGAGAAGGCATACAGGGTGGAAGTAGAGAATCTGCTGCTGTGGTGCCAAGCAAACAACCTGAAAGTGAACATCCAAAAAACCAAAGAACTCATACTGGACTTCAGGAAGAACAGACAGGACCACCCCTTCCTCCTCATAAATGGTGACCGTGTGGAAACCGTCCTGGCCTTCAGGTTCCTGGGCACCCACACTCTTGGACTGTCAACACCAAGGCCCTGGTGAAGAAAACCCAGCAGTGGCTGCACTTCCTCCATATCCCGAAGAAGAACAACCTGGACCAGAGGCTGCTGCTGGCCTTCTATTGCTGCTCAGTGGAGCGTATGCTAACCTACTGTCTGGGTGTGCGGTACGCCAACTTCACAGCCGAGAACAGGAAGACTGTGCAGAGGGTCATCAACACTGTCCAAAAAATTATCGGCAGCCCTCTGCCCTCCCTGGAGGACATCTCTAGATCCTCCTGGCTAAGAAAGATCAAGGCCATCACAGGAGACCCCTCACATCCCACCCACCACCTGTTTGACCTGTTTCCCTCTGGACGACGGTTCAGATCGATCAGGTCCCACACCTCCAGACTGACAAACAATTTCTTCCCCTGGGCTATCCGGACTGCCAGCAGTCAGAGGCCCCACCCCCCTCCCTCTGAACGCTCACATGCACAGAAGTGAGGACCTTTTAATTATCACTATAACCCACCTGTCTTTGTACTCCTCATTTTCATGTATATTGACCCATCCGTGAAACCACTACCATACCTATGCATATTTTCCATAATCCTTGGGCCATTTTATTCAATGGTGTGTTCAATTGTGTGTTCTGCACCCCGCACTGTTATGTACATAGTTCCACCCATGAAGCCACTACCCT
The DNA here is from genome assembly GCA_020510985.1 of Pholidichthys leucotaenia. NCBI lineage: Eukaryota > Metazoa > Chordata > Actinopteri > Cichliformes > Pholidichthyidae > Pholidichthys > Pholidichthys leucotaenia. Next base: position 210,335,655 of record CM035842.1, read on the forward strand.
ACCTGTGTATATTTCCATAATCCTGGGTTATTTTTATTTTCAGTAGTGGGTTTAATTGTGTATTCTGTAACTGTGTTTTATCTAATCCTTCTGTTATATTTTATTGCACAGTAGCCTGGTGGAGCTCACAATTTCGTTGTACTGTACCGCTGTACATTGACAATAAAGCCTATTCTGTTCTATTCTATTCTAAAGGCCTACAGCCGAAAGAAAAAGAGCTTCACCAGCATGAGAACATGACTGTCTGTATTTTAGTGTCTAGCAATTCATACAGTACTTTGTGGCATTTTCAGTCAGTTATAAAAATGTAAAACTTGAGGTGAGGTTAGAAGAACAGTCAGAGCATGATGTAACAATAAACACCACAGAAAACACAAATCTATATAGAAATATCTTCTATAGAATTAAGCCCTGCATTTTTTCTATATTTGCTCTAAAAGTAAATATGGAAATTTAATGGGGGTCCAGTGATCCCCATTAAACATTTCCCCAAGGATCATTTGTACGTACACTACCGTTCAAAAGTTTGGGGTCACCCAGACAATTATTTTGTGTTTTCCATGAAAAGTCACACTTATTTACCACCATGAGTTGTAAAATGAATAGAAAATATACTGTAGTCAAGACACTGACAAGGTTAGAAATAATGATTTGTATTTGAAATAATTTTTTCCTTCAAACTTTGCTTTCGTCAAAGAATCCTCCATTTGCAGCAAATACAGCATTGCAGACCTAACATGATTGCACAAGGGTTTTCTAATCATCCATTAGCCTTCTGACGCAATGAGCAAACACATTGTACCATTAGAACACTGGCGTGATAGTTGCTGGAAATGGGCCTCTATACACCTACGAGATATTGCACCAAAAACCAGACATTTGCAGCTAGAATAGTCATTTACCACATTAGCAATGTATAGAGTGTATTTCTGATTAGTTTAAAGTTATCTTCATTGAAAAAAAGTGCTTTTCTTTCAAAAATAAAGAAATTTCTAAGTGACCCCAAACTTTTGAACGGTAGCGTATACCCTGCTCAGTATGGAATTACTGGCCTTCTGCCTTGGAATCTGGCTGGGAGGAGATCCCGGTGACCAGGGGACTCATGTACAAAGACTTAAGTGGATTTCCTATTGAAAGATGATGCACGTTTAAATCAAGAAAATGACATAAGCAAAAAAAAATCCAGATGTATGAAACGCAGGAATCCAAGCACATTTCTTTTCTACATCACAGTCTACCTGGAATTGAGCACACATGAGGGAATACCAGACTCCTCCCTTGACACATCTGCATGTGAATATGCAAATAGATGTAAATATTCCCTGCATGTGAGATTCTCCTCACTGCAGGATCAGAAATCATCATTACATGTGGGAAGAAGAGGAAATTCACACTTGAAATGACTTCAGTTAACATAAAAATGTAATTTTATCTTTATTGTATTCTTGATTTAGAAAGTTGAAAATATGTCCTGAAGCATTCTGGGGATTGCAGCCACAGGGGGGTGATGGGAAATGATTAATGTCTAAATATAAGCATGACCTCTTTAAGCAAATTGTTTGAAATGGGTTAAATGGTCAGTTAATGTGCTAAAGTTGTTCTGTTGAGAATTTCTTGTGTTCTAGTTTTTATGTCAGCACCACCAGCGTGAGCGCTGTTGTGGGGAGAGAATAAACTCCATCAAAGATGGCTGCTGGTTTCATCGTTGAAGTCTGTTTGACCTCCTGTTAAAAGCTAGTGATGCTACAATATGACAGAAATACAGTCACACAGTATAACAATGTGGAAGCACAAATAACTAATGCTTCAGTTGTAGGAAATTTAGAAAACAGAAAAGACAAAGAAAGTTAAAGAGGAAAAAAATGTGGAAACATGAATAATTCACATCTCTAGTTGAAGAAAATGTATAAAACAAAAATTAAAAAAACACAGGTCACAAAATAAATTTTCATGTTTATGTGTGTTTTTCAACTTTCTGTATCCTTGTTATTTTTTGTTTTATTCTATTCCAGATGTGAATTGTTTCCATACTTTTCCATTTATCTTTTTTATTTTGATGTATGTTTTCATCTTTCTGTATTTTTTTTGATTGTTGATTTATACATTTTCTACAATCCAAGACTTATGAATTATATTCTTGTTTTCACATTTGTGTTCATGTGTCTCTGGTGTGGACAATAATTGTTTTCACATCATTAACAGTTTCCCAGCATCACCTCTAAGTGTCGCCAACAGACCAATAACTGTAGAAACGTGTGTATGCTAGCCATAAAGTTGGCGTGGGGATGCACACATTTCCATGGTCATTTCACTCTTGACACAGCTGAAATTATCCGTGGAAAAGGACGTACGCCATGTTTTTTTTACGTAAGTACCCTTTGTACATGAGGCCTCAGGCGTCTACCCATAGGACCTGGCAGGGCACAGCCTGAACGAGCCACATGGGTCCGCCCTCCAGTGGGCTCACCACCTGCAGGAGGTATCATGGTGATATGTGAACTGGGTGGCAATCTGGGCTTTTTTCTGTGACTGATGCCATCACGACCCAGGCTCCTGGATTAGCGGTAGAAGACCGCCCACAGCCTTCCTGAAACATTTGATGACATAGCTTACCAGCTTGTAAGTATTTCCTGATGGTGGAGTACACATCCTCTGGTCCAAAGTCAGAACTGCTGTATGTGAAGTTATTTCCCATCACATAAACCCTATCAAAAGGAAAGAAATGCAAAATTAGTGTGTCAAGTAAAGTATTACACTTACTGAGCTTTGATGAAATGTAACTAAGAGACTTACAGCTTCTGGAAACCAAAACATGAGGCCTCACGAACTTCACTGAAGTTGATAAGTGCTTTGTTCAGAAACTGAAGATAGTTCTTCAAGCGTACGTCAAACCATAGATTAGCCTCAGATCTACTGTTGGCACTGAGGGCCAAAGGCCAAACGCAGGGCAGAATCTCCTTCTTCACATCAACTGGAACATCCTCCTGATGGCACAAATATATTACAGATTTAACTTAGCATAAGGAGCAAAAATTCTTATTTGGAATGATTTTGTGTTGTCAACATTCAGATTAAAGACATACGGTTTCCAGGAAGGTGGCAGTTTTGGAGTAGTTGTTGAAGATGACACAGAGGTCAGTATCGTTACCAAGCACATTGGGCTGGCTGACAAACTGACTCATCTCTGAGGTATTGAATGTATTTAGAAGCTGGAGGGAAAATGAGAAGAATGTCTTTATACTGTAGCTGTAATTGCACACACACAATGATTTTGTGTTAGTCTTGAAGTGTGAATTTCACCTCTGATACACGTGTCGGTGGCAGAAGAGATAGGAACATGGACAAATCTAGAAAGCCAAAGCGGAGCAAAGTTTTTCTCAGGAAGACGTAGAAGCTTCCACCATCGTAACACCGGAGTGCTGGTGGACCTGTTTTAAATGAAAATAGGAACACTTAAACTCCCCGTGTGACCTGACATATTTTTCCTTTCACTTCACATCTCTGTCACACATGTGAAACCTCTTTTAGCAAACCTTTAAGGAAGCGGAAGATGTTGTTGAAGATCTCAGCTTTGGTGTTGCTGCTCAAGGTCATCTGCAGTGTGTCTAGTAATGTTATCCTAAATTGAAATGCATTAAATAAATGAATAAAAATCACACTAGTTTCCATTCTTTAAAAAAACAGAACAAAACAGTAGATGTTCTTACATCGCTTGAATGCTGTTACAACTCCTGTTTGTCACAATCTCAAATAAGGGCACCACCAGCCCAGAAGAGATGTTGACGAGGAGGGGACTCAGTCGAACAAGCCACACCTGGAAGTCTTTGTCACTGAGCTCTGGAGAGGACAGATTGGCCCTGTCCAGAATTAACTGGAGGAAGGCAGTTTTCACCTCCTGTGTGAAGCTGGCTTGGTTGGCCTGTGACAAATTTAAATAGTGTCAGTACGTATAAGACAGAATTCTAAATTAAGCACCAGTCTCAGAGTTGTAAAAATTTCACTGTGCTCTAATGTTATCCATCATTTTAATTTCAATATGACTAGCTTTTATTTTCATTTACATTTTCTTATTTTCTTGCAACAGTGCTCCACCTTCCCTGTTGGAGGTTTAAGCTACACTCACAAAGGTTCTGACAAATGATGGGTTCGTAAGAATCTTCCAGTTCCTACGAATTCTGGAGTTCGCAGACATTTGTGGAGGGGGGCATAGTTTCTTAAGGCTGCTTGTTCTTGAGAACACCTTAAATTGTTCTTGAGGGCCCCTTACAGCGGTCATAAACACTGTACAAATCCTGTTCATATGGAGATTTGTACAGTGTGGATAAGGTGATAGTCAGGTGCTCATAAGGTGGAAATATGTCATTGGTGTAACATTTGTGCTGACAAAATGAGCCAAAAAATCTTCCTGACAAGGACTTGAGAATGCCATGAGTTGCACAAAAGTCTTTTTAAGATGGCAGTAAGTATTTCTCAAGAATGCCCCCCTCCACAAATGTCTGCAAACTCCATTGGTGGAGACCAGTTGGACACATCGTCATCGGAAGTCACGGGCCTCCCTGCAAGTCGGCGATCTGGTACAACCTAGGGTTGAAGCCCAGATGAGAAGAGAAAAAGCAGCACGGTGGTGCAGTGGTTAGCTCTGTTGCCTTACAGCTAGAAGGTTCCTGGTTCGAATCCCCAGGCTGGCAGGGGTTGGAACCTTTCTGTGTGGAGTTTGCATGTTCTCCCTGTGCTGTGTGGGTTTACTCCGGGGGCTCCGGTTTCCTCCCACAATCCAAAGACATGCATGTTAGGTTAATTGGCTGTTCTAAATTGTCCCTAGATATCTGTTTCCTATGGGCCCTTAGAATAGAGGGTTAGTACTAGTGAAAGCGCTTTGAGTGGTCTTTGTGACTAGAAAAGCGCTATATAAGTGCAGGTTAGTAAGTTAGTTAGTTAGAAAAAGGTTCACGAGAGCAGCGCAACGGGAGGAGGCAGCTTCGAGTGGAGGCTGTACAGAGCGGCGGGTTTCTGTGCTTGTCTGACCAGACCTGTAGGCACCCGAATGAGCTGCGCAAAGTGGAGGAGACGGAGCGACGCGGGGGGAGCCCGAAGGTCAAGAGACGAGGCGTTGGGGAAAAGACCCACCAGAGGACTGAGAGAATTATTTTATTTTATTTGTCTGTGTCTTTTCTGCTCACTCCGGTTTTCTTTTCCCAGTTTTGTTTGTTTGTTACTGGTTGGTACCCTGCTGAAATTCAAAAAATGTGCGTGTGTTAAATTATGAGATATTATGGGTAATATGAGCTCTTTGTATGGTAAATTGTTTAATTGTGATTATGGTATTTATTTGTGTGATTCTGACCAGTGGGGCCCATCCATCTAAATTCATCTGTGTAAATTCATTTGGGTATATTATGTGCTATTTTGTGATTGGGAATATTATTGGAATATTGTTTGTGTACTGTTTTAGGAAGAAATTCTATCAGACTGTTGTTTATGTGCCCAATTTGGGGTGGTGGGGTATATTTATCCCTGTTAATTGGTTTACATACCCAACGGCTTTACAGTGCCCAGTGTGTGAGGGTGTGTTGTGGTGGGGAGGCCGCCAGCAGCTATCTTTGTCTTATGCTTATGTAATGTATGTGGAGCTGTTCTGGGGTTGTTTAGGTTTTATTTTGGTTTTGTTCTATTAGGTACATGGCTCAGTTCTGTGTTTGGCTGCAGAATAATCCGCCCAGCCGTGTGGGGTGCCAGTAGTCTACCCGGGCCCCCAGTTGGTTGTGTGCATGGATAGATCGTTTATGTGTCTTTGTATTTATTTTAATGCGTGAGTGGGGATGCAAATTTTTTTTTTTTTTTTTTGGGGGGGGTCTATCTGTGTGTTTGGCATTTTTTGAAGGGGGGGGTATTGTGTATGTAAACCGGCTGTATGGGTAAGATGGTGGCTGGGTTGGTCATGGGTTAGACCAGGGTGGCTACTGCCGGTTTCTGGTGGTGACGCCGCCCCTGGTATAAGAGTGTGGGCGGAAGAGGCTCTGCCTCTTTCGTCAGGGAGCCACCTGGTCAGCGGGCGGATGGGTGGATAGTGCTAAATGCCAATCAGCATGCTGCTAAGTGGACTCCAGTTAAGGAGTTGGCCTGTCATTGTGTGAAGAATAAACCCACACGGTTTTCTACTGTTCACTGATAAATATCAGAGGGATACATTTTCTGAAAAGTTCATTTATAGACCCTACTTTACTGGGAACTGTGGATTATCCAGTTAGTGTAAAATACGATGCATTTGTTCTGATGTTACATAAGTAGTTGTGGTTAGTTGACGTGCAGCTGTGGCTAAAAACACGCTAGGGGGCTTTTACACCTAAATTCATTTACTTTAGTCTGAATCAGTTGATAAGTTTGTTACTTTGTATCATTTTCTCCTTGGTTCGGTTCCCTTTCACACAGGCAGAAATTCAAGTGGACCAAATTCTGTCACGTTAAATCCTGTGAGACTTGTGTCAGACGTTCTCTGTTCTGATTTGTGAGATTTTTTTTTTTTCACCACGGATACAGGAAGTAGGATGACTACTGTGTATTTATGCATTTCTGGGGAGAAAATTATACAAATCATAGTGTAATCTACGGGGGGTTCATCACTCTGGTTATCATTTATTACATTATGTGCATATTCCACTTTTGGTAAATCATACAGTGTGAAAATGAAGCACGGCTACAGATGGAAAATAACATATTAACATTCATTAATCCTCCAGAAGCGTGACATGTTCAGCCAGAGAGATTTTCCAAGAGCCATCAGGTATGTACAGTGGCATAAAATGTTTTACCATTTGCTGTTGGTCCTGTTTTAGCGCAGTCGCTTTCTCACCTGCAGGACCGCATCAGAGTTCACCAGTTGATTCAAATTGAGACCACCTCTTTCAGGAGGTCTCGGTACGGTTGTTTTGGTGCGCACCTGAGTGCGGTTACCGTGTTCTCATCAGACAAAACAAACTGCACTAATGGAGAAAATGAACTCGAGTTTGATTGAACCAAGCTAAAGCCTGTAGGTGTGAAAGCACCCTTAGTCACCTCTCAGTGTCTGCCTTGGCTTGCCATAGATCACCCACTGCTTGGGATATTGTCCTGCTAGTGGTGATTTGGACTTTGTGGAAGAGGGACGGTCCTGCCAGGTTGCCTGCCAGTGTGGAGGCGTGGACTACCATCACAACAGCCATCTACTCCCTGGACCACTTGAGTATTTGGATTGCAAGACTCCAAACTATTTTTTTTAATATAGACAGCTCTATATATCCATTTCCCCTTTTTGCTGGCCAGCTGTACCCCCCCCCCCCCCCAGAGTTAAATATAAACACACACATTACAGAGACATAAACTGTTAAAATTCATTATACCAACATAAAGACTGAGGTAAAAGACTCAAAATTTAAAGGATCCATTCATAAATTTTTTCAGCTCAAATTGTTATTGTCCACCTGTTATTTCTGGAATTTCTTTTTTTGTATTTTCTTTTGGGTTCATATGAAATGGAACAAAGATACTGGTACTCCCTGCACATGTAATATGGACAGATATGCTCCAGTCCAGAAATGTATATATTAACTGGATACTCAGTAAATGGCTATCAGACCCTGAATAAAACTGTTGTTAACTACATTGTGTCAGCGTTTCTTCTTTATTAACTGACATATTGTTACAGTTGCATTTTGGAAGTTTGCAATCTGTTTCTTTTAATATAAACTGCTTTGAACAGGCTAAGAACACAATACAGGGTATAGAGAGAGGTATGGGTGTGCCTCTGCTGAGACACATTGTCACGAGCTGAGCACTGAAGTTTCCACCATGCTCAGTCTCGTGGCTTTTTTCTCTGTATTTTTTTATTTGTTGTATTTTGTGCCTTTTGAGTTTCGGTATTCTCGTACTGGTGGACACCAGTGGTGAGGGGGGCCATTAAGCTGAAGAAGGAGCCCTATCAAGCTTGGTTGGCTTGTGGGACTCCCGAAGCAGCTGAGGTGTACTGGCAGGCCAAGCGGAGTGCGGCTCGGGTGGTTGCTGAAGCAAAAACTCGGGTGTGGAAGGAGTTCGGTGAGGCCATGGAAGTGAAGTGAAGTGAGTCAAAAAAAAAAAAGACTTTCGGTCAGCGTCAAAGAGATTCTGGCAAACTGTCCGATGGCTCAGGAGGAGGAAGCAGCTCCCTGTCCTCACTGTGTATGGTGTGGATGGGGCGCTGTTGACTTCGACTGGGGATATCATCAGACGGTGGAAGGGATACTTTGAGGATCTCTTCAATCCCACTGACATGCTTTCCACAGAGGAAGCAGGGCTTGTGGACAAGGGGGACGACTCGTCCACCACAGGGGCTGAGGTCGCCAAGGTGGTTAAAAATCTCTTTGGTGGCCGGGCCTTGGGTGTGGACAAGATCTGTCCTGAGTACCTCAAGGCCCTGGATGTTGTAGGGTTGTTATGGTTGACACGCCTCTGCAACATTGCGTGGAGGTCGGGGACAGTGCCTTCAGCAAGGCAAACCAGGGTGGTGGTTCCTCTTTCTAAGGGGGACCGGAGAGTGTGCTCCAACTTTAGAGGGATCACACTCCTCAGCCTCCCTGGGAAGGTCTATGCCAAGGTACTGGAGAGGAGAGTCTGGCCATTGGTCAAAGTTCGGATTCAGGAGGAGCAATGTGGTTTTCATCCTGGCCATGGCACATCGGACCAGCTCTTTACTCTCTCGAGAATCCTCGAGGGTTCGTGGGAGTTTGCCCAACCAGTTTACATGTGTTTTGTGGACTTGGAGGAGGCATTCGACTGTGTCCCTCATGGTTTTTCGTGGGGGGGGGGGTGCTTCGGTACTATGGGGTATTGGGCTTGTTATTACGAGCTATCCAGTCTTTATACGACCGCTGTGAGAGTTTGGTTCATTTTGCCAACACTCTGTTGGACTCATTCCCAGTGAGAGTTGGACCCCGCCAGGGCTGCCCTTTGTCACCGATCCTGTTCATAATTTTTATGGACAGGATTTCTAGGTGCAGCCAAGGAATGGAGGGTGTCATGCTTGTTGACCACAGGATCTCATCTCTGTTGTTTGCAGATGATGTCCTGTTGGCTTCATCCAGCAATGACCTATAAGTCTTACTGGGATGATTTGCCGCTGAGTGTGAAGCGGCTGGGATGAGAATCAGCACCTCCAAGTCCGAGTCCATGGTCCTCAGCAGGAAAAAGGTGGATTGTCCTCTCCGGGTTGGGGACAAGCTCTTGCCCCAAGTGGAGGAATTTAAGTATCTCGGGGTCTCGTTCATGAGTGAGGGGAGAATGGAGAGCGAGATTGACAGATGGATCGGAGCAGCATCTGCAGTGATGTGGACGTTGTACTGGTCTGTTGTGGTGAAGAGGGAGCTACGCTGTAAGGCAAAGCTGTTGATTTACCGGCCAATCTACGTTCTTACCCTCACCTATGGTCATGAGCTTTGAGTAATAACCGAAAGAACGAGATTGCAGATACAAGCACTTGAAATGAGCTTCCTTTGTAGGATTGCTGGACTCAGCCTTAGAGATAGGGTGAGGAGCTCAGTCATCTGGGAGAGGCTCAGAGTAGAAATGCTGCTTCTCCACATTGAAAGGAGCCAGTTGAGGTGGTATGGGCATCTGATCAGGACGCCTGCCAAACGCCTCCCACTTGAAGTGTTTCGGACACGTCCCACTGGAACGGAGACCCAGGGGCAGACCCAGGACTTGCTGGAGAGACTATGTCTCCCAGCTGGTCTGGGAACGCCTTGGCATCCTCTCTGAAGAGCTGGAGCAGGTGGCTGGAGAGAGGGAAGTCGGGGCTTCTCTGCTTGAACTGCTGCCTCTGCGACCCGGACCGCCGGAAGAGCGGTAGAAGATGGATGGATGGATGGATGGATGGGTACTCGGCAAAATGGACCTTCAATGTATGATGTTTTTATACACGTAATATACAAAAATTCACATTTTATTCAAGTTGAACTTTAAGTTACCATTTTAAATCTATCGAAACAGAATTTTTTTTTACCTCAATAGCTGGTGAGACTATGTCAAAGAAATCATCAAGGTCTTCATTGCTGACTAATTTGATGATTTCTATTACATCTTCACTTTCTTTCAGCAGGAATGGAGTTGCAGCCAACTCAGCCAGCTGATTTGGAGTCAGAAGAGCAGCAACCTCAACCTAGAAGTGAAAAGCAACAACTCAGTATAATTACCTAAAGTAAGTAAATACCAACAACCTCAGGCATGCATGTCGTTTACTGTCATCAGCACAGTACCTCACAGCCTTATACTTTTACAATATCAAAGGCAAATGACATACAGTACTGTATTTGCAAAATAAAAATGATGGCGTTTTCATTTTGAATTAACAAATGTGTCATTCAGATAACTCCTTCATATAGAGAATGGGCGCATGATGTCACCCGATGGAAAAACCGCAAAGAATTGTGGGAAAAGTGTTCAGCCTGTCTGTGCTTAGTAGTGAGCAATGAATGTGGTTCGGCTGCGTGCCTCCCAAATGCATTTTTTCTGCTGTGGGCGACTCTTTTCTGTTCATTTTCTATGTAGTCTGGCGTTTAATGTGCTCAGTGCCCTCAGTGCAAAAACGCCCTCAGCAGTCACGGCGCTGAAAGCTGAAAAAAATTCAACTTTCGGTGTGCTGCAGCGCTTAACAGCTGCACACCTCTCTCACCAGCCGATCACAGTCAGCCTAAAAGTACACCATGATCAATATTTAACTGCCAAAGGTTGGAGGGATGTGTGTGTTTCACCAGTTTCATGTGATTTATTCTAGTGAGTGGAGCATTTCAGAGCAAAATCTGTGAAATCCCGGCACGGTTTGAATGACAGATCAAGCGGTTGCCAGGATACAGGGCACTCAGGAAAACAGGTTGAGGGCATTTTTACTTTCCCTGTGGACACACAGCCTTATTAAAATGACATTGAATATGTTATTCAAACAGAGGAAATGTAAATATACATATAAAACGTCAGACATAATCCAGGATGACATAAGAAAGTGAAAACACTTATTTCCAATGCCGTTCTTTCAATCATATTATTATTCCTCTGAGTACCACGCAATGTTAGAATGGATAAGTTTTGCTGCGTTATCAAATGCAACAACTGCTCTCAAGATTGGCGTGGAAAAAGATTGATTATGGCGTATGCTTCTTTAACTTCCTGACATGGAAGAAAAGTGGAGAGAATCGGGCCTCTGAGCTAAAAAAGAGGCGTGGGATGGAATGGATTGCAGCAGTCAGAAAGACATCAGCTTGAACAACATTCCTGCACACATGGTGGTGTGTTCATGGCATTTTCAACAAGATAAGTTGAGATTTAAACAATATTGATAAGTGCAGAAAGACGTCCCCTCTCCATAGCAGCTGTCTTGTGCGCGGTGTACCATGCCTTTGGCTGCACCTCAGCCACGGCTCTCTGTCATCTCTCAATAATGTGTATAAACACTCAGGGAAAAAATCAAATAATTTCCCCACATCATCTCTGCTATTCTGAATTTCTCATGCTAATCTGGAGCAGGTTTTTTTTTTTTTTTTAATGGGAGCTTTTCATGTTGCTGATTTTCTTTGATTTTTTTTTCTTGAAGCTGTGATTACTTGTTGCCTTCATTATGCATGGATTTAATATCAGCTGGTAACTGAAATCCATAATGTTTGGAATCGTTAAATTCAGCAGATTCTCCTCTTTCAGGTGACTACAAAAACATCAGTGTCCTGAATTTTAGGATGTTTTTATAGCAGCTATTTATACTGGCAATTTTTTTCAGTGTGCCAGTGTGATCAGCTGATTGATCCACCTTCTCCGGTGTTCTGACATTTTGGCATATTTATCAGAACAACACTGGACAGCTGATGTTACAGACTGCTGTCAAAGGTCAAAATCTGTAACCTGTAGCTTGAAAGTGCTCAGACACACACATCCCCGACAGGTCCCATTACGCGAACAAATACGTGTGTGTGTGTGTGTGTGTGTGTGTGTGTATGCGCTGCAGGCAACAGCAGAGCTCTATACAGATTTTCCTGTGATCCAACGCTGCAAATACGCCATTATATGGTAGCTGTAAGTTAGAAACCGGTTCAATGAGTTGCATGTGGGTTCAAAGAGCATTACTCATATGTTAGAAATAATTTTTGGGTATGCTAGACATTAATCTCGACATATTTTGACTTTGTAGAAACAATGACTGCTTGTGTTAAACTACGATTTTCTGGTCGTTCACCCAGAATATTTGAGGCGGCTGGATCATCCATTGGTGAATTGAACATGAGCCTCTAATTATTTATATTTTTTAAATTGCTCATGGGTTTATGCGCTCAACCCACAAACCAGGTAAGCAAACACATCTGACAGTGTGACTCCAGGCAGTTGGACATGATTCGTGGTCCATTTCTTGTGCTCATGTCGATTGATCCCTTTTATCACTTAAATTTTTTATAGGTAGCACTCCTTTGTTTCCTTATTCAGCTTCTCTGAATAAGGAATTAGAATTTTCTGTTTGCTCCATTCCATCCCACGTATATCTGTTCACGTTAGCGGCTGCCTAGAGTACAGGTAAACAAAGATGGCGAACCATGACAATGGCGACAATGGCCCAGAATGCAGTGCGGCATGACGTCAATGCCCATTCTCTATACACAATACCATAGAGAATCAGTTGTCATTATTTACATTTTCCTCCTTATTTTGTACACAATCACTGTGTTCACCCTTCTGACCCAAACATATTCAGTATATGCCAATTTAATATCAAACATAATTTGAGAGATAGTCTAGAGAAATATGAAACAATCAGTAAAGTTGGGGTTTTGTTCAATGAAGCACACCTGATTGAAAGTGATTGTTTATCTGTTACAGGGAGATGTTTTTCTAGATACGTTTGATGAAGTAATGTGATGAAGAAAAACAAAACGCAAGTTCATGGAAAATATCACATTAAGGTTTTAAAAAAATAAAGGCTATCATAAATCAAACAAAGCACATGTGATGATATTTCCAAAGTGGTAATGCCAAGGTAAATGCTTAGTGTTAAATGTGTGTATATACGGTATCTCACAAAAGTGAGTACTCCCCTCACATTTTTGTAAATATTTTATTATATCTTTTCATAGGACAACACTGAAGATATGACACTTTGATACAATGTAAAGTAGTCAGTGTACAGCTTGTATAACAGTGTAAATTTGCTGTCCCCTCAAAATGACTCAACACACAGCCATTAATGTCTAAATTGCTGGTTTGGGGCTGCATGAGTGCTGCCGGAACTGGGGAGCAACAGTTCAATGAAGAAACTATGAATGTCAACATGTACTGTGACATACTGAAGCAGAGCATGAGCCCCTCCCTTCAGTAACTGGGCCAGTTGGTAGAGCATCCGCCCCACACCTGGAAGGCCGGGGTTCAAATCCCGGCTGGGTCATCCCAAAGACCGTATAAAAGCGGAACTTCCTGTCGTCGAGCTTGGTGCTCAGCAATAATGGAAAGGAGGAGGGAAATTTGTGGTGGTGCCTTTCATGGAAGCGACTGCTCTGATTCTATATATATATATATATATATGTGTGATTAACACTGTAGATAAGAGAAACATAATTTCATTCTACTGTACAAGATTGGCTGTATGGATTTGAGTGACAATAAAGCTTATCCTTATGCCGTCATGGAGGAGTGGAAGAGGATTCCAGTGGCAACCCATGAAGCTCTGGTGAACTCCATGCCTAAGACAGTTAAGGCACTGCTGGAAAATAATGGTGGCCACACAAAATGTTGACACTTGAGGCACAATTTGGACATTTTCACTTAAGATAAGCCTTTATTAGTCCCATAATGGGGAAATTCCAGGAACTTAGGACACCCCTAAGTGTGAACTCAGTACACAATTAGGGGTGTAGTCACTTTTGTTGCCAGTGGTTTAGACATTAATGGCTGAGTGTTGTTATTTTGAGATAACAGCAAAAGTACGCTGTTATACAAGCTGTAAACTGACTAAGTTTGGATGACTTGTAATTTCCTGCTATTAACTTCAGATAAGACTGAAGTCATTCTTGTTGGTCCAAAAAACCTTAGAAATTCCTTTCCAAATCAAACTTTCAGTTTGGATGCAGTTACTCTTTCTCTTAATAGCTCTGTGAGGAACCTTGGAGTTATTTTTGATCAGGATTTGTCCTTCAATTCACATATTAAATTTGTTTCTAAGACTGCCTTCTATCATTTGCGTAATATTGCCAAGATTAGGAGCATCTTGTCTCAGAGTGATGCTGAGAAGCTGATCCACGCTTTTGTTAGCTCGAGATTAGATTATTGTAATTCTTTATTATCAGGTTGTCCTAAAACATCTTTAAAAAGTCTTCAGCTGATCCAAAATGCTGCAGCAAGAGTTTTAACAGGTACTAGAAAGAGAGATCATATCTCTCCGGTTCTGGCCTCCCTTCATTGGCTTCCCATAGAGTTTAGAATTAAGTTTAAAATCCTTCTTCTTACTTACAAAGCTCTAAACAATCAGGCTCCTTTTTATTTAAAAGATCTGATACTACCGTATCATCCTAACAGAGCACTACGCTCCCAAAATGCAGGTTTACTTGTAATACCTAGAATCTCCAAAAGTACAATGGGAGGCAGAGCCTTCAGTTATCAAGCTCCTCTCCTGTGGAATCAGCTGCCAATCTGGATTCGGGAGTCAGACTCGATCTCTGTTTTTAAGAATAGGGCTAAAACCTACCTTTTTGATATAGCCTACAATTAGGGAGGGATCATGTGTTTTCTGAACCCTCCCTTAGTTATGCTGCTAATAGGTTTAGTCAGCCGGGGGACCTCCAGTAATGCACTGGGCCTCACTCCTTTCCTCACTCTCTATGAAATATTTTTTTTTTTGCTGGTCATTAACATTTGTTTGTTCTCTCCCATAGATTGAGTCCCCATCGTGCTGTTTGCTCTCTACATGTCTGTTCTTTTCTTCTTCTCTATCCCCTCACCCCCCAGCCAGTCGCAGCAGATGACTGCCCCTCCCTGAGCCTGGTTCTGCTGGAGGTTTCTTCCTGTTAAAAGGGAGTTTTTCCTCTCCACCGTCGCCAAGTGCTTGCTCACAGGGGATCGCCTGATTGCTGGGGTCTTTCTGCAACTGTGGGGGTCCTCCCTACAGTTGATAGTGCTATGAGATGACTGTTGTTGTGAAATGGCGCTATATAAATAAAGTTGAATTGAAAGTTGAATTGAATTACATTGTATAAAGTGGTATATTTTCAGTCTTGTCCGATGAAAAGTATATAATAAAATATTGACAAACATGTGAGGGGTGTACTCACTTTTGTGAGATACTATAGGCGGTTTCCAGAGCATGATCAAGCATACGAAAAAGGACATCTATGATCAAGATCCACTGTGGCAAGAAGTTTTCCAAAGTTCCTCATCAGATTGCATTACAGTTACCCATGCGTGAAGTTAGGTTGTAAGTTGTTAGCAAGGTTGCTTTTTTGTGAAGATGGCTGAAAATTGAGTGTACAAATGCAAACCCATGTAAAGTCAAATACTAGTAAATTCAAAGTCACATGAAAAAGATTTGGCTTCAGTGGAAAAAATGTACAACTGCAGTTTTCACTCACACTGGAGAAGTTGGGATTGAGGACTTGAAAATCCTTCAGGGTTGCAAATTTAGAGAAGCTGCCAAAGTTTCTCTTTACCCACTGTGCGCTTCCTGCGACTGATGAGACACAGCCAGGATCTACAGTAAAGGCGCAAACAAAGAAATTGGCCAAGCATTATCACCACACATTGTCAAGGTATTTCCTAATGAAACATTAGAAGGCGCTTTTACCTGAGGAGTCATTTCTTGAGAGGAAAGGTTTGATGAAAGAAGTGAAGACTGCTTTCTGGGTGTCTCTGTCCATGGATGCCCTTTGACTGTCAAATGCCTGGATGCTAAGATTTAGGAGAAATCTTTCGTCATTGAAAGTCCTAGGAAAGTGCAATTTTCCTGCCAGGCTTCTTGACTGTAAAGTATTATATCAAATATTTGCTTACACAGTCTGGTACGTGAGACAGCTGAAGTTGTTGGAGCTAAGGCAGAATAAGAAGTTGCAAGATGGAAGTGCCAAAAATGGACGGAGCTTTGTGTTGAACCAGTCACTGACCAAACTCTGATTTTGTAGTTGTTCCTGGCTGAATTTGGCAATTGTCACCTCTGCAAGAGCCTCGAGTACAATTGACAAGGCTGGGTTGTTGCTTTGGGGGGCCTAAAATGGGAAAAGAATAATTAATTTGCTCAGACAACATGCAGTGATACAGCAGTATTGTGATAATGCAGGAATGGTCTTACTTTGTCGGCGTAGTCCTCGAGAGCTTGGTTCAGTGAAGGAGAAGCCTTTTGGAAGAAAAGCTTCCATTCTTGCACCGAGTAAGTCTCTTGGCTGTCCAGTGAGCAATTCAGCAGTGTGACCACGTTCTCAGCTGTGAGATGTGTCGCCTTGGATAAAGAGACATGACACGAAATAGAACATACTTGTCAGACATCCTGGAGATTTGTCACAGAAATGTGCTGTAGCCAGAGCAAAACCTTTAGTTTTTTTTGAGATTCCAAACTTTCATTTAACAAGCTTACTGATGAACAAGCATGTTCTGTGATGGTAAAGTTACACAGGGCAGCAGAGGAGTTGTCACTTAACAGGCTTTGTTCTAGCGGCGATCTGAGGAACAAAATGCAAAATGAAAGTCAGTATCTTCTTGGTGACGTTGTGAAAATGAGATTGAAGGAGGATTACTGAAGACTGGATAAGACAGTAATCCACCTACCCATTGATGATGTCACAGATGTTGTCCTCTGTAACAAGACAACATTCCTTATTCAGAGAGTGCTTAGTGAGAAAACAATTTTGTCATCACAGTGGAAACATTTTGCCAGCTTACCCATGACTGGTGTCGTCTTGCACTGGATAAAAGAAAATAAAAGTGTCATTCAAGGGGAAACGACTACTTGATGTAAATTAAAGCTACACTGACATATTCTAAACTATAAGCGTGGTAATTATGCCAAAACGGTGTTGGAAAAAAAAAGGGTAACCTTTGTAATATGTTATAGAAGTGAACTCACCGTGAGAGGCTGTGTTATCACGCACCCTGATGGAAATAAATACCAGTTAATGTTCATGTCATACAATAAAGTGCCATCACAGTGGATGAACTGTGCTATTCTGAATAATTTAAGTCAACAGAGCATCATGGCCACGTACGTTTAAAAGTCTTCTCCAGTACTCGTATGCTTAATTGCAAAACTGGTGAATTTGTTGGATGCAGGGGCTCCAAAGCTTGGGTAAGAACATCATGTCTGAAAAGGGAAAACACAGTGTGACTTGTCTAGAAAGACAATTATGCAGCCTCCAAATCCATAATATCATAAATGATCTCTTACATAGCTCTGTATGAGGCACAGGTGATGTTCCTGGGAATGAAATTCAAGTATCCAAGATCCAAGCTTGCTAACACAGGAGACAAGAACTCCAACCACCGTCGATAGTCTTCGGCCTCAAAGTCGCCCAATACAGGAAGAAGAGCTGTCAAGGTCTGGCTCAAGATGATTTCTCGCACAGTGGGATTTTTGATGAAGAAGATATTTCTCTGGAAGTAAAAGATTATTATTTTTGTGATTATTTTAGCACTCAAGGACACTTCACCTTTATAAAATTATAAAATCCCTACTTCATCAAAGGTGTCCCCCCTCCTCCCCCCCTGCCCTTGTCATCAGTGAGCAGGACGTGCTCAAACAGTTCTCCAGACTGAACCCGCGCAAGGCCCCCGGTCCAGACGGCGTGTCTCCCTCCACCCTGAGACACTGTGCGAAAGAGCTGGCTCCTGTCTTCACAGACATTTTTAACACCTCCCTTAAGCTATGCCACGTGCCATCCTGCCTCAA